>VXBW01001032.1:979203-1038390 GCA_013400375.1 Thinocorus orbignyianus | reverse complement strand
ATGGGGCTTTGAGCAACCTGCTCTAGGGAGAGGTGTCTCTGCACATGGCAGGGGGGTTGGAACTTGATGATCTTTAAGGTCTCTTCCAACTCTAACCATTCTATGATTCTATAAGATAGTCTAATTCCTCTGTGTACCTCCTTGGACTGTGTAAGATGCTGCATGTACATTGTACAGGAATGGCAACATTTAATGTGTTTTGTTATTGCATTCTTAAGAACCAATATGGTAAGGGACCATAAGAACATCAGCGCACAGCAGGAAGCACTGCACAGGGCAAATAAATACACAGTTCTTGACAGCAGAAGCCACAGGGAAATCAGTGATCTCTTGCAGTCTGAAAATCTACAAGCAACATCTGCAGTGGGCATTATCAATCAAAGCCTTCTCTCTTGTTGTACTGTATTTTTTCTCTACTATCAGAACAACTGAATACTTCAGACATGGAAGACCAACTAGTCTCCTTAGATGGTTAAAAAAAAAAAAAAGAAAAAAAAAAGAAAAGAAAAAGAGAGAGAATAAAGAGCAGCAAGGAAAAAACCCAAATAATTAGAATAATAGCAATGATAATTAATTGAGTAGATTATTGGGGCAAGCAGCAAGCAGTTGAACATGTTCCACGGATGTACCTGATACTGAGGTATAATAATACAATATTTATAATAACACAATAATTTGGGAGCAAAGTTGCTGAGAACTCTGGGTTGCTTTGATAATGGCATAAGAGATTAAAACAGGGTCATTGCAAATCACTTCCAAACACAAATGAGCTTTTGATTCACAGAAACTAATTATAGTTTCAATTATTTGTTTCTTGACTTTGCTGAGAATTAAGACATCTTAATATGAAGCTTACAGGATAAGACACGAACACTGAGAGCACAAAGGCTGCATGTCAGTGCAGGTAAAAAGTAAATCAAGAGATAATGATAATGATTTGTGGCTATCTCCATCTTCTGGATACATCAGAAATCTCTCTGTATTTAATCACATTACTCGACCTTTGAATTAAAATTCTGTTATTACTATTATATTTTAAAACAGCCTAGCTAGAGAGAGGCTGATATTACTGAACTGTATCAGCATCCTGTTATGCAAATATGATACAAATTAATAGGCAGCATGTATAAGGTGACTTGTCGTGTATCCGCTGCCCATTCCCACTTGTGATCCAGGCCTCTGGTGCCTTGGTGTTGCAACACCGTCAGTCACATTACTCTCCATGCTAGCAATGGAGAATTTTAATAAGACACCAAGACTTAATAGTGCAATACATATATGTGAGCTTTGAACATCAGTGTAAATTCTACATGAATATAATCTGACAACTACCAAATTGTCCTAAGTCTTGTCCTAAGAAATGTGTGGCTCTGAAAACCATTGGAAACACATTCTCAGCAGATGGGAATGCAGCCAGTTTTCCAAAGCCCTAGTCAAGATCTAAAGAGGATACTGTGCCAAAAACATTCCTTAATCCACCTCAAGTCTGTAGAAGTCGTTCACAACAGCAAAAGAGCAAGTCTGAAGCACCCCTGCAATAACTGTACTGTGCAAGGATCACTGAGGCTCCCTATAGTTTAATTTACAGCCTCAATACCCAATTAACCTGCATTAAGTGGCACAAATGCAAATATTCTTGTTACTTCACTCAGTCAAGAGAAATCTGGCTGGCTTAAGCAGTCAGCAGAAGCAAACTGTATATAGCTCCTTGAATTAACTCTACAGATGATTATCATTCATTCAATCATTAACTGAATTAGTGTTGTATTCCAGTCCTGGGCTCCCAACATGCAGACCTTCTGGTGCATCTGAGTTTCAGTCACACATCTCTTTCTCTTGCTTCTGCTATTCAAAGAATATCAGATATCTGAAAAAAACCAAAAAAACCCACACCAAAACCAAGCACCTACTTATAGGATGTACTTATTTAAGATACAGACCGAACTCTTTCTGATTTTGCATTTTGTCATACAGAAAGCTCTGAGATTGGTCTTTCCCCAGACTAACTGACCACAGAAAGGTCTCTGAATTCTGGAAATGGCAACATCTACCCTTTTCTGTACTGCATCACTGCTGAAGATACCAAAAACTGCAACAACCTACTCGTAATAGCCTCTGCCACGTTATTTCTTGTAGGCTGGATAAGTGACCCAAATGATCTTCAAACACCACATGGGGATTATGAAATCTGTCGAAGTGTGCTAGGAAATAAGCATGCCAACAGCTCAGCCAAAAACGTTCAACTTCAAATGACAGGGATCAGACTGCAATAATAATACATAATGTAGATGATAAGAAAGTAATGGAACTGCCAAATCAACATCTTAATACACAACTGCATAAATAAGCAGCACAATCTACTTATTTTCTTACTGTATAGTTTACATACTCTACACCTAGCCATGTGTCCACATAGTTAAAAAAGTTGGAAACCCAGACATTATCCAGAATGATAACAGGATGGCATAGGTAAGAGAAGAAAGCTGTGAGAAATTCTACACCGGTACCACCTACTTTGTTGACATTTTCACAATGCTCCACTGTCCCTGGTGAGCAGAGAGGAGAACAATTTGTGTTGCTGCTAATGGAAGCTATCATGTCCTGGTAACAGGGTGTAGAAATCAGTCTCTCCATGTAATGGGTCTGAGATATTTTGGATAGACCAGAACAGCTCAAGGCTGTTCTGTAGTCCACCAAGTAGCAGTTACCATGAAAGGTGTCACCAGGTGGTGCTATTCCATACTGCCTTTTCTTCTTTCCCTTACCTCAACTTTCAAGCAAGTTTTCATTCTTACAGACACATGGTATTTCTAGCTGCGCATTACACATAAGCACAATTTCAGGGGAGAAAGCCGTACGAGCAAGAAAGGCTCCCCTCATCCTCACCTGCTGATAAGAGATTCTTCCTGAGGAAAATTGGTTTCTGTAGAACCAGAGTACCGCCATCCTACCAAAAGCATTAAGTACGGACATATTCTGAACGCAGGATTTTTGGACTGATGAGTTCGCGTATAAGCTCCTATTTCAGATGTAACCTGACATCACTGGTTTCCATGTGGTGAGAAGTTCAGCCTCCAAGACAATCAGGCACACAAACCAGAAGGACGTTACCACTGTCAGAACTCCAATCCTTCCCTTTCAGAAGCCATCCAGGATGGCCTGACTTGATCAACTCCTTGATGTATGAATGCAAGAAGTATGTGATGAGGAACTGAAAGAAGTGGTAAATAAATATGACTAGAGGTAGAAAGAGTAAGAGCACTAAAGATGTGAGAAGAAAAGATTAAATGTTTTTCTTTCTAAAAAAGAAAAAGCACAAAAGGGATGAATCCAGAAGACAAAAAGTAAAGAGAATTAAGAGAAACTCCTGACAGATGATGTGTTTCCCACCAGGAGTCAGTCTGGGCTCAAAAACAATTTTCACATCCTTGTCTGAAAGTTTTATTTGGAAACAGTCAATAAACGGCCAGTGCAATGAATGCATCTCCAGTTGCTGCAGAATTCATACTGGGTTTCAGAAGGAAAGTTTCTTACTGACTGTGTTCCGGTCAGATCTTCCTGGCACTCAGGATAGAGACTGACACTCTAGCTAGGCTTTCTGCCTTTAATAGCTTCATTCCCTCAAAGTATTCTTCCTTAGAGCAAATTTGGATTGCCAAAGGTTGTAAGGAGGGGAATTATTTATTTTTTATGGCAGTTTCCCTGCTGCAAGTGCAGCTGGGTGTAAAATTGGCACAGAAGCTCAGAGAATGTTTAACGTTCTATTAGCGTTTTCTTCTTAGCCTTTAGAGCTAAAAATTTTCTCCTCCTGTCATTCTTCCTGCCTGGATGTTGTGCAGTCACTGTGGGATTTTGCTGTTATTTCCCCATTTCCCCCTCATTTCCACTTTCTCAGTGTGAACAGGTCCTTCCTTCCACTAAAAGCTGCTCAAAGATAGATACAGCAGTGTTACAATATAAACTGCTCTTCTCTGGAGACTACTTTGCACAGCACTGACACAGCTGTCTGAAGTCAATGTCAAGCTCCGCAACTCTTCATTTGGGTTCAGACACAATGAACAATCGGTTGGTGTTTCAGCACCAATAACTTGGGTTGGTTTTTTGTTTGGCTTTTTTTTTCCTCCCCCTGCGAATGATGACTATTTGAATCAACATCCTGTTTAGTTGCTGTAGTGCTGACCTTCAGACTGAAGGGAACAGCTCATCTACCTGCTCTGCCATCAGCCTATTACGAATTTTGTTTGTTGACGCTGTTTGTGTTTCTGCTTCCCCCAACTTCCACCCCCGCCAACAGCTTTGAAAACGGCATAAACCATTGTTTTTGCACTAAGATATTTGAACTCAGGGTTGACATAAATGTATGAAAGTCTGCTTTTACAAAGAAAAAGGAAGACACAAGCAAGGCATTTTTCCACATTAAATGAAATAGGAAAAATTTAACACTGCCATCTCAAAGCTTATCGTGGCGTGAAATCTTGGCAAGGACGTGGCCATTACAGGAATAAAGTTACCTTACAAGTAATCAGGAAGGTTTATAGAATCCTATCAATATACATGATGTCGATATAAATGACTCCCAGTTTGTAAAACTACATTACTTTCCTGAGGTCTATCAAGATTTTATAACTTTCCTAGCTTTTGCAATGTACAATAACATGAGATAAACAGATTTTTCCCCTTATAAAACACTTTAACAGCAAAGAATAATTGTTCATTTGAACTGACACTAAATAGCATGTCTTATAAAATTAAGAATTGACCTGAAATTATGATGCAGCAGAAATACATTTAAGAAATATTTATTATTTTTAATTTACACTCCTCGCTGTCTGACTGCTCCTAGGAAGACACAGACTAAGTATGGTATATTTTACATGTTTCCATTTGAAAAGCATGTTTATCCTTTCCATGTTTTGAATCGAGATGAAATTAACATGTTAGACATAAAATTGGAGAAGTACCTTTTTTTCCCCTCATTTACACAATTTTAAGGACTTTTTCCCCTGTTATAACAAAATATAATGTTTAAAAGCTTGGAGAGAAATAGGTATTGGGACATTTCTACCTATTTGAATGCTAGCCTTTACATTACAGTTTTGCTTGGGATTACCTGAAGAAATAATTTTCTTTAGCTTCTTGTTTGTTCTGAGACCGCTGATCCTCGAGAGGAGAACAACAGAGCAAACATCTTGACCAAGAGTATATGCAAACACTCAGGTGGACAAAATTCTTGAGGAGAATACACAGTTTTATTCACACATACATTTGAGAGAAGTACAACTACATACCTATGTGACTACATGGGGGATTGCAGAAGCTGTTCAGACAGCAAAAGCAATACCACATGGTCAGTAAGTGATCACAAAATTCAGTTATAATTAGAAGAAATAGCAACATGGAATTACTAACACTCACTAAGTTTGTGAACAGTGCACATACGTAATTTTAAAACATATATATTCACCAATTGTTCAGTAATGAACAAGTTAAAAAAGTATCCTGTAAGAGGACAATTCATTAATAGAACAAAGGGGCAGGGTACCAAATCAGCTCTGACAATCAAATAGATATATAATTTTTGATTCAGCTTTATTTTTACAGTTGATAAACTGTTTCAAAGAGTAGGACTCTCAGCTCAAACAAGAACCTACTGTCTCTCTGAAGCCTTGGGATTATGCTGAGGCTGTCGTGCTGCCCATTGCATGCTGAGCATTGCATAGAGCAGAAAGGCATCTGGTGAGGGACCTGAGTAATCAAAACACGGAATCACCAGTGAAGAAGCAAGAAAGAGTGGAAAAAAATCTTTATCTCTTTCCACTTGTTAGAGATGAAACCGTTACCTAGTATAACTAATCTGGGAGCACTGCAATAGCAGATGTTTCTGCATTCGAAGGTGGAGAATCATTGGCAAGGTTTGCACATGCAGCCAATGGCTGGAATAGCAAGACTGTACAGATGAGGATTTAACGGCATGGGCAGAGCTATTCTAGGAAGTTCAGATGAAATCTAGACAGATTCAGTGCAAAGTCCTGGCACTGCCACTCTTTTACCAAATTCATCCAGAAATTCAATATACAGTAACAAAACTGCCAGAGTAAAAAAAAAAAAAACAAAAAAAAAACCAACCCCAAACTCAGCATCTTCTGTCTCTGCCTTATGCCTTTGCAACAGACAAACTGTAAGTAGAAGTGATTCAGATCAAGACCATCCTAACCCTTACTTCTAAAACAACACAATAACCTCAGATTTGACTAGATACAATTTTGCTCTAATTTCTTTCCCGTTTCTTCTCAATACCTCAGTCAGTGCTTCAGGATAGTCTCCCCATCCTTTTTATTTTTTTAACTGAGTGTATGGCTATTCATAAAATATGATTAAAAAGTACATAGCTCAAACGTTATACAAGATTCTGTTGCTTTTGCTGCATGTCCCACATATAAAACAACCATGGAAGATACAGAAAATTTGAACCAAAACTCTCCATCAGGAAACTGCTATTATTTGCATTTATTTATTCCCATCAATATGCTAGAAAGCCTTTGCTCCTCATATATCACTGTTCAGTAAGTAGAATTGGATAATTCACAGTAAACCATTTATATGCATTTTACCAGTGAAGTAATTTGCTAGAATATTCACAGTTAGCAAATCCATAGAGAGAGAAGGACAGTCAAAGCAATTTACATGTTCAAACTAGTATCTGTGAAAGCACTTGCAGTATTTATTGGGATTTACTTTCAGCTTTCCAAAAATCTCCTGATTTCCACCAAAGCGGGGAAGAGTTGGGGGGAGAAGAGAAAGGAAGAGAATGCAATAAAAGCACAGCACACAAAAGATTGTTCCAAAAATAGAATTAATCCTGAACAGTAATATATTTTCATGCTAAATGGGCAGTGAAAGCCTCAAAGCTTTATCATTTCTACAGAAGGCGCCTCTGGCTTAACCAACTGATTTCAAGGCATTGCAGTCCTTAATCTCAAGTATATAAATGGCCATGGCACATGCACTCTGACCACTCCTCTGCCCAACAATTATTACTTGACCTGCTCTGCTTACGTAACCAGCCTGACAACTCTCTGCTAGTCACTCCTTCTTTATTAGCCCCTTTCCATCCTCCTAGTTCATGCTGCCACCATTTTTCTACTGTTATCCTTGACCAGATACAAGGTAGCATGACTATTTTGCACCACAAGCAGTTAACATGTCTTTGAATACAATGGGAAGCTATCAGGAGATGAAGTGGGAGATGAAAAGTCCACACTCACCTGGAATCACCCACACATCTTTTGTATTGGAAAGCTGGTGTCTTCCAGGAGAAGTAGCATGTGTCTGCCATCGGCTTGGGGATTTCCCCCGGTGCTGCACAGACCCTGCATTACAAAACTACAGCCTCTACACTGCAAGCACCTGGGAGATGGGCTGGCCCAGCACCCCCAGCTCAAAAAAGGCAAAGGATCAGGAACACAAAGGGAATGGAGACTGCAGGACTTGAACTGAGCAGCACTACGATAGACATGGTGTTTTTATCTATTATACCATCTGCCAGTGCAGACAGCCACAGGCAGACAGTACAGAAAGATCAACTTACCCCAACCAATGCAGAGATACAGCCGAAAAATTCTCTGCTCAGAAAAGACTGAAAGTACCAGCAGTGTGTACAGGTACATGCCTTCCACCAGTAGCCAGTAGTAGTTTGCAGCCACACAGTACTGCATCATCACAAAGACCAAGCGGCAGCTGAGCGATTCCTGTGATGGAAGAAAGTACAGGCCAAATGAACACAACAGGGGCTGAGAATAAAAGGATATTAGCCAACAAGGCTGGTTTTCTCTGCTGCTCTTGCTTGCTCCTCAAACCAACACTTGCTAAATTAATTGCATTTGAGTATTTAAGGGACAGAAGCCAGTAACAGGTGCTATACGCAGCAGATTAAAGGAGGAGTGCTGCTGAAAGCGTTTAAAAAAAATAATTAAAAATTACATGTTCTGCATTTTCACTCAATAAGTGATGGATTATCATTTGAAAAAGCACACCACAAAGATGAAAAGAAGAGCAAGTGAAAGGTACTATATCAACTGCTGTCAGTGAATCTTTTCACTTCCCACAGATAACTCTATTCTGCATCTGAAATTCTCTATTAAAGAGCAAAAAACAGATGCCATAATGTTGACTATTTTCCAGAGCAAACAATTTTTGATAGAGCAGCAATATTGCCCAGTGCATCACATTTAAGTGCAAAATCTCTCTCGGCTGGTAAATTACAGAGAGGTGGCCAGTAGGGCTTTAGATAAGTATGAAACTCAGTTGCCTAATTAATATATCCATCAGATCTGATGAAACCACTATTGGATAAGGCATGTGTGAAAGCATAAAGCCTAGATTTTTTTGAAAGGAGGGAATGACTGACAATCCAACATGAATATTTCCAAACCATGTAAGATATGTTTTACAGTATTATTTTCTGGCAATTGATAAATTGCAGACAAGAAGAAATCAACCATCATATGAGGCTCAATATGTGGTATTAAATGCTTAAGCCTTAGGTAGAGTGACAGAAAAAGATGGGCACTAAGCATGCATCAGAAAACACACCCTTCACCCTATATTAGAGCAGCAGAGACTGCATCCATGTTCTAGAACCACAAGAGTTACACAAATAATTAAAGTCCTTTTATCTGAAGATTAAAGTACATTTTTATTCAAAATCTGGAGGAAAGGTATGCTTTCATCATGTTCACAGAGTTGTGCATCCTCTCCTTCGATTAAAATTATTTAATTAGCCTGTTCCTCCAAAGCTTTTCTAAATGCTTTCAAATTTGCATTTTAATCAGATGCTTCCCTTTTTTCCATCATTAATAGATTATAAAGATCTCCAAGAATGACCAACTAATTTGGTCATTACACAAGACGGACAGTCCTATCACAAGAGGTGCTGGCTTAGGGAAATGAATGCCCTCTTATCACTGCTAGAAAAAATGAACCTGCAGCATGGAAGCAGATATGGGCACTTGTGCATATATCAAAAATCCACCTCTTCATGTTTCCTGCATCTAGTAGGGGTAAACTTTCCACAAGCAGAGAAACATACCATGGCATCAACTACCTGTTTGTACCGAGGCCAGGATGGCACAATGACATCCACAGACGTTGTGCTACAATTTGCAGAGAAACTCCATGGACTGAAGAACAGTATTTTGTACAAGCCTTGTAGAAAATGAAATTACCTGCTGTCATGCAGACACACCACAGTGATGACTCCAGTATCCAGAGAACCACCACGGTGACTGCCCCTACCTGAAAAGAGATAAGTCCTTCCCACTGGTGCTCTTGCGTGGCTGTGCTGTACATCCACTTCACCACAGAGTCTTTAATGAAGACAGATATAGCCCGGAGGATAAAAGAGGTGAAGAGGTTCAGGTGAATATAATTCCTCGTGCAATGCAGGTGTCTGTAAAAAGGAAGAACAAGTCATGATCCACTAGCTATGTAAAAGCTGCAACATCACAGATAGGACTGAGGAGAGAACAATGAGCTCAGTTGGAAATCAGGATGTACCAGAGGAAAACCCACAACTTGAGAATGGCTGTAGGGATTTCAAACTGTCTTTGGAAAGAAATCAGTATCAAGGAAAATACATTCAAAACTTCAGTCCTAAGTGTGAATGTCTGGGGGACCAAAGGAGATCAGTGTGCAAGAAAAAAATATTTTAAAACCATAAAAATAGAAGTAATTTTCAGAAGATACATCTGAAAGGACTGAAAAAGTCAAGTTTCACATAACGCCGAATCTAACCTCTTTGAATTGACCCCAGGATCACTGCACAGGTTTACCTTGGGAAGGCTCAGGAACAGGTGTACAGTACAGCTTCTGGCTGTGCTCAAGCCCGCATTGAAAAAACATCCACCTGTAAATTACCACTTTGACATCAAGAGAAAAATCTGCATTCAAATTGCCTCCTGGGGGAATTGTAAATGCTTTCTGTAGAACTAAAAGAAACAGAATTTTCACCTCTGCATTCAGAATTGAAAACACAAAAAATCCCCAAAACCCAAAGAAAAACATCCTCTTGAATTTCAGCAACCAGCTGCAAAGACAATAAAATTGCTACTTGTCAAAAAAAAAAAAAAAAAAAGCACAGTAAGAGACTACAAAAGAAACTGCAGTCATGTAAATGATATCCAGCTGCAGAGTGCTGCCAAAGTTATCAGCCTCATCCACAAACTGTTTTCTTCCAGTACTGCAAGGATACAAGCAAGCAGGGAGTTACACTGGGTATGATTCTTTTTTTTTGATGCTAAAAGATACAGGTAACATATGCGAAACAGCAATTGTTCCAGTAAGAGTTTCAGTGAACTTATCGTTTAAATGTCTATTTATACTGCTCTATAAACTTGAGTAGAAAAATAGTCTTGGTCTGAAAGTTATGAGTTTTACACTGAAGAGGAAGGAGAAGTTTTTTTTCATAGGTTAAATAGAATTTTTTGCATCACTTCTAAGCCACAGTTTATTTCAAATCTTACATATGATTAATATTTATTTTCCCTTAACTCAAAATATATTTGTTGCTACCCTTCAGAACCACTATACATTTAAATCTGATTACAAAAATTATGTAAATTAGCCAATTGAAGAAAATAGGTTGCAAGCAGTTACTGAGTATTTCTGCTACAGGCAATGCAAGTTATTCAAATTGTTTCAGTCATGAAGTTATGGGTCTAATTCAGATTCCGTCACTGAAATTACAGGCTTTTCTTCCATTCCTTTCAGAGTATGCAAAATTGGACACTAAAGATATATTGTTTCTTCTGTTTTATCATTATTAAAAACAAATATGAAGGTTATTCTGTAGCCAAAGAATTTAAAAAGACCTTCCTATTACAGAATTGAAGAGCATCAGCACTTTGGTGGAATTAAATTTCTATCCTCATTTGTTGAGGTTGCACAGCTACCGGGGAGTGGCCACAAGTGGAGGATCCAGTCAGAACTTCACAACTGCCATCCTCATAGGGGTAGGTCTCACATATTTCATGAGATCCAGGACCAAGTTATCTCCAGATAGACAATTTAGACAGGAAAGCACAAAATGGTTTCATGGCATAGTTTTAATAAGGCTCTCAGCCCCTTTAACATCTCTGAAACCTCATTTTCATAAGCAGAAGCACAAACTTGTGTTCACACCTCCAGTCCCTGCTTCACAACTAAAGGGAAAAATGCTAAAGCCTCTCTCTACAAAGGTCAAGGCATCAAAATTCTCTCTCTCCCACTAGTCCTCAAACTCGCTCTTTGTTCCCTGACAAAAAACATGCATATGCTTCCTTCCTTCTTTCAAAAAGTGTATGGTTGCGCTCCATGCGCTACATTTGAGCTGCTAAGGTTACTCAAAAAGTGTCATTGCTGGGTGAAGCAAGGGGAAAGCACTTTTCCTGGGAGATATTTGGAGACTTCAAGACCATCTGGTGTTTTGTCAGATGAATCCCAAAGTTGCACAGGTGCAACACCTGCATAATTATCATGTGGCATTCAAAGGGGGTGAGCATGTCTCTGCATTTGTGTAGTCATTTTAAAACTTCTTTGAGATCACTAACCAATGCTTCTCCACTGGTAGGAGAAGGGATATAATACAATGCTAAAAGGTGTGGTAAAGTATTAGAAGACTTGGGTTACTTTAGTTTTTGAAATTAGAAACTAAAAGGCATGACTGATCTTTTTAAGGGGTAAAAACACTTCAGAGGAAGGAAAGGAGAGGGACTGGTATGCTAACAGAGAGTGCTGGCACCAGAGCAAATGATCATTAACTGGCAATGATAATTCTTTAGTGAGGGAAGAAAGTTTCTTAAGCATCAGAGCACTGAAGGTACCTGACCCGATTTCAAATAAGAGTACCTGGAGATGAAAAACTGTACTTTTTTAGGAGGCAGCCTCATCAGTGTGTAAGAGGGATGACGCGACCTGGCTACATAAAGCAGCAGGGAGCAGGACTTCATAGCAGAGGGAGTTGTTCCCACAACAGAAGCAGGATCACATCTTTGCATTTTCTATCAGTCTTCTGTGCTCAACACCCCTGAACTGCAGGAAAGCCTGTCTGGAACCAATACACCCCTTGCATTTACAGAGGGAGGTGGGGGGAAAGACATGCCTGTTGGAGTCCAAAGCTGTTATCTTTTTCTTTTTTTTTTTTATTTTTTTTTTTTAATCCAAACCTACATACTGTAGTATTGGCATGTGCAACCAACACTCTCTTAATTTTGATGCACTCCATGCAATTTGTTGGCGCATACCTGGATGAACCTAGCATGCTAATCTGATCAGGTGACAGCAATTTTCAAGTTTCAAAATTAGGTATTCTTCCATGTTGCAAAAAACCTAAGAATTTCTGAAAGTTCCCCAAAAGGAGAAATGGCATCAAAAATCCATTTCTGCACTGAAATACCCCCTGCGTGTGAGGTCTGGGAAATAGGACAGACTGAGCTTTATGAACTGTGTAATTCCAAGCAAGACAAGGTGAACACTTCTGTCCTAAATGTCCTTTCACACCACAGATTAGTGCTCCATCTGCAAGGCAACAACACAAGGGAATGCTGGAATCTCTCCCTTTTCCATCTCTTCCAGTGGAAATTTCATTGAAATAAAAGATGTTACTCCAAAATATTCCAACCGATAACAAGAATCTATTCTACACATTCATACTGGTAACAATACAAAAATTCAGGCAATTTACTTGCATTTTGAGAAGAAATGGTTGTAGGAACGAACACAGAAATGACATAAGACAGAGAAATAACAAGATGATGGAAAAAGGGAGGTGGGGTGGGGTGGGGGGTGGAAATAACCAAACATTTCTTTCAAAGTCTCATACTATTATACAGAAAAAAACACAACACCTTTTCTCCACTCTCTTCAGAGCTTTGCCAGTTACCTGAATCCAAGAAGAATGGCAGTTGCTATTACAAGGGCAGAGAAGGAAAGAGCATATCCAATGGTGTATATGATGGACAAATTCAGAAGCTGTTCTTCTGGTGCATCCTGAGANAAAAAAAAAAAGGCAGGGGGAAAACAGAGTTCATGGGCTTCAGTTCTTTTTTTCTCTCAGCTGCTTTCTAACTTTTCTTAATGATAAGCAGAAGTCATTCTCCTACTTTCAAGTTTAAATGCACATATCAAAACAGTCTTCCACTTTTTGTACATTCTAAAGAAATAAAAATTTAATCTTAATTCCCCAGATGCTCCCAGGTAGTCACTCAAACAGTTGGGCTTTGCAGCCAGGCTAGAAAATAGATAATGTGGCATTATTTCATAATAAAGTTGGAGAGGCATAAATTACCACACAAGCAAGTCTTAAACAGATGGCAGAAAGCACAGGCACAACTCAAGCCTGCAGTAAAAATGGCAAAGCTGTTGTTTTCAGACTTGAATACTTAAAGTAAGGACGAGGGGCGTCTTTCAGCAACATCTAGACTTCAAAACATAACAGTCAGGTTCCATTCCTTGACTCTGAGCTGTAGCATGCCTTGCATTCATGTAACTAAACTCTTTTCTGCCCCCAAATAATCTTTCTCCACCTTCAGTTACACAACCTCCTGGTAACAAACCATAGCACAACACCACCTCATGACCTAGGTGTCTCAGTACTGCCTGGGAGGGAGGGAGGGAACCGATGTGGACCAAAGCAGCAGGGATGTTCACATTCCCCTGACAGTCCTGGGCTCTGGCTCTTCTCATGTTCACTGATGAAGACCTGGACACCAAGACACTTGCTTGAAAGCGTTGGCCAAAATCTTTAGGGAGAAGATTCATATCCGAAAAGTTACAGGCAACACAGGCTTATTGCTCAGGCTCTGAGGCATGTTCATGTTCTCTGTGCTGGTTCATTTCTAAGCACATATACTTGTCTAAATAGATTAAGGCACTTTACTTCCCTTCTTTAGGATGCTAATTCTGCAATTGACCCCTGAGGCCCGTGCTGTACGAAGCAATATATTTCTTGTACTTCAGAAATAAGTACAGCTACTCAGATGTACTTTGCACAGGCAGGAGGATTAAACGTGAACACACAAGCTGTTCCTCAGGGATTTACTAGGTTAATGTTCTAAAGGAATGATATGAGAGCTGCCTTACAAAGGGGAAAGAAAAGTCTCTTCAGTATCAAAGCTCAAGCAAACTATTGAGAGTCGACAATTTAAAACATTGACGCAGCTCAAAACCACTAAGCACACTTAGAGAAAACGTTATTTTATAACGATTCACTCACAAAAACTTTTGGATCTTGTTTTAGCAACGATTCTAACATAGTACGCAGCAAACATCAAAACTACCTCTTGTTCTTGTGTACAGGACGCATAAAACAAACCAGGTTATTAGAGGGCTCTGCACACATTAGCTGGAAAAACCAAACACGGTGGCTCACATTTCAGGGAGTGACACCATGTACATGGGGTTTCAGAATCCAGATCAGTTCATGGAAACTTGGAGGCAGGTGACAAACGAGCAAGTGTTACCATTAGTTGTTTCTCTCCTGGGCATGTCTTGACACAGCTCTGGAATAAACCTTAATGGCAATACATGGAAAAGTCAAACCGACCAGGCTTACACTTTGGTTAAGGTAATACGCTTTGCTGGGATACCCAAGAACATAGAAGGGACAAGAAATAATAAAGGATAAAGTAAAATGCAACATATTTGGAGAATAAGAAACTATCACTTTTCCCATCTCCTTCCCGTCTGCAGCCATTTATTCTTCCTGAAGAACGAGGCACCGAGCAATGGCAACTCCAGAGGACGCGGATCCTGCAGCATGTGGGAATTTCATGTACTTGAACTGTTTTGGTGAAGTATGTACTAGATCCCAGTGCCCTGGGATGAAGCAAGCACACTCAATCTATGTGAGGAAAAGCATCACCCTTGGAGGCTCACAGCAGCAACGGTATCACGTGCCATGGGAATCCACATGGTGCACTAGCTGACGCCAGTGGCTCACAAAAATCCCCTGGAAATCCCTATGGTCTCCTTCATTTGGCGCCAAGTATCTCAGCTCCCTGCAGAGTATAAAGCACTAGGGCAAGAAAATAACACTGACAAGCCTAATTCCAACACCCACAGCAAATTAAAGTAAAAAGACAAAAAAACGCAAAGAAAAAGCAGGGACTGCCCCCTGTCCAAAGGTGAAAAACAAATATCCTTCAGTTCAGTTCATCTTAATCACCTTAATAGCTGCTAATAAGACAGAGAGACATTGGCATGTTGTTACATTGTATTGTAGCAACATGTCAATGGGAGAAAAGGCAAAGGAATAACCTTTGGTCTCTACCGTGGTTCAGGTGGGCTGCAGCTGAGCCCCCTGCACTGAAGGGCAGCTGGGACTACCTGGGTTCACTTCTCCTGACTCTCTCACATACATTCAAACCTGCTCTTGTCTACCCTCTACCTTCCCTTTGTTGAAGGGGAGAAGCCTGATGTCCCTCACCACTAAGCTCACTAAAGTGAGGCACCCAGGGTAAGCTGGTAAAGATTACTTTGACAGGACAAAAACATGTGGGCATCAATGACTGTATTTTTCTCTCTTCTGTTTTGTCCAAAACAACAGCAGCAAGAGATGGAAACTCTTACCTGGTCTGAGGCCTCACATTCAGACAGGTTCCTCCAGGGCAGGGTTGAATTCTCCTTCAGCAGCCACGTCCCCTCTGGGGTGCAGAACCGGTACACCTGCCCATGCAGCACTGTGAGAAGCAAAACGAGCCACAGAATTAACGGGAGGAGAGCCCGCTCGGGGGGCAAGGTGTGTAGAGCGATCTGAGGCTCAGTTCAACCTTTCTTCCCCACTGATTGCTCTCCCGGACAGAGGAGAAAGCTGCAGAGATGCTGGAGGTGCTTTGCCTGCTCCCTGCCTGTGGCAGAGCAAGCTGCTAATCCTCAAGGCCAGGGAGCGACTTGGGAGGACATGGCTGCAGAAGAAGCAGATGGCAGTTATGCCTGGAGAACTGCTGACCAGCCGTTCAGCAGCAACAGCAATCTGAAATAGTTGCTGCCACCTCTGTGTGGATTTTACAGCATGGATAAATTCCAATTCACTGAAATATTAGCTTTTAAGACACACGAGTTTCAGAAGTGTAGCCTCAGCTACAAAATTCACAGGGAAAAGAAGACACACAATGAGTAAATGTGCTTTTTCTTTTCTCAGATCATGTAGAACTAGAGGTAGAGAAACCTCAGAACAGGTATGCTAACACAGGCTCCCCAAAATGTAAATGCTTATAGAAACATCTGTGCTACAAAACAAAGCTATAAATCTTTGCCTAAACCACTCATATATTCTTTTTATTCCTTCTGTCTACATGTTTGAATAACAAAACCAGGAATAAATAAAATGCCTTTCCAAAGCAATTAGCAGATTGATCTTGTAAAAGCAGGTACGTTGAAATGGCTCATAATAAAATCAGAGGAGACCAAAGCACCAAAATAAAAGTACAAAGGGGAAGGAGCACTCAACCATAGTGCATCAAAAGAAACTCTGATGTCTGGAGTATCAGGGAAGTCTAACAACTTTTAACCGCTGTACATAAGCAACCTGGAGGCGTCTCTGCATCAGGGCATAGCTGGAGTAATGATGTTGGCTGTTTTGTGAAGTTTCTTACTAATCACATTTCTGACCCAGTAAGCCGACCTATTTTACGTTAGAGAGGTACCCCTCAGAAAGCAGGGTGAGCCTCTACCTATGCAATGTTTGGAAATAGACATGTATAGTGTTTTAAGGCTGTGAAACAGAGTTAGGAGAATTCAGTTCTACGCAGGTATCAAAATCCCTCTCTACAGCTTTTGCTTGAACTCAGCCTTGCCTGCCACAGCCTCCTCCCGTTGTCAGCTCCCTCCTTACTGCAAACCAGAACTCATTAGAATTCAGTAGGAAAATATTAAAACTTATTTGAAACTATAACAAGCCAGTAGGCTATTTATTTATTAGTTCATATGTGGTAATTTGTTTGATAATTGTCAGCAGTAGACTAGTAGTAGGTACTCTAAGCGAAGAAAGATGTTTCAAAAAATAATACAGACATTCATATTCTAATAAGCCATTTCTACTGAGCGTGCTAAATGGTATTGATAATGGCTTTGGTAGGTATAGTCTATTCGCTTTTGTAATTGGTGTGCTGAATATACTAGTAAGAGATAATATAAAGTTACCCAAGATGATATAAAAATTGTTATGTCTAATGGAGGCTTTTTCCCTACTATGAAAGATATCTGTTGGCATAATTTTGCACAAAACCAGAAGAGAGCAGGTCAGCACACGTAACACACATATTCACGTCCATTAACTGCTATGAACATATTGCCACCTGCTCTTAATATGTACTGCCAGTGCCAACCACTTCCTTTGGTTCAGATGTTACTACACGGTTAAGGGTATCTCACCCAATGGAGGATAGCAAGTAGGAAAGTATAATTTCCCACCTCCCTCAAGATCAAAGGACAGTAAATTGAAGTAACCCATACAAAACATTTATGCAAAAGGCAGCTCTAGGAATGAGTAAATACTATATAGTAGAAGCCAATGAACTTGAAGTCCAAGGAGTTAAAATCCAGAGGGTCACAGGATTCAGAAATTCAGTCTGACTGCCAATGCATGAGCTGTAATCAAGAAGTATTACAAGACAAAATTATTATGAGAAACAATCTCACACAAAAAAAAATCCACTATAGCCCTGAAAAAAAAAAAAAGGAAAAACTTGCTAAAGGAGAATTGATTTTTTAAAAAAAAATATTATTTCACATTCTCTGAAGCTTTGTGAGTTCCCTCCTCCACAGTATTTCTTATTATCAGGGTCTATTTGGGATGAAATCTTAGCTTTGGTGTATGTATTTTCTCTCCAAATCACAGTGATGTGTTCTTAATTTTCTTTTTATTGATAACACTTCTTCTGAAATAATGAGGAAAATCTATTGCATGCTGAAATCTGGCATATATTGGAGAATGAAAGAGTTTACAGTAAACGAAACATGAAATTTGCCATCACACAGAAAGACAAGGCAATTAATTTAGATATGAAGAAAAACAAATGTAATCCTGTTACACTGGAAAAAGTAGTTCTTGCCACATCTAGGAGTCAAAACCTCAAACTGGACTGACAGCTCCTATGGACTTCTGGGTAGCCGAAGCCAGCTGTGCCACGTTGTTTTATTTTTTAAACTTGCTAAAACAGTGACGGTCAGTATAGGACACAGAAGCATCTATAGACCAACTAGGCTGCCTGTATTCAGAAAGAGCCTTAATAAGCAACAAGAATTAATCAAACCAAACATGCAAACAGATGAGACCGAGTTTGAGAGTGTGACAGAGTATGTGTGTCTGGCCTATGGAACCATTTATCAACCAAATGCTCATAAGATAAAAAAAGTTGAAAAAGAAAACCTAGACTTTAAGATAGCACTGAGATTCTGATTGATATATGGAGAGATGCTCATGAAATTACTGAGAGACTTCACAAACTATGACATCAAGAGAGCACAGGGCTGATGTCCAGGAGGCAGCCACCTACTCTCAGGAATGGGAAAACAAGTCTCATCATTGTGGAAATACTATTACTTTCAGTTACACATTGAATACCAGAACGCACATGACATCAGTAGAAGTTTACTGTAGGGGCCTCGAAGGGCTTGGTGCTGGATACATGCCACATGAGACAACCTTTATCCCCTGCAGCTGGGCACACCTGACACCAGCACTGTGTAGGGCCAGGGAGGCTGGTCCATGACGCACTGGTGCCTTTGCATGCTGCACGCTTGCCTGCAGAAGTCACACCAGAAATGAAGCCTGGACCTTCAGTCCCATGAGACCCAGCCATAATGCACCACAGCTGCTGCAGAACGCAACTTCAAAGCAGGCCTCTCCTTAACTGCATCATCTTGCACCTACTCCTGGTTTCTTTCAGTTTCCTAGAAGTACAAGGCAAACTGCCTCCATCTACTTACGCTCTGGGCAATGGGCTCAACCACAGGCAGCCACCTGGTACCACCCAAACACAAGAAAAAGGCTGCTAATGACTGACAGCTCAGAAGAGATGTTACCTTAAGTGAACACTTCCCTGGTCTTGCTGCACAAGAGAGAGGGATGGAGAACAGTCTCAAAGCCAGAAACTCTGCTCTGGTGCATCTCCAAAATAACTGATAAAAACCTGAAGTGGACACTCTAGATATTTTTTCATATACAAGCTTGTTACGGTTTCCGCTGGGACTGAGTTGATCTTCTTGCTAACAGGTGGTGTAGTGCTACGTTTGGGATCTGGGATGAGAAACAGTGATGATAGTGCACCAATATTTTTGGTTGTTGCCAGGCAGTCAAGGCCTTTTCTGTTCCTCATACCACCCTGCCAGCAAGCAGGCTGGTTGGGCACAAGAGTTCAGGGAGGACACAGTCAGGACAACTGACCCCAACTGACCAAAGGAATATTCCATACCATATGTTATACTTAGTATATGAAGCTGGTGTGAAGGAGGAGGAAGAGGGAGACATTTGCAGTGATTGCACTTGTCTTCCCAAGTAGCCACTGCAAGTGATGGAGCCCTGATTTCCCAGGGATGGCTGAACACCTGCCTGCCCATACAAAGCAGTGAATTAATTCCCTGTTTTACCTTTCTCGCGTGTAGCTTTTGCTTTACTAATTTAACTGTCTTTATCTCAATCCATGAGGTTTTCCTCACTTTAACTCTTCTGATTCTCTCCCTATCACTACTGGAGGGATTGAGTGAGCAGCTGTGTGGGTCTAGCTGCTGGCTAGGATTAAATCACAATGAAGATAAAATTTTCCTCTTTGCTTAGGGAAAACAATTCCAACTAAGTTTACAGGGATCCAGTGGCTTTTAATCAGGTGCATTGTGATGCAAGCACTGCAAGTATCTTGTCATTCATACTGCTCAGAGGAAAACGCATGGTTTGCCTCCGGACTACCTACAAGTCTTATTGAAATATTTTTTTCACATGGACTTTTTATAACTCCCTCTCTGCACAGCTGGTCACAGCTTTGGACGGCAAAAATCTTCAACCTCCTAAAATGAATAGTGTTCATAGACATTCTGTCTTTCCCGTGCGCCTGATCCAAAGCTCACCAGGATTCTCTTTTCCTTCAGCTTTCATACGAAGCCACCACTGAAACAAGTTCATCAGTTACTAATACATATGGAGGCAAACTGACAATGACATGGTTGGAGGCTGCTTGTGTGCCATGACAGAAGCAAGGGACACATATAGCTTCCCCCACATTTGCTGAGCAGTTTCAGCTTTATGCTAGTAGGTGGTTTAGTCAGAAGTGATTCACTTTTGTCTGTGCCTGAATTCTGCAGAGTGACTCAGGCCCTCTTACCTTTAATGTAGTGCAAATACCAAATATACAAGGATCAGCTTCAGTTCCAATAGACCAGCACAATGAACAATCTTTTTTGAAGGTTCGAGTGGGTTGCTGTCTCCTTGCTATCCTACAATAACTTTTTTTCCTGTCTTATAATGGTTTTTGTTACAACATAGTCAATGTTTCAAATCACACTGATTATTACACATTCTAGAATTGGCTATCATCCTCTGCAAATAAACAAACAATAATGAAATCTACAGCCAGTGCATAGGGAATTTGACTTTATTTAACCTGTAAGCTAAATGTATTCACTCACAAAGTTGCACAGCCTTTGGAACAGCAGCTTAATGAAGTCAGTTTATTTGAAGTGTCAATCACACCTCATTAGAATTACATGTTAAAACATGGACTGATGTCCAAAACTTGGTCTTTGTAAACTGATATAAGACAGAGAGGAGAACCTGAGAGTTAGAACTGAAGTTAATAACATCTTTCTAGTTCTCCAAATGAGCCTGTAAATCAAATAAAATACTACATCTAGCTTTTTTATATGGAGAAAAATATGTTATCACATGGGCAGGATGCTTAGAAACATTTCCTTATTACTCCTCTTTTACTAGAAACAAAACCAAATTAAATGATTCCTCTGCTTATAACAACTAACTTGATCTGCATTTTACAACATCAGGGTGTCAAGGTCGGTGTGAGATTATTCACCCAGCTGTCCCCGAGGATAAACTGGAACATTATTCATTGTAAAAACAAATTACAGCATGTCCTATCCAATCAATTCTATTCAGGCAGAGAGATGAGGGAATGAGAAAAAAAACAAGAGGGACTGCAGTTTTGTCTGCCTGCTGTGTGTCAAGTATTATAGACCTCTCCTCTGCTGATATCTTTTCTCTATTTCCAGCAGGGAGTCATTTTGGAAAAGGTAACAATTTTCTTAATAAATAAGGGACTCTGCAGAACGAGAGCATCCTGACCACCTTCAATGCAGGCTGGTTTGTTTATGAAACAAGTAACTTGCCTTTTGGTGGGGACCACAATTTACCAGAATTTCATAGGCTGCAGCTCCATCAGCCACTCTTGGGCTGTAAAGGCTGCTACACAAGTGTCAGTTAGTCCCAATCCTGGTGCTGCTTACAACGAAGACATCCTAAACTCAGGAGCACGCAACTAGAAATATAACACCAGGGAGCAGCCCGATCACGAAGCTTCCAGGGAGCAGGAGGAGCTCTAGCCTGCACTACTGTCTAAGAATCACATTTATCAAAATGTGCATTTATGCTGGGCTCACTACCATATAATTTCAGATGATATTACCTCAACAGGAAGTTTAACTACAAGTACTTTATTTAGTATCCCTTTCCACTATTCCTCCTCCCTCGTAGCATGTTAGTCATCCAAACTCCTTTGCTTCAGCAATGATAAAAAAAACAAAAAAAAGAAAAAAGAAAGAGCTACACCCTACACTTTGCCTTGAAGGTGGAAAGGTTGTTGGTCACTTCAAATTCCGTCAGCACAAAGAAACTAATTTTCAGTATTATTCTATGGTTTGGGTGAGACATGGGGAAACAGATTCACACGTTCCCATCACACTAACTCCTAGCTTGAAAGATCCAAGAATTCCTCCATCCCCTTCCAATCGAAAAAATAATAGCTGCAGAGAAGTAATATGAGAAAAGAGTTATATATTCAGGCTTCTACCAAGAGATGGATGTGACTTTATGCAGACCTAACAGATATCTTTACACAGTGTGAGGGGAGATTAACTTAAGCAAATGCAGGCCACACCACAGGCTGTACCGTCCCACCCTGCACGCCCTGGAAATCTTCAGTGCCCGCATCCTGTGCTTCGCTATCAAAATCACAAAGCCAGAGACTCTGCATATGGAGGTGATGCTGTCTCACATCACCCAAGGGAGACTGTCTGCACAAAAATTCTCATTTAGAAGCATGGAAAGAAACTACCACAACAAAACTAAATATTCAAGAATTAGGAAGTGTTAAGTTAGAGCTATTTACGTGGGTTTTAGTTCCACCTAATAACACTGTTTCTACACACTCAGCCATACTTTTTTTTCCACCAGAATCCACTGTTTAATTCAGGATACAGAACAGAAGATCATGTAATGAGAAATTATTCAGCCTTACTACTGTGAGATGTCAAGTTATATTTAAGTGTACTGAACCAAGTCTATATGAAATATATTATTTTCTTATTTGTAAGGTCCAAAACAAGGCCAACAATGCAGCTCCCCAATGAACACTGAGTGCTGTCATGTCATATGTGTACAGAAATGAACCAAAAAATAAAGACCGTATTCTAGTCACATCGTAAAGCCAGATTTATACAATAAAGAAAATAATGCAGCCAC
The DNA here is from genome assembly GCA_013400375.1 of Thinocorus orbignyianus. Taxonomy (NCBI): domain Eukaryota; kingdom Metazoa; phylum Chordata; class Aves; order Ciconiiformes; family Thinocoridae; genus Thinocorus; species Thinocorus orbignyianus. The sequence goes on along the minus strand of VXBW01001032.1, from coordinate 1,015,670 downwards.
AAAATTTGTTCTGCATAGGCATTCAGTTCTTCTAGCTTGGGGATCATCTTTGCCAGCTCTAATATTCTGCCTCACTCAACAGAAACTCCCACAGATAATGAAGCAATGATCCTGCAGAGATGAGCCCCCTTTACTATGAATCTCACAAGCAGACCCATTCTGTATAGTCAAGGAATACGAAAACTGTGGAAAAATGACAGAATATAGCTTCATAATTAAAAACTACTTGCATAATAGTGACCAATAAAGGTCGTGTGAGCAAAGTAGGCCATGCCAAATCACCAAGTATTCATTAAGTTGTAACCTTATACGTCATTTGGTAGGAGCTAATACCTCATAAAAATTAAAATATCTTCCTGAGAAACAATACCGTTTTTTAAACAGAGTATTGCCCTAAAAGGAGCTATACTCTCCAAGTGTATCAGCTATGTAACTTGTATTGAGAAAGAGCTGCATTAACTATGCTAGACCACACTGAAACCTAACATAACTTTTTGAAATAGCAACTTTAAAAAGCAACTTATAAAAATGCACGTGTGTATGTGTGCATTCGGTTTAATAGAGAGTGTTTATGAACTATAAAAGATATGAGAATTAATGTAATAAAAGAAGGTTGTTTATGAAAAACAAATATTTATGATAACGGTACAGCTTTGTGAAGGTTTGGTAAGATACCAAAAAGCACCATTATAAGTTCTGTTCAGAATAAATAAAAGTGGGTTGGAATAAATTTATTGCAACAACAAACGTGATTGGAAATCTAATGCATAATAAACTTGTAAAAACGGTGCTAAGAGGTTTTGTCTTTTAAAGTTATTGGATCAGTTAATGTAATTAATAGGAGACATCTCATTAGAGGATATTAAAATGAAGCAAAACAAATAATGCAATAACAAGTTTTCTTAAAAGGCTACAAAATACGCAGCCGAAGTCTTCCCAAGGCAGAGGATGGGTTCTATTTCACTCTGCTCATGCTCCAAGGACTTAAAAAAACCCAACTCATAACTCTCCAAAATAAACAAGCAAAACATGCAGACAGTGAAAGAAAAACAAGCTAAAAGAAAAGGAAACAACTAGACACATCATTAGCATAATACTTGTTGAGCTAAAGCAAGGAAAAATAACTTTGTGAAACACCAACAGGTAACTAATATGTTAAACACACATGTCCAGAGAGAGAGGAATGTACACATGCAAATAAACACCACTTGTTTAATGCAGCTTCTGAGCAAAACAAGAAGCTCCAGAAAATGCAGGCTAAAAATAATGCCACGTGCTGCAAACTGCCAATCTTTGGCAATATGGAAATACATGGTATTTCATTACCCTAAAAAACAATGAGAGAATCATAGAATGGTCAGAGTTGGAAGGGACCTTAAAGATCATCAAGTTCCAACCCCCCCTGCCATGGGCAGGGACACCTCCCACTAGAGCAGGTTGCTCAAAGCCCCATCCAGCCTGGCCTTAAACACCTCCAAGGATGGGGCATCACAATGGTATAAAGAACCAATGATTCAATAATACTAATTTATCATCTCTCATAGAACAATTATAAACTGAAAAAAATGCTAAGTAACTGGAAGCTTTCAGGACAGGCAACTGCAAAACATATCATAAAAAGGAACCCAAACCATCAAACCTCATTTAGGGATTACTATAATTCCACAAGTATTACCTGCTATCTACAGAAAGTAAAGGAAGTGAATACTGCAAAGCAGAGCAAATACAATGAAGCCTCTCATGCATTTCAAGACATACATTTTTATTGAGGAATCTGTACACTCTGGCATTGCTTAAAGGCTTATTACCTCTGAATGCATGTGGCAAAGCACCTGAAGCTGTAAAGAAAAATTATATCAACTGGTAAAGGCTTGCCTACAGATGTCACTCTTCTTTTGATGCAGCCCAGGATGCAGTTGGCTTTCTGGGCTGCCAGCACATGTTGTTGGCTCACATTGAGCTTCTCATCCACCCACACCCCCAAAGTCCTTCTCCTCAGGGCTGCTCTCAATCCATTCTCTGCCCAGCCTGTATTTGTGTTTAGGATTACCCCGAGCCACAGGGACAAACGCAGAACAAGCTTTTGACAGAATGTTCTTGAAAAACCATCAGCCTTAAAACAGGTTTTTATTGTGTTGAATCTGTCAAGCAAAGTACTACAAACCTATCACCTACTAAATACAAGCTCTTATAAATAATAATTAAAGCACTTCATGCTTTTTATATGGAAAGCATCATCCTTCCTGTAAATAATTACTGGAAACCAGTAAAGTTGCAGAGATATGTCTAGATTTACCTTTCCATTATAAAGTCAATCTTTACACCAATCTCTGATTTTTATGCTCCATTCCAAAGGTGGGACCTACCCTGATCCGAAAATTAGTTAGTCTTACACCATTCTGTTGGTAATTTTTCCCAAGGTTTCTATTCCATTTTTGTTTCCACTCAGTTTTCATTGCTTGAAAGGTATTTGGATGGACACACAATCCTTTCGACTTAAGCTTTTCCCCTCCTGCCAAGGTGCAATCCTTCTTTGAATATCCTCTGCCAACCCTACCTCACATTTAGAGAGGCCCACTGTCATTCATCAGCTGCACAAACAGAATGTTTTCCACATTTTTACCCAGGCTTTCGTTCTGTTTAAAGGAAATTGTTGATGCCTTGCTTCATTAAGCTCCAGGACAATTATCAGGCAGGTTATGCGTGTGGAAGCCAGATTTTTATTTTTTTTTTACTTTCAGTGGAAATATGCTGATGAGCACTTGATCCTTTTCTTGCTTAATTCATTTCTGCTCATTCCAATTGTCAAAAAGTAAATTAGTTCCAGAAAGGTCAGATGAGTCTGGCCAGGTGCCAACCACCACTATCATTACTATTGTCACTGAACTAGCCATGTACCCAGGTTCTCTCAAACATGTTGCCCAGAAAAACAGGTGTTCTTATTCAAAGAAAATGTAAAGCGATGTATAGGAATCCTAATACTGGAGGCTGTTTGAGGAGATTAGACATACTTTCAAAATTCATAGCAGAGACCTGGGTCTCTTTAAGGGAAAATCTAGTTTATTACAGAAGACTCTCAAGATGAAAGTTGCCATCAGAACAGGTGAGTGGAAAAGGATAATACTGCAAAATAAATAAAATTGTGTATGTACATGATTAACAAGTGCAATCATCGTACAGGTTAGCACATTTTCAAGTTAAACCAATGTTTGTGAAACAGGCACGAAAGGGAAGCTTTTCTATAATTTAACTGTTTACAATCTTTCAAGTCAGTTCACACTTTTTTTGCATGGCTACTCTGTCAAAATGAAAACGTTGTAAAAAATTCAAACACAGAGCAAACAGAGCTAATAATTTCAGGAGAGACAGAACATGATTCACCTTTACAGAAAGCATTTACTTTTAGAGCTATATAAGATGACTGAGTTGTATCTTCACCCAAATTCAACTGGGGTTCTTGGGAGAAAGAAGTAACCTTTAAGCTCACTATTGCACCAGAAAGGCACTGGTTATGTGTTAGAAGACACATAGCTTGGATGCGAGAGGAGCATTTCCCATCACGCAAAGGTGGATCACCCAGGGTGATTGGTGATTTGGAGGACAAAGTGTACTGTAGATCATATAGATCTTCTAGCAAGTTGTTCCCCACCTATGCTTTTCTAAAATCTAGTATTCGTGATTTATCCCACCTTTGGAACTTGGAAAAAAAAAAATCAATACTTTACTAATTAATAACATTTAAGTAAGCCAGGAAGATAATGAGCTGTTTTCAGCAAGGCATTTAATTATGTAACACACACAAGAACTATGTTTATTCAGACTCTTCATTAGTTCAATTTACTCTTTGTCCACTGTAAATAAAAACTGCAAGTTCTTAAGTGCAAGTAATGTGAAGAAAGGCTCTAGGTCCCTCAGTTTAACAGAGTATGCTGGTACTCCAAAGAAATAAAAGTGGGTAGATAAATATTTACTTCGGTTATCCAAGACCTGGAATGAGAACATAGATGAAGTTTAAGGTAAATCTGACTTAAAATCATCCTTTGGAAGCTAAGCTACATGGTAGACTAGCATGGGCATGGCACAGAGGTAGTTGAGTAGCTTCCCTGAAGCTGGGTGTAATGGTGTTTATTTCTCACTTAAGCATCTTATTCATAGACAGATCAGCTGAGGACAACTCCTCAAGCTGTCACAGAACCAGGCTCAGCTCTGCCTCTGCAGAGGTGTGCTTTGATATCCTTGACACCACGTATCAAGGAATTACTTTAAAAAAACAAAACAAGCACACTGTACAGTTACAGCTGAAATATTGCTGGAAAAGACAAAGACCTGTCAACTACTTTAACTCCCACAGACACAGCAAGCTGATATCCTACAGCAAGGCCATCCAGCTTTATGCTACACCCAGCAATGCAAAAAAAAAGTAGATTCTTCCTAGAAGGCCCCAGACAATCAGATCTGCACCTGACATAAGGGCAACAGGTAACTGTTCCCATCTCCCATACATGCACCTTAGTGTCTAGCCATGTGCAAAGCATCCTTCTTTTCCTGTCAGGATGAGGAATGTCCATGTTCTGGCTACAGCAGAAGAGGGATCAGAGCATATAGGTTTCAGTGTCCCTAAAGGAAATCATGTATCTCACCCCAGCTGAAAGTTCATAACCAAATGCTCTGTTGCATGTATCTCAATCTGAAGTTAATCAGCAATTTATTTTCAAACTTTTTTGTTGTTGTTTAAACAACAGAACTGACAAAATGGAGAATGGCATTGCCATATGGCCCACAATAGATGCACGTTAATAATATCTCTTAATTTTTTAAAATTGCTTGTTCCAACAATCCCTACATCTACCCTTGAGACAAGCAGCATATGCTCTAGAGTTCTCTGGTGTGCTACCAGATGGAGACTAACAAACAGAGGAAGAGGTGAACTTGAAAGACTCAGTTTTTTTATTATTATTATTATAAGCAAACTGAGATTGCCAATTAGTTTGCAACAGCTTTTAGTGCAAGCAAGTATAAATTTTGAATTGCTTACATGTTAGCAAATGCAAAGCAACATCTTTTTCACTGAAAAAGGACACCCTCCTTTCCAGCATTATGGAGATCTTTCTGGAAGTTTGGTTTTATTAGAGAAAAGAAGGTAGAAAAAGTGATAAATGTCTAATCTTCTTCACTGTATCCAATATTTGAAGTAAAATTTATGTTTTACATATTAAAAGACAAACAGGTAGTTTAGCCACACACTCACATAGCGATTTGCTAACTATCTTGACTTTAAACCATGTCCAGTTTAATTTCTCTCACTTTTTGTATAATCATCCAGTTCCATAGTTTGAAATCTTTTTAATCTTGTCTCCTGAACCAAACGTTCTACCCATGCATACAATCCAAAACTATCTGAAGGAAAACTCACACAGGCATTTGCTCCTTTAGCTGTAGGGCTTTTCACAGGCTCCTCTAGAAAGCAACAGAAGTTGTTTCCTTTGCTCTGCCTTGCACAGGTGACAGTAGCATTTCACTGCCTCAGCATGGTTACCTATAGGAGGTCTCACAAACAAAAGTAAGTACTATCTTTCTGTTTCTGCTTTTTGCTTGTGGCTCCCTGTCCCCAAACTCTGTCCTGCTCTGAGTCTGGACAGTGCCCAAACACAGGCAACCCCAGGGAAAGGAAAGAGGACTAGGACTTGGATTTAACCCTGCAGCACAGCAGATGCCCCAGATGTGCAGCTGCTTGGACATCAGCCTTCCATAACCGTGGTCGATGGCAGGGTGCAGGGGGGAAGGCACTGAATCATTTTTTGGAAAAAGCTGGTTGCAGAAGCTTTTCCAACAGCCTACAACCAGGAGACTGATGGGGATCATATTACTCATGGGACAACATTTGAGCAAGACTTACAGATAAAGCTAGATGAAGTCAATCATATTATTCCCCCAGCTCCAAACCAGCTTACCACTAGCCTGTTCCCCATCACGCTGCTGTCTCCCCAGACTGGGAGCAGTCTGCTACAGGAAGGGCATTATGCTACAGACCACCATTACCACCAGGCAATGACCCAAAATCCCCACCTAGGCAGAAGCCTACTTGTAACCTTTTCTCACCTGGGTCATAATATGGCATGTCACACGCCCAGAGAACTTGTGGCAACACCTTGGCAAACGTGACAAGATTCTTTTTCCTTTTCCAGCCTTCTTGGTGAGCACAATCACCACAGGTGAATCTCTCAGATCCTGAACATAATCTATTTCAACACTTATGTTTGTGCTGCTTGTGCACCATGGAATGGTACCTGCAGCATTGCTATGCACGATGCCATTGCAACTATATAAGTCTATAATCACAGCTTTTGGGGAGGGGAAGATGCCACACAGTGGGGAAGAATTAGGGCTTGCTGCAGTTGTGATCTAAACAGCAGCCAGGACTACGCTAGATGCTAATGCAGGGTGGGGACTGCGCAGACGGTTTCCATCATTCCTGTTGCACCACAAGAAGATTTGCCTATACCTCATAGCCCTAGGGAAATCACTTTTAAAAAACATAAAATTCTCATGGTCAGACTAATAACCTCCAGCACCTGACAGTTTTCAAGTAATGCCCAATTTCCACTGAAAGCCTCATTGCAGAGTCCACACCTACCTAAACACACATCAGAAGGTGCCTCTGCAGTGACATAACTGCTATGAAGAGTACTGGACAAAGGGTCTCAAACGTAGGTTACAGCAGGGGGAAATGGAAAAGAATTGACCCAGATGTGTCCTTGCACCTGAAGGTACTCTGGAGCAGAAACCTGGCTTCTAGCTTCTGCATTACCACACTCCCACATGAAGCTCAGTTCATGCAATCTCGGACTGGCAAAACTATTGTATATGAAATACAGCTGTGGTTCCAGATCTTCACAACGCTCTTCAACTTATTAGATTTAATCATACTCTGACTGCATCTCTAGTAGCCAGAGGCAGCCACAAGGTTACTATCAAAGATCATCTGATATTACTGCTGGATTATTCTGCCACCAGAGAGACTTTCAGGTCTTTCACGTCATAGGCTGAAAAGCTATGTTGTTTCCAGGGGTCCCCAGGCTGTACTTTGCCTGTTCTTCTGGGATAACAAAGGAGCAGGTGTCACCATTAAAATGTATAATGTGGTAAAGAGAGGATAATATAGAAAATAAAGTTAATTATATGAGACAAGTGATTCAAACAAAGGTGAATGACAATGGAAATTATTAGTTAAATGAAAAAAAGGATTCTAAACAAGGAGAAAGGCAGATCTAGAGAGCACAGGGAACTACAAAGTATTAGGGGCTCATGGTGAACAGCAGTTAAAGGCATACAAACCTTCTAGCCTTCACCTGGAACCAGAAACATTGCAGATTTAATGAGATCTTGGTAGTTCAGCAGTCCTCCAATGGCTCATATGTGGTCATATTGGAAGAATTCATAGTAATACAGACAAACCATCAGGTCTTACGTCTCCATCCAGGAATGACAAGAATCCAATGCACACCTGCAGCACCGCTTCTGGTTTAGTTTCCTCTGAAGAAACAGACCCCCAAACAACTCTAACTCAGTCACACAAAATAGGACAATCAGAGGGTTGCTTCAAAATTCACTACCATGCCAGAGCAAGCTACCAATACACACCAACTGGTGTCAAGCCAATTCAGGTGTCAGACACCTGAAACAAAACTGAAACAAAAGCATTCAAAGAGTGCAGATTTTGAGTGGAGACTGAAGCAACAGCCACATCTGTGTTAATGCAAGTTTGCAGCCAGCCTCTATGCAGCCCAGTGCATATAGGAGCAACTGATGTGGCTACTGTTCACATAACTCATCTGAAACTAGTACCCCTGGAAGGTTTTTTAATTAAAAAGGATTTAGTGCTATTAAACAACAAAATATCAGAACCTCAGAGGGGGCATAATTGCAAGATGAATTGTGCAGCTCCATGGTTTCCAAATCCACATGGTGTTGTTGGCAGCTAGCCTTCAATTATAAGAGGGTAACAAGAAAAAGCACACAGCCAGTGACAGTGAGGTGATGTGCTCACCATCCCTTAAAGGAATACTGTTCCCCTTGGAGATTTCTGCACATCAGACTTGGACAGACGCCGTCAAAGTATAAGTCATGGTAAACTCACTGACTGCCACGGTTAGCAAGATGTGCAGTTTACCTGGTGTTAACTTCAGTGTTACCAGAAGATGAGCAAGATTTCTGGGTCTCCACTACGAGCAAGGGTTGGAGCAAAATACAAGAGACATATATAGGAAAAAAAGCTTCAGCTCAGGCAGACAGAAGTACATCAAATTTGCCTTCAACAAGCTTTGGCCATGATCCAAAATGTGTACTGGAAACTTCACTGAACAAATTCTAGCAATAACTTCCCTCCTGCTACTTCAACATCTCCCCATAAGGACCTGCCCAATGATGGGAGTCCCATAAAAACAAACAGAGGTAAAACAAAAAGCTGGAGTGAAATACAGGTTTGAAATTGCTGCAGTTTACGGTTTCAAGGATGTATGAGCAGTCTGCTAGAAATACAAATACAATCTTTTGGGGTTTGTTTTGTTTTGGTTTTTTTTGAGGGAGGAAGTAGAGAAACAAGCCATGGCAGAAGTTAAGCATTCATTTGATTTGATAATTGAGACATTTTCACTTCATATTTTCAAAGCATTTCGAAACACCACTTCAAAACACAAGAAGTCTTCCCAAAGAGAAAGTTTATGAATTTCACCTACATAATCCTTAAGAGAATGCTTGGTTTGACCAAAATTTGATTTCTCTCTAATGTCTGTTTGCCCCATTGTCACCACTTCTCATTGTCCCAATGGACTTCCCCACCACGTGGGCAAAGCTATTTTATACAACAGTAGAGGGACACAGATAATTTCATGAACACCTAACTACGTAGTTACAGCCCAGCAATGATTGGGATTCTCATTTTCTGATACCAAACCCCTGTGGCTGTGCTGTAAGACACATTAGCTCCCTATTTCTCATTCCAGTGACAATGGTCTAACCTGCATTGAAGCAGAGGCCACTCCAAACCTCAGTTCTTTTGGCTTCAATGGGATACTGAGTACCCAATAAGTGTAATAACCTTATTTCACAATTTCTTGTTGAGTTAGGGCAATACTATAATGACCAATATACTTGAAGCAGATAAATGCTAAGACAGCTGCTATCATGCCAATCAGGAAACTGATCTGCATTGGCAGGGGGGAATACTCAAAGGGATGAGGGGACACACCACCCTCCCATTTCATTCAAGTGAAGTTCCAAATTTATTTTGCTGCACAGCTACAAAAAAATGCTGAGTTTATTTAGCAACTAGATGGAAAAAAAAGAGCAGTGAAGTGCCACTGAAGAAACATGTAATAAACCAAACTTTAGGCCACATCCCAAAAAGGTACTGACAACTCAATGCCCAGTACTTCAAAACAGTACATTCCTCTAAAAATTCAGTTTTAACTTACTTGCCTGTCACAAAGCAAGTCTGTAGCCATACAGAGATACATAGTTTTGAGCATGAAATCATGGTCTAACTTGCAATATTTCTTTTAACCAATTATCACAGGCACACTGCTAGCCTTCAGAGAGTCCATCCTTGCAGACAGCACGCCAATACCAAGTCAGACAGGAATGATTACACACACACTAAGTAACACAAGAAGTAGTTGTCTCAGTCTCAGCATTTCTTAAGAGATCTGCCACACAAGCAAGACAGTATTGATTGCCGCTGCTGTACTTTATAGGCCACCTTAGCAAGCGGCATTTTCAAAAGGGGCAGAAGACAAATGTGAGCCAAAACCTTGCAACTGCAGCCACTGCTTAGCACAAAAAGACCTGCAGGCCCATCCTCCATGGATTTGACTTGTGAAAGACTGATCCTGAGTCTCTGGGTATGCACACAAGCCTGAATAGATACACAGTGCTGAGAAAACCAGTTCTGTGCTCAAGTTTTTCAATGAGCAGATTCTGATCTCCCTACAGTTGCTCCTGTACCTTGAGACAACAGGAAGACATTGGAGAAAGCATTACTGCTGAGCCCACACCCACAATGCAGGCAGTGATTCCAAAGCTGCCACATTAAGGAAGCAAGAAGAAAGTTACACCTCAGTGAGTACCTCTGTGGCAGCAAGCAGGGACAAGAACCTGCTAACATCACATGGGATTGGACTCCTGACATAGCACATACCTGCTGAGCAGGTGAAAAGTTCCCCATATAATTTTCAGCTTGCCACTCTGCTAGGCAATCTGCAGAGCCACATCTGCTGTTGAGATCTGCAGAAGGGCAGGCTCAAGACTGGCAGCCACTAGGACAAGAAGAGTAGGGCACAAACAAGAATTAAAGCCATTCAGGTATAAGGTTTGCAAAACCTGCAATTGATTGAGGAATGCTTCAGCATTACAAGCTCTAACCATGCAAATTCTTTTCCCCATCTCCTAATTCCAGCTGACACCCAGGGAAATTTGTAACATCAGATAGTAACTAGTTACAGAGATTTACAATGTTAAACAATTTAGCAGAAACAGAGAATCGCAGAACAGCCCAGACTGGAAAGGGTCTCTAGTACAATACCCTGCTCAAAGCACAATGAACTAGGGCAAGTTGCTCAGGTCCACGTCCAGTTAAGCTTTGACTATCTTCTCCAAGAACAGATTCCAAAACCCCACTGGGTCACCTGCTTTAGATGTTTGACCAACATTATGTTTAAAGGAAATTTCACATATTTCACATTTGTGACAATACACATTGAAAAGACCTCCCTGAGCCTCTCTTTCCCCAGACTGAAGAATATCAGCTCTCTCAGCCTTATCTCATGAGAGACACCCACATCCTTTAATAATCTCCATGGTCATTTGTTGGACTTTCTATAGTATGTCCACATGATGTCTCATACTGAGGAGCCCATAACTGGAGAGAGCACTTCAGATGTTTCTCAACCCCCAAAGCAGAAAGAAAGGGTCATGCCCTTGAGCTGCCCAGTGATGCTCTTCCTAATACAGCCCAGGAAGCTCTTGTCATTCTTTTCCTTAAGGGCACATTGCTGCTCCTGCTGAGCTTGGTCCACCAGGACCTTCAGGGCCTTTTTGCCAAGCTGCCTTCCAGCCAATACAGGTGCATACAGCTATTCCTTCCCAGGGGTATTCCTGTCAGCCCATTTCTTCACTCTCAAGGTCCTTCTGAATTAGCAACACAATCATGTGGTGTGTCAGCCACTCCTCCCACTTTTGTATGGTCTGCAAACTTCCTGAAGATGCACTGAGTCCCATCATCCAGATCATTAATAAAGAGGTTAAACAGCATTAACTCTACTTGCAGTCCCTGTGTACACCTCTAGGGACTGATTTCCAACCAGACTTTGGCCCAGCAGCCCATCCACTTTTCAGTGTACCTCATTGTTCATTTGTCTAATTTACACTTCATCAGTTTGTCAATGAGAATGTTAAGAGAGACAATGTCAAAACCCCTACTAGAGTCAAGATAAACAACATCTACTGCTGTCCTCTTATCTGCTGAGATAGTCATCTCATCACAGAAGGCTATCAAGTTCATCAAGCATCATTTCACCTCCACAAATCCACACTGTCTACTCCCAATCACCTTCTTGTCCTTTATGCACTTGGAAACGGTTTCTAGGATTATTTACACTATCATCTTCCTAGGGACTTATGTGAGGCCAATCACCTATAGGTTCCCCAGATTCTCCTCATGCTTCTTGAAGATAATGGTAACAATTGCTTTCTTCTAGTCCTCAGCAATCTCCCTCAATTGCCATGATCTTTCAAAGATAATCAAGAGTGGCCTCACAATGGCATCAACCAATTCAGTCAGCACTTATTAGTAGATCCCACCAAGTTCCACGGTACACTTAAGCATACCATAATCTGATACTTCTCTGCTAAGGGTAGGTCTTCCTTGCTCCAGGTTTTATTGCTGATCTCAGGGACTTGGGATTGCAGAAGGCAAGTTTTACCAGCAAAGGCCATGGTGAAGGCAGTGAGGACCTCAGTCATTTCCCCAATCATTTCTTCTGTCACAAGATCCTCCTGCCCAATTCACTAGTGGATTCAAATTTTTTCATGTCTGTTTAGAAGTCCATTTTGTTGCTCTTCACATCAGATTCTGGGTAGGCTTTGCCTTTCCTAATCCTATCCCTGAATGATCAGTTCTTCTATATGCCTCGTGGCTCATCTGTCCCTGTGCCTCCAACTCTTCTACACTTTCTAGGGAAATAGCCACATCATAAGGAGACTTTCACTCAATGCTTGCTCCGTTTCAGTACCCCATCACAAGCAGTATTCAGTTTCAAGTGTTTCAGTTTATTCCCCGCAGGGCTTCTGGGGATATGGGGTGAAGTTGCCCAGCAAAATTTTGACACACCTGAAAACCTGACCCCTAATCAAAGGAACAGCAGTCTTAAATGAGCAAGCTTGGCTGAAGTATTTCATACCTAATGATGGCCTTCACTAAACATGTTTTGAAGGTACTTCTCAAACAAGGTCTCATCTTTTCATTTTCTCCATTTTCATCAAGTGAAGAGACAGAAACCCTGCAGTGTTGGAATCTGTTTCAGGTTCCAAGTAGGGGGCTAAATAAGAACAATAATAATAATAAGCATGCTTTAGCGATTACTGTAAATCACAGGATGTCCAATTCCCTATTGCTCTAGATCTTCCATTAAAAAGATGTTACCTCTTCTTTGTGGCAGCCGATTAGCATTCACTTTGATCGTGACTCCACAAGACATCACAAAATAGTATCAGGTAATTCAGGCTCCTAAATTGCATACCTGGCACCAATACAAATCTTGTGTTTTATATTAGACAAGGGAAGGTCTTCTTGTTTCATTCTTATTCCTCATTAATAAACGGAAATTGAGGTATAGGTACAGTATGCACAGCAAGGGAACATGTCCAGAGGTCTAATGCCTTTCTGAAGCACTTTTGCAATCCTAGCAAGAGGTTATGCAAAATGCTGTTATTCTTTTCACTGAAACAAACATTGTTTTCAGGATAATTAATTTTTAAAAGAAAAAACTTATTTCCAGAAGTATGAAAGATATTGCGCATTCCAATAATTTATTAATCTGCAGTACTGTGTTAAACCTTGGCTCTCTTCAACAGCAATGTTTCAAGAGCAGTTGGAAGTCAAATAACTGTGTTCCTGGTCTTAAAGACTGCAAGTAAAAAGATTTAGAAGAAAGAAGTTTAATCTTGTGAAGAGTTTTAGATATGCAGAAAGATTAGCATTATTGGAAAATATTCTGCAGCATCTGATAATTTTATGTCAATTAATTATGAGGCAAATATTATAATTCATGCATGTACAAAAACTTGTTTATCCATTCTAAAAATATAACATCTTTATTAATAATCTGAAGAAGATTAGCAGACAGCATTTTAATTTCAGCGGTTATCAAATTGGCAACTACTACCAAGACAGCCGAGATAATACAAAAGACGTGTAGAAGTTAGAAATAAGGATATTGTATTGTAATATTCACCTGGTAGACTAACAGAGCAATGCATCGAGGTAGGTAAGTCACTCCAACACCAATGTTCAGCACAAAAAAGACAAGAACAAAACTGCCAAGACACGTCACTTCAGGAAGCAGGCAAGGCAGAAGAGGGAACCAAGTGGCATCAGGACCCCGGGGGTAGAAAGAGTAGAGCAGATCTCTCACCCCCACAATGCAAGTATCCCTAACCAGGAAGAACACCATAATCACAGAATGATACAGGATTGGAAGGGACCTCTGGAGGTCATCTAGTCCAAACTCCATGCCAGAGCAGGTTGCACAGGAACATGTCCAGGCATATTGGTTTCCATCTCTTCCCTTGAAATTCTAGTACAAAAGATGCAGCAAAGTTAAAGTGAAAACATCAATCCAGACTCGTCAATGTTGGTTTAGGGACTTAACTCTGAGACAAGCTTAAAGCTAGCCAGAGAGTTAGAGGTGTGTGATAGTTGACCTGACGTTTTCCCCCACCACTCCCCATCATGAAATTTGTACATTTCCAAGCATCTCTCCTACTCAACAGCAAGAGCGGTTAAGTACTACAGCAAGTTACCAAGTGTCCTGGTTGTCTGTGTCTAGGTACTGGCAGTGGGGAACAGCAGAGTGACCTCTGTGAGGAGGGGCTGGAGCTGATCTGTGCTAGACCCAGACTGTTCCGACAATCTGCAAGGCACAACTGAGGCCCTCACCCAAGATGGTGTCACCTCAGGGAAAATGTGTACAAGAAAGAGCCAAACAGCTGCAGGTTTTTCACAGCGATTTTGGTGTAAGGATTTCCGACACACACACCACCACCCCTCTTCAAGCTAAAGACAGTTTAATAAGGAAAGCAAAAGTTGGATGTGTAAAGCAAAGCAAAATAATAAATTTATTCACTGCTCCCCATCAGTAGGCAGATGTCCAGCTCCTTCTTGGAAAGCAGTGCCTCAGCACATGCAACCATTACACCCACCTCCTATAGCTCCCCAGCCTACTGGCCTTGGGCAGGGCATGGGTTGGAGAGAAGTTTGAGGCTGTACAAGCACTGTTCAGCAACAGCCAAACACTTCTAGCTGTAAATCTAAAGAACAGCACTGTACTGGCTGCTATAGGGAAAGTTACCTCCTGCCCAGCCAGACCCAGTAAAATCTCCACCCCTTATTCCATACCGGGTCCCATTTTATCCAATACATCTAAGTATCCTCTGACCATCCCATCCCATCTCTTTCTCATTCCTGAAATCCCTTTGTACCAAACATTACAATGAATACTCCAAATTTAAACTATATTTACATCCAGCAGTTGGATTTATACACCCTCATTAACCAGTTTCTTCAGCGAAAGTCAGTTTGTCACACCAAAGTAGATATTTAAAAAACTGTTTCATTTAGATGTCAAAACATAGAAAGGTCTTCTCAAACAACAAGCTATACAAGTCACTGGTTTCAAAGACAGAACACTAGACAAAGTGACTTGATACACATTGCCTTCAAATGGCATCAAGTGTATGTGTACCTAAGGGTGTAAAATCTAAAGGTGACAATCTGTCCTTCAGAGAAAAAAAAAAGTCTTCGCAACCACTGACAATGCCTTCATCTTCCAGCATTCTCAGAAATTGGTTCATCTCAGGAAGCAGCATAAAACACTTTCACATTAGACCCTTTTGTCTTTATCTACTACAGGATGACCTTACCTCCAACTTTGCTACTACACCATTCAAACTACACCATTATTATTGTTAAATAGTCTTCAACAAGAACCACAGTACAATTTTATTAAGTCACCACCATTCAAGCAGCAAAAAAAGGTTAGAATACAAAAATCCAAACTAAATGAAACCCTTAAACAGTCTCCTCTCATTTTCATTTTCTTTTGCTAAAAGGACATAAAGAGTGTATTGTACAGAGCCCTATTCCTACTTCTATATTGCAGAGAACTGACTTCACTTGTAGCCATTTAAGCCAATTTTATCCTTGCCAAGACTGTGTAAGGAAAACAAGGTTGGTTTAAAGCTGCGTCTAATAAGGAAAAGCTCCTACCTGCATTAGCCCAGGGGAGGTACCAGGGGCAGCTGACATTCACATAGGTGCCAGGCAGTCCATCTGGCCAGCAGGCGTAGTTATCAAATGTTCTGTTGCAGAACTTGCCTTCTGCAGAGAAATGGAAGGGAGAGCCTGCCTTGTATCAATACTGCAAGCAGGAAAAGGCCAAAAAGCAGAAGATAAAAGGAAACATGGGCATATGCATTCAAACCATAACAGCATTATGCAACTAAGCTTGGATGTTGAGTTAACCCAAACTTATTTCTCCAAGAGTGTTTATGCCCACACACAAAAAAAATGTTGTTTCAGGGGGGAAATGAAGAACAGATCAACTAAATCAGGGGATAAGAAAGGTAAACCAATAGTGACCCATTTCAGTCTTTTCTCTTTTTACACCTTTATGTGTCTCAGTTTCATTTAAAATTATTTTTGCTATGAATACCACAATCATTCCTGAGAATGGTTCACAATCATGTAGTTGGCAAGTCTAACCTAAAATATAGATCCATCAACAAAATACCTATACACAACCATAACTTTACATTACAGTTTAATCAACATGAGAATACTTCAACTTCAGATTTATTAACTGTCATTCTTAGAGGGCAGCACTCAACCACTCAGCAGGATAATGGAGCAGAGGGAGATGAATGTTTCCCTGCCATTGTTGTCATCAGCTACTTCTCTTATTCTGCCATAATAGTGCAGTTAAGAGAAGGCAAATTAACAGTTTTGAAATAATTCATCCCAGATACAACTTCAGACTCATCTTGTCTTTCTCAGTGTCACAAAAGCACTGAAGCATAGGAGAGGCTGCACTGTGTCCAGTTGCAAGTGTCACTGACAAGTCACCAGTGTCCTCTAAACGCCATAATGCTGGCACATCACAGCTGCTCTCAGCACATTACAGCAGCCCAAGTGCTAAGACAAGCTGCATTCTCATTTTCACTAAGGCACTCTGATCTTTCTCCTAAAGCCATTTCAGCATTTTACAATGCTCAAAATAATTTATATCAGCTTTAAGGCCCACAAACTGCTAGGACAATGTGAACAGCATGATCTCAGATTCCCTAACATCTGTGTGCTCTCTCAACCCTGGCTCCTAAAAAGTTTCAGGAATATTACATTAGTGTGCTGCTGTGATGTGCTACAACCACCACTTGCCACTGCAAAACTCTCTGGACCTAAAGATTAACATCTTTACACTGAAATTGTTCTATAAAATGCTTTCTCAGAACAGGGAAAAATTCCACAGGGAGCAGGTACAAGCAAATGGGATAAAAAAGTGGACTGTAAAGTAAGCTAAAGAAGTATTTTCAAGTTCATAATTGCTCCTTTGCTACTGC
Source organism: Thinocorus orbignyianus (assembly GCA_013400375.1). NCBI lineage: Eukaryota > Metazoa > Chordata > Aves > Ciconiiformes > Thinocoridae > Thinocorus > Thinocorus orbignyianus. Next base: position 998,780 of record VXBW01001032.1, on the reverse strand, counting down.
CATCATGCATTTTAAAAATTAATACATCCTGTTCCTACCAAGCAGGCTTACCTGTCACGATGGGGGGTGCCTCATACAAGTATTTCAGACACTGGAGCTGATACTCCTTCCACTTTTGCATAACTCCAGAGAGGGACCCATCTGAACTCTGAAAGAGAAATCACGAGTCTCAGAAATTGCAGGGATTTAAACTGTTTATTTTTCATTCAGACTGAGTAGGAGGGTGTGAAAATGACTACCACAAGCCAAGCAATTATTTCTTATCATATAGGGTACAAGAAGCTGGTAGGCATTTGCCTGATTGCAACCAAAGAAATCCTTTTCTATCTGTACCGAAAGGAACTGAAAAAAAAAAAAAAAAACAAACCACGCCACAAACAACTATACTGTGTCCTCACTGAAACCCAAACTGAGCTAGCCTTGCTCTCTTGAACATGTCCCAGTTGTATGATTTATTACCTCATGAAAAGACAGGGACAGGAGCAAGTCCTTTTAGGAGAGGTTTTCTTTCCAACAGCAGTATTTCTGCAATCCCATAAATGAGACGAAGTTAATTCACTGTATTCAGTGGATATTCTTCAAGCATTCTTTCAGAATGTGGATGAAAGCTTTTCCAGCTCTGCTTTTCTTCCATAAACAACAGCTTTTCCCTGCATCCAGCATATTTTTCTCCGGAAATTGCAAAAAGAGAAGGGACCTGCTTTTTGCACGGTTTGTCAGGCTGCAGGTTCTACCATCTGCTACCTCAAGTACTGAGGGGGCATGGGAAAAGTATGTACAAGCTCTATCTGAGCACAAAGAAAAGTAGCTGTTATTAAACTGTGAAAACTCAGTGCTGGCTGCTAGCTCAACCCTAGCAGATGCCCCACCTGGCTCACAGAGGCCCACTTTACTCAATGCATGCAAGTAAAGAGCCATCAGTCCTTCTCTCCCCTCTCTGCACCTATATGAACTGAATTACAGATGTCAGGACTAGCAGGCTGTAAACAATCAATGATGCAGCTAACTCAGCCTTCCTTTTCCAAAAAAGGACCCAGCATGGATGTCTTAGACATACAATCAACAGCATGAACCTAATGGTACAACACACTAACAATGAGTGGAAGAAAATTCATTTAATCCTAGCTGTCAATCAGTTTATTAAGTGAAGCATGAGGGTACTAATCCTTGTAATTTTACCCTCACAGCTTCATTTGCTAATTTACCACTTGTGCTTATAAACTTTTATCAGATTGTCAGACAGAAAGGGCAATCACCTTGGTATAAAAGAACAGAAGTAGAACTGGTATTTTTGGACTACAGACCTCAAGTCCTCTTCTCTCATACTTTTTTAGGAAGTGTTTGAAAAAAAGCACCACATGTATCATGCTTCTGCCTGGATTAAGCCACTACATTTAATTACAAAGATGCTTTTGTACACATAATGAGAAGTATAAATTTATTAGACACCTGTGTTGTGTTTCAAGAATAATTGCTTATATTTACACGCAACTTAACTGTAGCTGGGGCCTCATAGTTATAATTTTAGAATCTATCCAGCACCCGCTAAAATCAAAACAAGCACAAGCCTGTGGATCTTCAAAACTCTACCCGATTTAAATTATCTTATCTATGCCAATAAATGCTGCCAAAGCCTGTCTGTGCTAAAGTCTCCACTGTGAAATTAATTCATCCTATCGAATTTTAACTCCATGTGCCTGTGGAAACACATAAACCTGTAATGTAGTGACCTATGCTCAACACACCTGAAGGACAATGAAAACACTATCACCAACATTAGGTCTACAGGTGTATGTAGAGAAACACATAACCAGTAACTCTAAAACTAAAATACCATCTACAGATCAGCGTAGGCTGAATAAGGATGGATGACCAGAGTACAGGGAGAGGAAAAAAACTTTGAAACTTAAGTTTCTCTCAGACAGTCTTTAAAAAGTAACTTTCAGGTTATGCATTGTTTAAAAGGTCTTCATTGTACAAGGGTGGTTATTGAAGTTTTACAGGACTGTTTCACCACTCTCTCATCACCAGGTTAACATTTTAATAAATTCCTTAAAGAGAATTTGAACTCTTAAATTCTGATTCAGTATAATTTCAGAAGCTACTAAGTGTCACACATCTTCCCAAAAAAGTAACTGTTGATCATGCACACAGATGATCACATCAAATTAACACAAATTCAGCTTTTAAAAATCATTACAAGATAAAGATGCATACAGAGTTTCATTTAGAAACAAGACTCTACCTTTTAAAATATCCTGAAAATATCCTAAAACTGTTTGCACTAAGAAAACTAGCTCTTTAGAAATCAGCAAGTCTTAAAGTATTTTCTTCTAAATCATTTTTTCATCTATTGTCTTCATAAATGCAGGAATAACCAGCTTTAATTACAGTTTAGGGAAAAGGAAACCTCTATCCCTCCATTTAATGAAAAAGTAGAAACATTCTACTTATATTGGTTTCTCATAATGTGAGAAGAAAACCCTAACAAGGAGATTAGCAAACTATAAGAGTAAAATAATTAGACATGCCTTTTGTGGAGATGACTGATTTGGTAGACCCTTTTCTGTTATCTATAGTCTGTTACAATAAGACAATAAAATATAAATCCCAAGGCTACAGAATTTTTTCTGTCTATGCATCCCTTCACTCTGGTTCAGCTGAATACCATGTTTTGTATCAGACAAATTGACTTAAATTTTGTTTTAATATATGCTAATCCTCATTTCCCAGAGATTTTGGCCCACACGAACAAGAATCACAAGTTATACAGTCCCCTGGATTTACAATGTGAGCAGTTACTCAAAGAAGAGATACTGTACTTGAAGTGATTCAATTCCTCCTGCAAGGTCAAAGAACTAAAGCACACATATACAAGGAGAAGGTTCCTGGGTCAGTACCCAAAATTTGGCACAAACTGCAAAAGTTCAAATAGCTTCATTAAACACAGGACTATTTTTGTTGCTAAAAGCACTGGTCCTTGCATTTTAGTTGTGGGTTTGGTGGTTTTGTTATGTGTGTCATCTGTTCTCCCTGTCCCCACCCCTTCCAGTTATACTCAACCATGGGAGGAAAAACAGTAATAGTTTTGCTGTGGTGAAAACATCACAGAAGAATAGTGGAGGAGAAGAGGATGGAAACATGGCTGACTGGCTAAGGTGGAAGAGTCAAAAGGCAAGAATAGATAAAGGATGTTAAGGAGGTGAGTAATGGTGCGTAAAAAGCATAAAAAGAATGCAGAAAAATTAAGACAGGCAAGAGCACAGAGACTGAGAACATTTCAGTTTATGTACATAATTTAGTGTAATTAATCTCTAGTGATAAAGTTAGATCATCCAACAGTCTGAAGACAGAATTCCTTAACAAATCCTTAAGACCTTTCTAGGAAAACCTCTTTCTATAGCCATCATTTATCTTCATAGACACTAATATAAAAGGAAGCATTATAATCCCTTTTCCACATCTATGAAACTATTCCTCCTGTGACAAAACCTTCCAACCCAAACTGTTCTATGATTCTATGAAAAATAACATCCGTGCAGATCCAAGGTGATCAATGCCACAAAAGCACCATTCTAATACAGTGAAATCTGAGCACACACAAAGTGCAGAGGGCTCAGACCAGACAAAATGCAGCATGAAACAGCATCATTCTGTGCTGAAGAGAGACTTCTCAGAGTTTCAGAAGCAGCTGGTGACTTCTGAGGTCATCTTCTTCCCTCTTCTCCCATCACCAATATGAAAGGTCTCATATGCAACAGAATGGGAAATTCCTCATGTTTGTATTCTTTAAGGCTCTGGTCGTCTATATTTAAAAGGGAACACTTATGTTAAAGCTTTCTCATGCTTTTAACATTTCAGAATAATAGGCAAGACTTCAGCTTGTTGCTGATGTTTCATATGTAATGTTACAACCACTGGGACCTCAAAATGCTCATCTTGGTCTTCAAGAGCAAAAGCTAGGCAACCTGGCATTGAACCATGCTTCGGTATGGCCTTGGTATTCTTCCCTCAGAGAGTAACAATGACATATCTACCTCACTAGTGGAGGATTCATATTTCATTTACTGCCTTTTATCTCAGAAGCACCAGTGAGTGACTTTTAAACTTTACTGCCCTTTCTGAAAAGTCCAATGTGACACATTATGTCAAGGTTCTGCTCAGGTTCAGCACTGTAACTAAATCCAAGATAGGTGAAGATTACACATTACTGACTTTGTACTCATTCAGACGTGACGTTTTTGTCCTGTATAATGTGGATTTTATTAAATCATCTGTCATGTCAGCACAAGCTATAGGCCTGCATCCATAAAAACACAGAGTGGAACTAATCTGACCACCTAACAGGTTTATTCAATTCACAGCACAGTTATAAGCCTGAATTTACAAGACAGGCTTGGCCCCAGCTTACAGCTCGAGTGGGGTAGAGAACAACACTGACACCCCAGAAAGTTTGCTGTAACTCAGTATCACCTTGCATTGGTTGACATGAAAGACTGATTTCTAGGTTTTAAACTTAATTTGTGTGGCCTTAAATACAGTCATCTTCCTGAGAGCACTTTCCCACCTAACAAGACATTTCGACTTGCCACAGCAGCACCTCTGAAAGCAGTTTAAAAAACCTAGGCTGTAGCACAGCACAACTCTCCAATAGTGCTAGCTGTTCACACAACAAACTTACCTCTCCCTGTAATTTGTCATCATGCTTCTCTACTTCTAATTTGAAGTAATTATGAACTCATATGAATGGCAGGACGCTATTAGTACCTCCATAAGCCCATCAGTCAAGACTCAATTTCTCAGCAGTTACTATAAATTTGGCCAAAAAAAATCCTGCAAGTATTGATGCTCCAACCACCAGCTTTTAAGAACAGTTATGTTTCTTTAACTGTTGCAGAAAAAACCCCCAACCCAACACTGAACTTCACATTAAAGTCTTTTGACCCGCTGTTTACTCCATGACAAAGCAATCCCATTGAGGATCAGTCCTTCAAGTACAATGCTTCTCAAAACTCAAAAGAGATTCTGAAATGTGTTAGCGTGGGAACAAACATGTTCAAACTCCCCCCTCCAGTCCTCCAAAGAGACGGTATTTAATCTAATTTTATAACTACTTGGTTCAACTTCTGTGTAATGAGTTAATTTGAATCTGTTACAGGCAACATCTCCAACAGTCCAGCTACTGTTATTTGAATACTGAAGGTATGTCAAAGGAGCAGGTACCTCAAAAATGACAGTGCTATCTCTATTGTAGATAGTACAAAAGAAGTATCATTAAAGATACCTGAGCAATACCTTCCCCAGAGATCAAAAGATCACACTTTAGGACATCCGATCTCCTCCAGATTTGTGTATTTATTGCATTCTCTTCCCATATTATGTTGCCCAGTATAGAGTTTAATGTAGTCATTTGACATTATGCAAGACTAAGGAACCCTTTGGGGTAAAATCATCATTCTTGGTCCCTTCTGTAGGGTTGCTTGACTGATCAGATGATAAAACACTAATGATGCTTCCCAAGTCATATTTTACAAGATACTTCGTCAGCAGTTGGATCGCTATGGACAAATCCCTCACCTTTTAGAAAAAACAAACAGGGGATCAAAACAATTTTTCTTTCAGAGAACAGTCTATTGCCAGCTTCTAGGAGCTTTTCCTGTAAACACTTCTGTTCCTTAGTTACTAATGAACCAATGACTTCAGTAGCTCAAGAGCGCCAGAAAAAGAAACCTTTCAGCATCCTCCCTGCTACTGAACAGCAGCAAATGGGCTCCTACAAAAGGGGCTGCTGGATTCAGCAAGAAACTCCCCAGTGACATCTGCCAGATAAATTTTATCTTCATCCACGGCAGCTTAGCACTTTCAATTACACCTAGAAAAACAAAAAATCCAAAAACTTTGATAACAGCAAATCTTAAAACCAGTGTTTCACCAGCTGTCTAAACATGGAGAGTCCTCTATTTTGTCACTGTTATAAGACTTCAAGTTTCACAACATCAAGCTTTTGTACTCAGAGCTGCAAGAGCAAGCTCTTACCAGGCACTTATATCTGATCAATGCACAGAAGAGATGCTCCTCTGTCTGTCTCTTCAGAGCTGCACAGTGCAGACTGAGAGCACACAGCCAGTCTTAAACAGTAACAATGGGCTTCCCACAGCTTCCCCCAAAACCCACAAGATCCCCCTCATTCCATTTCATCCTCTGCTTAAGCAGCTTCAGAATAGTATTTTGGCCCACTCAAAGAGCACCCTGAAAAAATGAACACCACTCCTGTCAGAGACAAGAATACGTATAAACATACCTGTATGGTGGGGGTTTGGTTTGTTTGGGTTTTTCATTTTGGTGGTGTTTATTGTTATTCTTTTGTTTGAAATCAGAGGCTGAATCTCAGGATTTCTCCCTCTCAGTTGAAAATAAGTACCACATCACATGGTCCCACATCCTGACCTGCCTGCCCTCATGCCTTTTTCTTCCTCTTTTGCACACCTTCAGAAGGAAGAGTTGGCTGTGCTCAATCCCATAGCAGCCCATAATTTCACAGGGAACTAATTATCAAACCCTCCCTGCATTCTTAAAACCTGCTCTTGCTAGATTAAAGAAAAAAAGGACAAGCATACACATCTCCTAAAGGTTTGGAAGTGCAGAATGCTTCTGCCCAGAGTCTCAAATAAGGCATTTCACAGAACAAAAACAAAACTTACTTGAGACATATTCCTGCCCTCGGTACTTCTGTTGACTAGGTACAGGCAGCTCCCACTTCAGCTGGCTTATTGTTCCATAAATTGTTCCAAATACATGCACTGTCTGAACAGGCAGAAGAATTCAGCTCTGACCACAAGGGTTTCCACCCTGGGACCAAACATCCTAGGTCTGTCCTGGGATGTTTTCTTTGTGCTTTGAAACTGACCAGTTTTCTCTTCCCATCCCTGAAATTTTTGTTTTGACAAGGTGCACTTCAAGAGGAATAACAATTCTTGGCTCCTAGCATTTTCTGGATCAAGGCAAAGTATTTGGCATTCAAAGGCATAGATGTCAAAGCAAGCTTCTTTAACACCTAAATCAACTTGCGTAACATTCAGTCTCAAAATCAAGGGAATAAAGTACAGTGTCAGTTCAGCACACCACAAAATTAAGCATAATCTTGTAGAGATGCAAATAAATAAAATCAGGATAGACTGTGTTACAAACTTGTATTCCAGGAGCTATTCCATTGTTTCTGTCTTCAATGATGGACAGTTAACTGTAGAGTTTTTCTGCCCCATGAAAAGCTTTTCCAGTGTGGAGGGCAGTCTCCTCTTTGGTCACTGTAGGACCCACAAATCTGTATTCTTACAGTTGAAGCAGACACATATGTAGAAGGCTATTGTTACCAGAATATGTTATTTTCGTTACAATGTTTTTCACCTGTTGTGGTAGATGTTGCTGTCAAGAGTGTACTCCATGAGCCAGTCATAAACACAACAGAAGAAACTACTGAGCAACTATGCATGGAGACAGAAGAAAAAAGCAAAATTCAAGCAACTATAACTCCCAAACTCTTGGGGAATGGAAAGCAATCCCACAAATTTAGCAGGAGACATGGTATGCCAGCATTCATGAGAATTAAGTGATAGTAGAGCTTCTGTACATGGAGATTTTACTTTGCATTGCAAATCTAGACACATGCTTTGTGAAGTGTTCTTTGGAGTAGGACTTTTATTGATGTAGTTATGCAACAGAGCAAGCAAAGCCACAGAATAAGGAGTTTTGATTGCATTTTAGACAGATACAAGAGATGTAGCACTAGAAACACTACAAAAGCAACAAAGGCAAATTTGAGGAGTGTTGTGAGGGCAGGGCAAGCTATAAAGCTGAAGATGAGAGAAATCCTTTAGATGTACGCTCACGGATTAAGAAACAAAATGTAGCCTACACTACTGGAAGAGGAACACAACATTTCTTTTAAAATGTTGTAATAACACAGAGTTATAGAATGCTTTGAGTTGTAAGGGATCTTAAAGTTTTATTTCCCCTAATATGGGCAGGGACAGCTTTCACTAGATCAGGTTGCACACAGCCCCATCCAACACATCCTTGAAAACTTGTGGGGCATCCACAGCTTCTCTGGGCAACCTGTTCCACTATCACCCTCATAAATAATTTCTTCTTTATATCTAATATAAATCTATGATCTTTCAGTTTAAACCATTGCCCTTTGTCCTATCACACTACAAGCCCTAGTAAAAAGTCTCTCTCCATCTTTCTTATAAACCCCCTTTAAGAACTCAAAAGGCCACAATAAGGTCTCCCCAAAGCTTTCTCTCCTCCAGGCAGAACTAAATAAGCATTCTCAGCCATCCTTCATAGGAAAGGTTTCTCTCAGATCATTTTCATGGTTCTCCTCTGGACCACTCTAACAGGTCCACATCCTTCTTGTACTGGGGGCCCTAGGAGGTGGATGCAGTATTCCAGGTAGGGTCTCAAAGTAGAAGAGAATCATCTCCCCTGGCCTGCTAGGGAGATGATGCCACCCACCATATGATTAGCTCCCTGGGCTGCAAGTGCACATTGCTAGCTGTCCTGGTTTGGCCTCGGGGGCAACAAAAGCACCACATGGCAGTCCGTTGGCTCTGATGCCCCACAGCGGTGGGGAGAGGATGGGAGGAAAAGGCAGACTCATGGGTTGAGATAAAAACTGCTTACCAGAACAACAGGTATTACAGGGAAACAATAACACAGATGGAGGGTACAAAACACCAGTACGATACCAACCGCAGCCCACACTGCCCCAGCCACCACCAACACCACCAAGACGCAACCTGGCGCCGCCCGCTCAGATATATGCCTACACCATGACATCACCATGCCCACTTCCGGTTGTGGCCCCTCCCCTTCCTAGCCAGCTCCCTGCTGCACCCTGGGCGTGGCGCACTTGAGGTGAAATAGCTGTGCCTCCTAGAGCCAGGGGAGAATTGACCCCATCCCTGCTGGAAACCAGAACACTAGCTCATGTAAAATTTTTCATCCACTAGTATCCCCAAGTCCTTCTCCTCAGGGCTGCTTTCAGTCCATTCACTGATACCAATGATTGTCCTGATTCAGGTGCAGGATCTTGCACTTGGCTTTGTTGAACTTCACGAGGTTCACATGGGCTTGTCAAGGTCCCACTGGATAGCATCTCTTCCCTCAAGCAAATTGAATGTACCACTCTGCTTGGTGTCATCTACAAACTTGCCAAGGGTATGCTCAGTCCCACTGTCTATGTCATTAATAAAGATATTTAACCGTACCAGTCCCAATACAGACCTTTGAGGGACACTGCTATCATGTTCTATCACAATGGAGTCCAGGAACAGTGAGGAATATATTGGGCTGAAAAAGCAGAGGAGCTTTAGGAATTCAAATGGCTGACCACATACACCTACTGTTCCTCTCGACATGTACAAGTGCCTTGCTTTGTCTTCTGCCATAGTTGCAGGGAGAAGGCACAGTGGAAACCTACACTTTACATCATATCTGTAAGTCCCATACAGGCTCTTGAATACTGTAGCAGCACCAGATGCTTGCATTTGGGCAACTCACTTATCCTAAAGGTCTCTGAGCTCCTGAAGCATAACAAAGCAAAGAACATCTGCCGAAGTTGGACTTCTGGCTCCTCTTGCTGTGGTTTAAAATGCAATTAGTTAAGTTTGTTCTTTATGACATACCAAACCAAATGCATTTAAATGGACCTGTTTCTTAAGCTTGTAACTGACTGCTTTCTCTGTAACAGCCAGAAGTGGTCCAGTCCCAGAACTGTCTTAGCAAAGAGACAGACAGTGTCTGCAGTCCCACAGAGCCAAAGAATTGCAACATTTGAGCCTTTGAGCACAAAAAATAAGGAGGATTTCACAAAGAAAAAAAAAACCCAAACGCAACACAAAAAGTAATCTTTATCAAAACTCCAGGGACTGAGGGAACATCACTTCATTGTAAATAACCTGTATTTTAACTAGGCAAGAAAAACTCTAAATCTTTTCACCTTTCACACCAAAGCATCCCAAGGGAGTTAAGCTCCCTCAACTTTTCAGATGACTATTTAACAGTCACTCTTCAAGAGCCACAGTGCTGCCTTAGAAGGCGAGGTGTAAAGAGTTCATCCCAGAATCACGAATCCTTTAGCAGCACTGGTCACCAGTTCATCATCTCATCACTGTAATCCCTCCAATAAGCTCGATAACAAGAAAAAAAGCCAACTAAATCAGAGATATTAATCTTCATAGACCTTTCTCTCACTGAATGCATTTCCATTTACACTTTTTTATTTTTAAACAAACTTAATTTTCCAGTTTAAAAAAAACCTGCTCTTTCCTGCCTACCCATCCCCTTGCCAAGACAGTTATATGTAGTGCCTTCACAAATTGCTAGTGTTTTCATCAACAGTTACGACACATTTGAGAACAGAGCATATAACAGAAGTTCTGCCAGTGAAGCTCATTCTCCAGACATCACCCATTTTCCATCCAGATATTAAATTAAAGACGGTGCAGAGGTACACCTTTGCATAACACACCAACAGGACAGAACCCCTATGACAATATCTTTGCAGTATTGCATCATGTATAGCAGAGTTCACATTTACTTAGTCGGATGCAGAGTGCTGTTTTACAACCTGCATATAACCTTACACTTTTCAGCATTCAACCCACACAGCTGCCAAGTGTTATATTCCAAGGGCTTGATTTGTCAAAAGCAAGACAGGAGCCATGTTGCATAAAGGCTAGAGTCTTAATGCAGGCCAATATAGAGAAACATGAAAAATGAACAAAATAAAGAGCAATAAGACAAATTAAAAAGGTGTACCGTTATACTACGGAGAAATTGCACTCTGATCACATGAAACAGAAGTAACACAGGTTGATAAACAAGGTTTTTGCAGGGATGTCATCCTGAGGAACCTTGACATACTTGAGAGGTGGGCCCGTACAAACCTTATAAAGTTCAAACAGGACAAGTGCAAGGTCCTGCACTTGGATCACAGCAATCCCAGGCACAAATACAGGCTGGGCGGAGAATGGATTGAGAGCAGCCCTGAGAAGGGCTTGGGAGTGATGGAAGACGAGAAGCTCAACGTGAGCTGGCAATGCACACTTGCAGCCCAGAAAGCCATCCACATCCTGGGCTGCATCAAAAGAAGCGTGGACAGCAAGTCCAGGGAGGTGATTCCATCCCTCTACTGTGCTCCAGTAAGTATCACTATGGAGCCCTCAGCAAAGGAAGGACATGCACTTACTGGAATGGGTCCAGTAGAGGGCCACAAAGATGATCAGAGGAGTAGAGCACATCTCCTGTGGAGACAGGCTGAACAAGTTGGGGCTGTTCAGCCTGGAGAAGAGAAGGCTCCAGGGAGACCTTATTGCAGCCTTCCAGTACCTGAAGGGGGCCTACAGGAGAGATGGGGAGAGACTCTTTTTCAGGGAGTGGAGCAATAGGACGAGTGGTAACAGTTTTAAACTGAAAGAGATTTAGATTAGGTATCAGGAATAAACTCTTTACTGTGAGGGTGGTGAGGCACTGGAACAGGTTTACCAGGGAAGTGGATGCCCCAACCCTGGAGGTGTTCAAGACCAGGCTAGATGGGACTTTGAGCAACCTGGTCTAGTGGGAGGTCTCCCTGCCCATGGCAGGGGGATTGGAACTCAATGATCTTTAAGGTCCCTTCCAACCCAAACTATTGTATGACCAAATCAACATGCATGAAGTTAATGCATATTGGATGATCATGTTATTTTATCCAAAGTTTGAGGGGCAGATCCTGCGGTCCCTGGACATCAAAAATCAAGAGGGAGCACAAACTAGAATAATAATCATCTGGTACCATGCTCTACTGCAGCAGCATCCTCAGAGCTATGTTCCCAGGCAGAGGCAGCCAGATGACATCACCACTGCCAGAGATCAGCCAAACATAGAACTTGCATTCCTGCCTTCATCTGACCTCCCATGTCCTCTTCCTTCTACTTTCTTTTAAAACAGAACTTAAAAGAGTTCAGTTTCCAGGGTTGCCCTTTTTTTTTTTCTCCGCGATGCTTCTGAAAGCCTCCAAGTAGAGAGGCCACTTAAAGCATCATCTTAATTTGAGAACAGTCTGCTGCATTTGTGAAGTCTTGATAGCTAAGGCTGTATGGTCACCTTTCTCCAGAAGTGACAGCACAAGCAAGAGTCAACAGCAGATATAAATGCATGAAGTGCAAGATGTTTGCTTTCGCTTCTGCAGAGTTTTATGTTTGCTTTTATTTGCAGAGGCAAATTCAGCTTCCTTGAAGGCAAAAATACAATAGCTCCAACCTGAAACCTATATTTTCTGCTTTCTCATTCTCTGAGAACAATGATCACCATCTTCTACAATATTTAAATTTACAATCAGGGAGAATTCATCATCATTGCAGGACACAGGAATGAAAGCCATTAAGACCAGAAGCCTTCATTAACACATTAACTGAAAATAGCTTCCCACACACACCCCCTTTCTGCCCCCGCCTTTTTTTTTTTTAAATACAGGACTGATGCTTTTAGAGCTTTCCATAGGACTAAGCAAGATGAAGACTTTGAAATTAAGTAATTCCAAACAATTGTCAGCTGGCTCAGTATTTTATTGTGACAATGTTATGTTACCACCTTTGACTCAAATGATTTGAGGGTCAGTAACGTTCTCCCCTTCTCCCCCTTTACACAGGCAAAAGCACCTGTCAAATTTATCCAGAAAAGGTTTATTTCCCAGTTTTCCTACAGTCCATCTCAGCCAGAGAAGAAGACTACAGAAGTACAGGCAAGTCAAGTTGAACGATAGACTTTCGTCACTCTAGGACTGCAAAGCAACCTATGAACCTTATTACTATAGGAATTCGATCAAATTTTTCCTCCAATCTGAATTAGTCTACCACAATATGTCTTTCAAAAAGATGACTGTAGTTCCTTCATTTTGGAAGCTGAGCAGAATGAAATTATTATGAGAGATGCCAAGTGTTACAGCAAGCAACCAGGTGACCAAGACACAAGTAGACTCTAGTTCTTTCTCCTCCTAGTTCCCCAAGGAAATGAGAATAATATCAATTCTCTAAAGTTAGTACCATGATAGCTGCATGTGTAGATGACACAATTTAATAAATTAAAAATCCTTCTGTATGCTTAATCCTGAGACCTTGCTTCAGTACACCCTTTCCTTGAACTCAGAGAATTTAATCATTTAAGAACCTTAATTTAAAAAAAAAAAAAAAAAAAAAAAAAAAAGTTCCAAAACACTNATTCTCAAACACTTATTTCAGTAATCAAGATTGGGACAGTTTCAGCCATCCTATACCACGAGTCTCTCAAACAAACAGAACAGCAATTTTCCCTCTTCCACCCAGACATCCTAGCACTGACTGCAAAATTGAAAAAAAGGAACTCATATGCAATATGTAACCTCTAGTTTTTCATACATTTATCCTTACCCCACCTTCAGGCTACTTCTAGCAGGCTTTGATATTTGTCAGCTGGAGTCTCATAACATCATTTTCCCAATATATGGGAAAATCGGAGAAACTTCCTCAGAGTTCCTACGAGCCTCAGGGCCAGATCTTATTTCTTTACTTCTGCCACATATAACACCCTTAGCCCCTGCAAATGTGCTGCAGCAACAGCCAAGGACAGTCAAAACTCTCCATGGAAGTCAGCCTGTCTCACCTTTGGCCCTTCTTTCCATACTCTTGTAGAGGTATATGGAGCTAAAGAGGTTTGTGGCTCAAGCTACAGAAGTGAACTGCAACTGCATTAATGTTAAAGCTGAGTGGACTTAGATTTCTTCCCACCCTTCTTTGGGGAGACCTTCAAAATAAAGGGGAAAAGCAAGCAATGGAGGAAGACTGCTATTCAGGCAGCAAACACACTGGTTTTCACAAAGCAAGAGATAGGACAAAGCCCAAGAGCAGGGTGAAACAACTTCAGGAAAGAAAAACACGCAGAGAGCCGCTCAGGAAAGTTGTCCAGCCTGGACAAACACAGAAGAAAGAGCTGGCCCTCCAGTCAAGTCTCTAACATGTGTCAACATGAACATTTTAAGTTGTGCACAAAGCTTCCCCTCCCCCAGCTCCAATTTCCAAAGCACTGAGGGAAGCAGTGACCATGCAGTAATAAAGCTGAAAATGGATAGGTCACTTAAAGGAATTAAAATCATTCCATTAGTTCCATGTTAGTAGTTTCACAGCCACATATTTCCTATCTGACATTAGCCTTAAATCAAGCAGCACTTGTAGGAACAGAATAGACTTACAGAGAAGAGGCTAGAGAAAAAACTTTGGAACTTAAATTAACAGTGGCTATATTTGACATGTCTTTTCTGAGGAAGTCTGCTCTCTGAACTAGCTTGCTCACTAAAGGATTTTTTTTCCATGTTATATCTCAGCTCATCCTTCAGACATACTTCTGGAGCACAGAGCCATCTTATAGCATATCTGTCAGCATTTAAAGCAGCATAAACCAGCACTGCTGTTGAAAGAAGTGGTTTCTCCATCCCCAGAGAAAGGCTGTGATTTCCTCCCCCACACCTCACTCCCTTCTTCTCCTTATACCACCATAAGCACTCGTGCTATCACACTGTGAACTGGACAGGCAAACTCTCCAGGGTAAAATTAAACAGACAAAATGTTTAAGAGGATAAGGGTTGTTGTATAGCAGAAGGGGAAAAAAAAAAAAGCAGCACAGCTCACAGTGAGGCATAAGAATAATCTTAATTATCCACCATCTTAGAACAAATAAGAGCCTAAAATAAAACCTACTACTTGCATAAAGTTGTCAAGCTAGGAGTAAAATGTTTGTTACTCCCAAAGAAACAAGGATTCAAGGGCTTGAGCTATTGGAGAAACAGCCCGTAAGGTCTCTTCATCTACAATCACTACTGGACAACTCATGATTTTTCACCTTTTGCCACTAGGAATGGTACATGGCAGTCATGGTGACCTTGAGACCAGAAGGACTCATAATAATAATCTCATCAATTTCCTGCATAGCACCTTCTAGAGTTCCACACTAACTTCTCCATCCATCTCACACCTACTAGCTCAACTAGAAAATACCACTCTGACACACACCTAATCTTGACTTGAACTCTCCAAATGAGAGAGACTACTCCCTTTGGCAAGTTGCTATTGTGGTTCAATACCCTCAGTATACAATTCTGCATTTATTTCTGCTCTGAGTTGAATTAACCATGCAAGTAAGTTTCCTTAAAAGAAATTACCTTGCAAAATATGAAGGACGTCACAGTAGTTTTAATTCATGAAATGGGACTGATGTGATGAAAATATACCTGAATCAATTTTCCCTAGATAACAGGTTGGTTAGTAATTGTGTCATTAGATCATTTTCATCTTTTTTGCAACACTTCTGGGTAGGTATCAGATTAAACAGCCAATAGTTACTAGTAAGAGAAAACAAAAATTGAATTTTTTATATTATTGCCACCATCTAGCAATGCCATATGGTAGTCAACACTGAGCTCCGGAGCTCTGCAGAGGGGAGGCCAGACTCCTCCACCAGTCCATCGCTATTAAGACTGAACTGGTTTCTGACAAAGGAGTCAGTTGTCCTTCAGGCTCAGCTGCCACAGACTTTTCAGATATATTAATCTTCATTAGTATTTTTTAAACTTAGTTTGTACCTCATGCAATCAGTTTCCTTACCTTTCTTTTATACAACATTGCTGGAGTTACTTTGGCCATCACTTCCACTTCTTACAACAATGGTTTAAGTAACTTCAGATGCTGAATGCACAGCTGGGTGTATTTGGTACAGCGTCAGCATCTTAAATACCTTGAAGTTAAAAGTATGTCTGCTTTTATATGATGATTTTTTTCCCTTTGAAATAATTTTTACTCTTTCAGCTTTGCATCTGCAGATGATAGCTTACATTTCTTTCTGCTTTCTCAGTTAGAAGACGGAATGGTTCAGGAAACAAGATGAAATCTGTAGATGAAAGTGCTGCAGTATCATGGCTGTAATCACAACTGCTTCTAGAGATTGGTAAAAGCTTTCATACCCAACTACCTTTCCAAAAAAATAAGTCTGTTCCTCACAGCTGACAAAGTAGCAGGCAAATATACTACAGACAACAGCCCCTCTTCCACCTCAGGCACCCTTTTGCTTTAGTAGCACAGATTTTGAGGACAGAAAGTTCACTGGAATATTTAAGTTTAAACTAGGCAAACTAGCCACTATATATGAAGGTTCTGCTCAAACATCACACCAGCCACACACATGTGCACATGCCTACATTCCTCTTCCACCCTTCCAAAGCACCCAGAGAATACAGCACTAGATGTCTGTTGACTTTTTCTTTTCTTGCTTTCTTATTCCTCTCAGTGAGTGTATGTGGAGTCTGGGAGGACATGACTCAAAGCACAGGACTGCAAGTGGATTTATGGTTTCAAAGCATTAATAGCCCTGTTCACTTTCTAGCTTTAAATACTGGATTCTGTCCAAATTTGTCAGCCTTATCTTCCTCTCATATATACACCCACACCTAATACTGAAACATAATTGCATGTTATGAAAATGCAGCAAATCTCAATCTTAAGATATTTCCAAAGCTGTCTGAGATTGCTCTTGCAGTTTTATTAGAAGAGCAACTTTTCAAAGAAACTCACTGCCAGATTCTCTCCATATGTTATTACTGTCACATCTAGCTCCCAAAAGGCTGAACGCAATCACCAACATACCTTTGAAGCAGATCGCCAACGAAACACACAAAACAGACCAAGTTGTTCTAAATCATTAAGTAATAAAAATCACAAATTTTAAACCCTTTGAAAGCCTAGTCAGTAGATCAGATAGACCATCAAGATTGACATGCAGACATGTCAGTGCATAGATATTGTAGAATATGCTGCAATTAAGATTCTAACTACTGAACTGAACATTCTTGATACTGACGTATGTGCTAAGTGGAAAGCAAAGGAAACAAAGGTCAGTTTTGATTATATCCTCAAAGTCCATAGCCAAAAAAACAAGCTAGAAAAGGCAGGTAGAGGAATAACTTTGTTCTCATCAGCCTGCAGTGTCTGCTCGGGTCATTGTAAGGTGAATTCTCCTTCTTAACAATAACTAAGGTTTATTCAGATCCTGTGAATAAGTCTTTGTGCATGCAAACCTCTGTCAACATCCTTTGCACAATAGCTACCAAATACTAAAATGAACAAGTCATGAACTCAAAGTTTCATTCTTTGCACTTTCTATCTCCAAGGTGAAAACTCATGTAACTATATAGACCATCTTAAAATTAAAAAAAAAAAAAAATAAAGGAAAAGAAAAAGAAGAAGAGACACTTTTATTAGTTTTTCCAAAACAAAAGGAACACCAGTGCTCATCACTACAACCCAGCAAGGCCTCAGACGAGTACAAGATCTCACTATGCAGATTGCTATATAAACAAGAGTTTCAGGCAAAAGCAAAAACTAATCCTAAAAATGTCGGTCGTAACTGGAGTTTTTCAGAAGCATCCAGTTTATGGAATTCAAGGAAAGAAACAACACAACCGAAAAAGGCAGTAACTCACTCTACGGAGGACAGGAAGACAACTCTGGCCAGAGCTAGGACATGCTCCCTGGAGGAGCCCATTGGTTGAACGGCCTGGGCAACCAGACAAACACAGAACAGACTGGCCAGCTTGTCTGCTTTGTTTCTACCAAAACTTTTAATGGAAAGGACACTAACCCGCAGAACATTTCTCTTGTCAGATTACTTGGACCAGAAATGGTCAAAAACTTAAGAAGGCGCCACGGTGGAGGAAAAGACAGATGACAGGGGGAAAGAAGGCTAAAAAGAAAGTAATTTAGTCAAGACCAAAGTAGGCTGACACTTTCTGTTCCCAACTGTTCAAATAGTTTATTCTCCAGTTTGGATTATAAAACTAAATGAAAGATGAGCACTGCAAAATAATCACAAAACAGTTAGCTCACAAGGGCATTGGAAGTTGAGTATTTCCACGTTGTCCGCCTGTCATCCCATACTTGACAGCGTTCCAAGCTTACTACAAATTTACTATGAAATTATCTTCTCATTTCCCAGTGATATAGTCTGCTGCCCAAAAAAACTTTCAAGAAACACTTTTCTTCTGTGCTGATCCCAGCTGTCCATTGAGCAGGATACAGACACTTTGAACAGTGTAATAAATCTGTTTATTTCCAGAGCTTGATACTGCTCCAAATATTTCCAGCATGACAAAAATAGGGGAAAGAGGGAAGAATGAGAACAGCTATAAATTAAAAGCAAACCAAAAAGCTCTAAAGGCCATAAGGGAGCTTCACCATAAAGATCACCATCTCAGATGTAATCTGGGGACAAGAAAAGGTATTTAGAATTCAGGATTTTTAGGCAAGCTCTTTCTAGCACACTAACTCAAATTTAGTTTCACTTGATCAGCCTCTGCACAGGCTCTCTCTCCTTCCCCTTCTCTGAAGTACAGGCAAATTCATGAATTACTTGAACCTATGAATTTTGTCTAAAGCTTTATTTAAGCATTATGCCAAGTAGCTCAGATAGAATGTCAAAGCCAAGATTAAACAGTACTGTATGTGCTTCTGTTGAAGAAAAACTAGAGTATTTTCAAAGGGAACAGCACACAAGGGAAGATTAAAACCAGGCTGTGAACCAAGTTGCTGAACCTAAGGAGAACTCCGCAAACAAGGGGCAATGCGACAGACAGACATGAAGGAAACTAATTATCAAAAGCCTGAGCAAGTAGAAAGTTAACCTCATGAACTATAAAGGATGTTTATTTTAGCTTTGTTCTCTCAATGTTACAGCCTTTAAGCTGTATGTGCAGCACCTACTGACAGCGTTGTTTGTTACCAAGTGCCTGGCTCTAAAGAATATACTGTTTAATAGTACAAATAGTCTCACTGATTGAGATGTCCACCGTGCAGCTGTAACCCCTCCTTCCACCCCAGTCAATTACACAGGAACTGAGAACATTTTCAGAAAAACATAGCCCTTCAACTCTGACTCAATATAAAAATGGATTCATACTCTACTGCTGTCTGTAGCTATTACAGATACTTCTAAGGCACCATCATATTAGTATCCAAGCACAAAGACTTGCTAAATTAAGTGCACATAGAAGAAAGCTCATGACTACCACTTCTTCCCCAAATCATGTATTTGGAAGGGGTCATTCTCACTGCATTGATTATAGTGACATGCATGTTTGGTCATCCTACTTCGTTATTAATAGTGGCAACTGCTCCTACTTTCTATACAAAATGCAAGACAACACTGTATCTCATTTTACTATTCAGTAATTAAAACATATGCCCACAGGAATGTTAATCACCTAACTCAATCTCCCAAAAATGAAGTAAGATACTAAGTTTGCAAATTAAAATCTTTCTGTGCAAGACAGTCAAGGAAAAAAAAGCAAATATACACCCTCCAAGACCAAACTTGGACCTTTTTGTCATCTATCAGCCACAAGATGGTCCACCAGAATTGTATAGAGACTACAGAGACATATTTACCACAAATCTTGAGCCACTTTGGTTTTTCCCTCTTACCTGATTATTCCACTCCCTATTGCTGGGGGGGGAGAA
>VXBW01001032.1:968440-979195 GCA_013400375.1 Thinocorus orbignyianus | reverse complement strand
AAAAAAAAAAAAAAAAAAAGTAAATGCATATTTAAAAAAGAAACCTCTAACAAAGAACACGTTGTGAGCAAGACACTTGCTTCAGTTTGGCCAGGCTTCTTGCCATGAAGAACCACTGCCTTTGCCCAGGCAAACCAGGAATACTATAGCCACACCACAGACAACGTTACCCATCTTCTCCTCCTTTCCTGTGTACAGGAGTCAGAGCCTTGTCCCCAAGGAGGATCCCAACTAGTTTCTGTAGCTGAAAGCAGGTCCTTTCCACCCATTTCCAGATAGAAATTTCAGTTTTCTGTTGAAAACAAGGAATATTTTTATCCTGAACATGTCTTGGAAGAGTTTGCCCACAATACACTGCCCCACACACCACCTCATCTTCCCCCAAATCTCTATTATCTTCCCTCTGGGAAAAGAAACAGTATCCTGGGAGATTACTATAAGGGTCCAAACAAGAGACTGCTGTTCACATTTGGAAAGCCTGTGACACCCTTCTGCCAAAACCAAGCAGAAATAGTCAAAGCTGCACTAACTCAAGGTTTCTTTTACAGAAAGCTAACATTCTACAACTGTTACAGCTTCCTCTAGAATTAGTATGCAGCAGAAGAGATTAATCCACATAATCACGTACCCATTTCTTTACTCACATCATGTTTCATCAATGGTGCAATCACATAAAGGCTTATCTGAGTACAATCAGGTGATTGTAAGTGTATTGTATGGAGATTTATTAGAGTTCTGCATATTGAAAAAAGTTTTGGATGGTGGAATACCATATGTAGACTCAGGTCCTAGTTAATTAACAAGGATGAAGGGTGGCAGAGTGAGGAAGAAGACAGGAGCTTCCCTGAAGTGTTAGAGGAGGTCCCAACACTCATTTACTTTAAGCAGCAAGGAAGTAAGAAAACGGATTAGAAAACAGGGAGCTCTCCGGCTGCTCCACATGGATGCCATCTTAACATACAAGTTAATAAATAAATATTTTCTTCTGTCAGAGAGCCAGCTCTAGGTGGCCCAGCTTGAGCAGGGAAGCTGGACCAGATGACCTCCAGCAGTCCCTTAGAAGCTCAGACATTCTTTGATTCCAGCTCTGATACACCAACATAGCCTAGACACTGAAACACATGAAAAAAAGTAATAAAGAAACGAGAGTTTCAAACCCCAGCTTTGTTTCCTGCAATTTGTAACCATTTCTCTTAAATTAATAGGCTTGCATTAGTAGTTCAAACAATCAAGCTAACATTCTTTTATCCTTACATCTCGTTAGTAATAGAATCAGTTTTATTCTAGAAAGCTTTAATAGCCTCATTCATTGCCACCAGGTGCCTTAATCCCCACAGAGCAATGAACAAATTCAGAGCATATCAAATTATTCTACAGATATCTTCTAATGCAAGTTTAGCCTTAAATGAACAGTAGTTGGCCTTTACACATCCATAGGAAGCTAAACTGAATTAGACTGGATGCAGGTTTTCTTTTTTTCTGTTTAGGATTGTTTTGGAAGATTTTGGTTGGGGGTTGGGTTTGTTTGTTTGCTTTTAACCTTCCTGTGCCAACTTTAGTTAGAGTCAACTGAAAGTACATATAACACCAAATGTGCTAGCACCCAGTTTTGTGAAATACTACCCAAATAAGATGTTTCTAACCACCTTTATATTTAGAGAAATCATAAATATTAGGGATTTGGAGTCCTTGAAAGAAGTCTACTACAAATAAAAATATATTTGGTGTTCAATTTATAACTACACAGAGGCACTCTGATCGGCATATAATAGCATCCTGTCTTTTATTCCTCTTTTTCCAGAGTGTACTCTGCTTGCAGTGTCACCAAGCTTAAAAGCAATGGGATCCTTTTGTTATTGCTAGAGTGATTCACTTCAAATGGTACTTCATGAATTTTTCTTCATTAAGAAACAGTAAACGAGAAGGGCAATAGATTAGAGGACACTGCAGCATCTGACAAAAGCAAAAACCAACAGCTATTTCAAGTAATTCAGATCAAATACTATAGCCTTAATTTTCCCATCTCAAGGGGTAAAAAATAAAAGCCTCCTTCATTCCATATAACTAGCTTTGTATAGCCAAATATCTTTATTTGGGAGGAATGAGACTCCCAGAGGAAGGAGGAAGATGAGGATTGACCTAACTGTATACCGTTGATCCAATGCTACAGGGTTAGATCAGCTATTTGTAAACCATGCACAGCTGTACCAATATCCAAAATGTTTTTAAATGTGATTTGTGTAGAAGTATAGGGATTTTTCCCAAGGTCTGGCTCTCCACAATAGCAGTAGCACCTCTAGTAACATTAGGACTTACAGAATCATAGAATCATCCAGGCCAGAAGGGACCTCCAAAGGTCATCAAGTCCGACCTCCCCAGAGTCGCAGGGACACTCCCAACTAGACCAGGTTGCCCAGGGCCTCATCGAGCCTCACCTTGAATATGAAGTAGGCTGTTAATTTCTTAGATGTTGATATTGCTTTCAAACTTTGTGCTTCCTACTCAATTTCACCTACCAAAGCAGAGTGAAAAATACAAGCATTGATACCCAGATTCTCACACTATCTAAAAAGGGTAGAATTTGGATTTTTGGATAAAAAACTCAGCACAACGATCAGTCTGCACATGAGTCACAGCCAGCCATAAAAGCAAAGGGCTTCTGGACTTCCCAAACCAGACAGGTACCTTTTCCTACCAACCTATTCCCAAGGTGTTCACTCTCAGTCCAAACACCATGAAGATCAAACCAAAATGAGTAAGTTCATTAATTTCATAAAGAGGTAACTTGAATAGAATATTCCATAACTTGTAAACCAAGTCTTTCGAAAGCTTCTTGGTTCCTGGTTCTCCCCCTCCAATACTGCATCAATACACCCGACACTTGCCAATGCTTCTGTACACCCAACCTATTCCGTATGTCAACATGTCTTACAGCAACAGCTTCTGTACAGCACTCCAGACGTGCCAGAGGAGCAACTGAAGGTATCATTTTTCATCTTGAAGAAATCTCATGAAGAGGCTACTGCATCAACAGGTGTCTATACAGGCAACAAGAAATTATTTTTATGATTGAAGCCCTCAGATATCAAGCATGTCAGTCTCTCCCAGAAGGTTTGGAATATTGAAATAAAGACCATTTTTTTCACACCACAGCTGAGTAGTTATATTAACCTCATACCTCAGAATTTCTACCAGGCACTTGCACAAGCAGAAAACTAGACCAGAAACACCCTCCAAAGGGAGCAAGGCTTCTGCCATTACTTTACCTGAAATAGTTCTGAGTCTCTTCTACAAGGAGCAGCACAAAAATCTGCTGGGTTGCTGGCAGCGCAAATCCTAGGCACAGCTTGCCATGTATCTTCCACTCAACAAAGTAGCTAAAAAAGATCCTAGTATCCCCGAAAGATGAGACAAAAATCAAGAGAAGACTAGTCTAATGTTATCTAACCTCTCCTAGAGATGAACTGCAGCACAGAGTACAGCCTTTAGCCACATCCAAAGCTCCTGCTAACATGCACATCAAATACTTCTGTGTATGTTTTGTGCACACATGGCCTCAAAACTAACAACCAACACAAAAACAGTCCCTTTGTCCTCTCTGCTCTCCATTAAAAGCTGACTATATCATCTTGAAAAAAACATTTGGTGATTAAGATCTCTGCAATTGCACAGACATATCATACCCTCTCACCTACTATCCTAACACCCTATACAGTAACAACAAACTTCAAATGCAAAAACATGCAAAACCTGATGTTATACAATGCTATAGAATTTGAGTTCTGTTTTAGGGTGGGGTTTTTTTTTTGTTTTGTTTGGTTTCTTTCTGAAGGGGTGGTGGGTGGATTTTGACACCTATCAAGGTAACAAGCTAATCCTCTGATTTATTTGCTCTAAGAGATTTTGAGAGGACTGAGTCACACTAACTGCATTTCAGAACTCATCTACTTCCCATCCCTCCTCTATTGCCCAGTCACACCCCTACACTGTCCAATTACATTTGCTTTATTAGGGCTTTTTTCAGATGTCAAGAAAGACTGAACGGATGAAAGATGAGCAAGTGCAAAATGTGACTAAAAATCTGATTGCATTAGAAACAAACTCTTTGAAATTTAGTTGCAAAGAGTTGAGCTGTAATAAAACAACTGGAATATGTTTTGAGAAAAAAAAAAACAAACAAACACCAACATTTTTCAGAGTGAAACAATACATAAGGATGAATACAGCAGCCAGGAGATCTTGGTCAATACCATGAGGAGTGTTGGTATCTACAGAGCAGAAAGGGAGTACGATTATTAGCAAACGCAAAAATAAGACAGTTTTTTTCCTATGGAAAAGAAACACTTAAAAGTTTGTTGCTAGCAAAATTCAGAGGAAAAGGAAAATTGATGTTACATATCCTGAAATATCCCGAGTCTGATTTTGAAAGATGCAATCCACACGCTCCTTTGGAAGGAGTTTTGTACATCTGCTTTGATTATCAGAGCTCAGTAGACAGCACTGCTAAGCTTGGTTATGGCCTCAGCTGCCATTCCTCAACTTGCTTCAGAATGTAAAAGATACACTTACAAGTAGTTGGATTATCTTTCAGATCACCAGAGAACTACCTATTATGAACACAGCCAGAGAGCATTCATGAGGCAGCTCTTCTGGAAGCTGAACTTCCTGCCTGCATTTGGCTTGCCCATGCATAAGAGCAAATCAGTGTCTTCACTACTCAGGCTGATGCAAAAAATCACACTCAGGTGTAGGAAGACTGTTCCACAAGTTTCTGCCAAGCACCAGAGATCCACTCATTGCAAAAGTCTCAGTGGCCACCATTCTTCCTATTTGGATAAAGATATATATGAGAGCCCTGTTTTCCCTCCAGCTTTTGCCTTAGGCTGGTGACAGAAGTGTTTTGGTTTCCTTGGTGCTAGGTCTTCCACTATGGCTCACTTTTCAGTCTGAGCAGCACCAGAACTGGAGATGTTAGAGAGGTTATCAAAGTATCCGAGTCAGAAAAGCAAGTCTTAAAAAGAGAAAGACTTCAGCAATTGTCCTATGCAGATACATCCACACACACACTCCTCATATTTGCCCTGAAGACAATAAGCCTAACAAATTGGCAAGAAACTACTTCAGGAATTGGGGGTTCCAGAGAAGAGCAAGAAGCAGCTTCTCAACTGTGCTGAAGGAGTTCATAGTCCAGCATTTGAAAAAGGCTCTTCCACACAGATCTTGACTCCTTAGCTACTTCCAAGGCACCATCAGAAAGAGGATTCACTTTCCTCAACCCCTCCCATAAGGCAGCAGAGAGAGTGCACGGGAGTAGCAACAGAGTGAGGAACAGGGCAGCAGCAAATAGCAGCTGACGCTACACATCAAGACAAGAATCCCAAAGGCATCAAAGAGGGCACTGGGAGAGTGGCAAGGCACACATGTAAATGGAGACAAGGTAAGAACAGAATATGAGAATGCAAATGAATTCAACGAACAAAAGAGACAGAAAAATATGGTCATTGGGAAAATCAGGATAAAACAATTTCAGAAAAAAAGTTGGTGAACTAACAATGAAATGCAATCAATTGCAAGAAAAACAGGAGTCAATACCAGACTGCATTAAGACAGCAAGCCATTAACAATTAATTATAGTGAAACAGCAATACAATTTAGTCAGTAAAACAACCAACTGAAGGAACTATTCTTTTCCACATGTGTAAACTACAGTTTCCTCTACCCAGTTACCACCTTTAATTTTCATTCAATTAAATTAAGCCTGTGTCTACTCGATACATAGCTGCAGTATAGCATTCTATACATAGCTTCGCAAGCTGTATTAATTCATTCAAGTATATTGGAGGGCAAGGCCTGTTGCTTGCTTCTGTAAGAAGGTAAGACCATAAAGATTAAGGGCAAGATAATCGGTAGAAATCCACCCATGTTCCCCTCCACAAAGATCTGCCACACTGTATCCCAGAAACACTAAAGGTTGATATGATGTCCTAATAAAACTGGAGGGAGTTTCCTTCCACATGGGTCCACATTTATGGCAGTAAGAGTAAAGTCATCTACTTCTCTTCAGCAGTGAAAGACGTGGACTTTCCACACTTACGCTTACAAACCACAGATGCTGTTGCAATTTTGTTTGGATATTTTCTTCCTACCTGCGAAGATTGACACCCATTTCATAAGCTCCTCTACATTCACACCAAAGGTTCGCTGAAACGCAGCAGATCATAGGTTAGTGTGCTTGTGATTTACAAAACAAATACCAGATTCCAATACCAAACAAAAAAGGCATCAAAAAACAGTATTCAGCCACAGGCAACAAACCTATAGTCATCTGTCATAAATTGAAGTCTGATGCATTTTATATAAAACTATGACATTTGAAGAGGATATCTTCCATTCGGCAAGCTAGGGATCCCTAGATACTGTTTACTTTAACCCTTTTATGGTGGGAAGCATAGGATGAAGGCATTAAACTTGGTCTTTTATTGGGTTAGGATGGTTTGAGTAAATTAAAGGAATTTCTGCACAATGTTTTAATTCAACCTCACAAGAAAACAACATTGTAGGGCTTAAATATCAGATCTCTTCTGTATTGAGAAGACAACTTTTTTCCATAGCGAAGACAGATTTGCTATTGTGTAAACTTACTTTTTTGTCAAGACACAAACTAATAGAACTGATGCACTGCGCCAAGGAAACTTGAGCAGACAGCCTTGGCCGCAGTACATACAACTGGTTCACCACAGAGAAAAAATACAAAAGCTTTTAATGAAAGAAGTTGAATGCAAAGATAATAGCTTTCACTTAGCTACAGATTGCAGAAGGAAACAATTCGTTTTCCTAAGGTCTGCTCCAAGTTATAAACTAGCGAAGGCCCTGCTGATTTCGGAGATAACAGTTCCTCCTGGTTTGTCCTCTCAAGAGCCTGATGATCAATCAATGCAGCAAATTAGAGCTCAGTTTAGCTTGACAGGTTAACAGAAACAGGATATGATACAATACCTTTAAAAAAATCTCTTTGACAGCAACCAGACAACTGTTTATGCTTTACATATCAGTCCTCATTTCACTGAACTTTACAACCGTTGAAGGGCAGGAGTTTCAGTTACACAAAGCTCCATCACTTCAAGACTATGATTTTCTCTTCTCACAGAAGAGAGTGATACATGCTTCACTGCCGATATAGCCATGAAACATGCCCAGCTGTATCTGCCTATACTTCACTCCACATAGTTTCATCCAAACTCTTTTGGACTGCTACCTAGTTGGGGGCTGGGGAGTGCATGCAGCAATGGCACTAGAAACACAGGGAAAGGTAGAAAGATTTGACAACTATTTCACAAACTTAAACTTGCCTGGACAAGACATCAGAGCTTTAAAATAATGTGAAGGGCTAAGTCATCGTCCTGCTGTGTGAAATACAGTCCTCTCCTTTGGCCCTTGGAGGTCTCATATCTTACACTCCTTGTATTAAGTCTGAAATGTTTCCTCCTCCCCATTTATGTTTGGGATATTGTTACAAGTAATTATCTTCTTTTTAGCACTTATAATCAGATTTTCCAGGTTAGAACATCTTGTTTTATAGCACATACACTGCTACTAGCTTTATAGAGTTTCTAGAATATTAGAGTTGTTTCAAAAAAAAAAAAAGCTCACAACAAAATGACATCTGAATACATAAAGGTGTTAGTCATTTGGGATGTCAATTCAATTTGTATTAATTTAGATGATTATACTATTGAGCAGTTTAAAGTTTTACACCCTATTAATATAGTCATGAATGTAAGTGGCCTGCAAATATTAAGTTCTGACCTGGACATATTCCTGGGAAAGGAGCCCATTACCTAGAAGCCAGCCAAGTATCCTTTCATAATAACTACAGCAAGGTGGCACAGTGTCAGATATTGTCTCTTCATCTTTTTCTCTGTTGTTTCCTATATCACTGCCAGTATGTGCTGCTGAGACTCGTCTAGCACATTTTGATTTTCAGAGTGCTTACAACATGAAAACGAGCTCCATGCAAGCTGTTGCGAGCAGAAAATGGAGAAAGAAAAAGAATAATGCAGAACATCCAGCCAACCTAATAACAGAGGAGGTTTTGTCCAGGTGAAAACCCAGATAATTAAGATGCAGTCCAAGCCTCCATCCTTGGTACTGCGTGGAGTCACTAGTTTCCAGGTCGTTTTTCTAGTTGTTTTTCAGCCAAGCTCTATAGCTATTCTCCCATCCCAATGACTCCTATGGAACATAAATCTACAGGGCAGCAGAAGTCAGGAGCCTTAGTTCAGGTCTCTCTGCATTAGGGCATGCAACAGAAGACATGAAGCCAAAAGACACACAGTCCTGCAAGCTTGCGGCAGGAGTACGGGAGACTAAAGAGGCATTCAAAACCACCCCCTCCCATTGCATCTTTTCATTATGGCTTACCAGGGTTCAAAGCTAGTACTCCCCAAGACAAATACCTGATCCTAAATACAGGTGCTGCAGAACTAGAAACAGCCACTGTATGTACCCCTAACACCTGCAACCTGAAGAAGTCATGCTGACTGTTGCTTTGGAAAACTGACTAGCAACTGTATCTAAATAAGCCTAAATAGCACAGCAGTAATTAAGAGAGCACCAGCAACATACACATACTTAAGCACTCATATGCTTTAATTAATGGAAGCATTGATTTTGATGTAAGTACTTTCCTATTCCCATACAAGAGCACTTCAGCAATAAGGGCTGAGAGGAGAAGATCCACAACCTTTCCCCTGGCTTTAGCCATTTGTACTTTCACCCAGGAGCCTGTATTGTCCACGTTTCAGCCTGAGAAACAAAAGCACCAGAGTAGTTTGAAGAGCAGAACTCCCAATTAGGAACAGTAGCACGGCTTCTGTCTGCTCTTCACTGAGACGTAAGCTACTTTCTCCAAGATTATTTTATCCTTTGAGCATCAGTACTACATAGATAACTGGGATCTGAAATCCAAGCGAGAACCGGATGGTAGGGAACCTGCTGTGTGTCAGTTCTGTCAGCAGCAGGACATTGCTGCTCAAGGCCAAGCAGGGAAAGGACACAGGCTTGTCATCAGTAATAAGAGTCTGCAGTGCAGCCGTGTACTACCAGCTCTTGGTCATTTCACCACTCTCAGCGCAGTAGGGAAGATCTAGACACTTAAACAATTTCCAGTCACCCTGCATTAAAGATGATGGCAAGTATGAAGAAGCACCTCAAATAACTCTGGACTATTTTTTTCTTCTACGAATATTCTCGATATTTTTCTCCTTTCTCACTTGTTTGAGGAGCTGAGGGGAGAGGGAGAATGTGAAAGTATAACTAGTGCCAGCACTAATAAAATAATTCCTCCCCCACCTCTGTTCTAAATCATTCTACCTTCCTCTTATATGTGTTTTGCCCAATTAAATCAGAAGACCTTGCAGTTAGCTGCTGTCACCCGGATTTTGCTACCCATTGTTAAGCAGGGATATTTTCACTTTACTTTAAATGTTACCTTTACCACTATTCTAAAAGTCCCTGAGGAAAAGCTGCCGGCAGCAACAGTCCCATGCCTTTATATACTAAGGATTGAACAGAGTTATTCTGTACATTTTCTCAGCATACAACAAGCACAATCACTGCTCTAGACAAGTTTGCCGATAAGACCCTCTAGTGTCAGAAGAGGCTATAAAAGTACTCATTTTATTACAAGAGTGAAGTCAAAGGGTGATCATAGTGTTGAGACTAGAGAAGCCTCTCTTTTCTCACCTCCCCCTAGTTCTGTGTCCAGCTCCAGACAACCCCTTTGCAAGGAAAGGTACCTCACTTTGATTCTCTGCCTCCATAGCCCCATCATTAGTTTGCTCAATGGTACGAGCGGGGAGAGCTCAGTACCTCATCATTTCAAATAACAAACGCCTCCACGCATGGAGGCTCCCCAGCCTCCCTTGGGTCCCACTTCAGTATTTGATCCTCTTCATGATTAAGAGATTTTCCTGACTGGAATTTTCCCTGAAACAACTTGTGTCTGCTGCTCCTTTAAAAGGGCCTGATGTCCACAAAAAGGAAACACAAATCTGCCAAAAGAACTCAGAAGCCAAGAACCTAAGACAACCCTACAGACTTAGACCTTGTTGGAAACTAAACAGATCATCATAGCGATATTCTTTCTGTATAAATCAGTAACCTTAAAAACTTCTAGCAACTGAAGAGAAGCTGTGCAAACAGTAAACTTGGTCCATCATCAGCTTCACTCTCTCTCCATTCATCTCTGCAGCCCACAACCACAGCTTCTTCAGTCTGCCCTCACTCTCCCTACAGTAGCAGCCCTTCTCCTGTCACCTCCACCCTGCCCTGTCTCCCTCCCTCCCAAACCCCACCATTCTGCAGTTACTCTTCTCCGTCCATCACCCCTACCCCCTTCCTCATTGCCTCCCACTGCTCTTCACAACTAAATCGTCTTCCCACCCTGGCACCATGTATGACCCAAGCAGCCTCCTCCCGCGCCTGCGGTGGCATCAGGCCCTTCCACGCCACAGCTCGGCAGGGCTGGCAGCTCCACGGCGCCCACGGGTCCCGCCAAAGAAGAGGGAACCCCAATGGCCTCATTTGTTCCGTGCGGGTGCTGCCAGGGGAAGGGTTTGGGGTGATTCTCCCCAAGCTGGGGGAAGGCAGCGCTGAGAAGCCACCCCAGGCGGATCCTGCTCGTCCTCCACCGCTCGGTTCCAGAAAAAAGGGTTTCCCACCCCATTCCCCCCTGTCCCACACCCCACTTCTACC
>VXBW01001032.1:876092-965901 GCA_013400375.1 Thinocorus orbignyianus | reverse complement strand
TTTTCTCAATTTATTTTAATCTGACTTTGTCCAGGTGCTTGGGCATCTTGGTGGCCTTCATGCTGTTCATGACGTTCAGGTTTTATTAGTTTTTAATAACAGTAAATGCAATTACCCATTTATAACACGAATTTGCAGAGCTGCACGTCAGATCAGAGCTTGGTTTCTAAGTTGAAGTCAGGGCACAAGTCAGTCCTAGTAGTCTGATGTGTAAATTCAGAGGATGTAGAATACTTACTTGCCCAGCAAAAGAAGACACTTTGTACTAGATTGATACTATTGTCCTTATTTACTCACTGTGTATCGACTGGTAAAATTAAACCTTCACTGAATCAAATATACTTGGTGAGATTATACACCAGAATCTGGAACAAGAAAGCATAGAGAACCTAAGAAATTTAGAAGGAATGGCCAGAATTGGGCTGGAAACCAGAGAAAAGATTTCACATTGGTTTGTTGGATGCAACTGGAATATAAAGATGGAAATAGGTTAAATATTAATGATGTATATTAATTTCAAATAAACCACAGATCAGGCTGATGTTTTGGGAACGTCAGAGCATCAATGCTGTGAGATTGTAAAGTCATGAAATTCTGCAGTATGTGTATTGCCACAGCAGCAGTTGCATCTCAACAGCTAACTCCAGGCAGATTTTGCTGTGGTGGTTTGGCTGACTGAAGGCTAATAAGATAATCTCTTCCTCTTTTTCTAAAGTAAGAGATAACATAGATTGAAGGGGAAAAAAAAAAAATAAAATAACAAACACCAAACACGAAAACAACAAAGCAAGCTTCCAGGAGAAGAGAAGGAACATACATTTTCGTATGCCTATTGTCTGCCTCAGGTGATATTTTTTATGTTGCTCATTAAGATTAATTTTTTTACTATCCCAATAAAATAAAGGCTTTGCTCCTATAAAGTAAGTATGTCTGCTACAGATATTGCTGAAGACTTAGGGAACAGTGAGAAGAAACGAAGAATAAAGATGTAGTTGAAAAAGCACGTTCACCGACAGGAACATCACCTGTGGGTAGAACAATGAAGAAACTCTGTGATTCTTAAAGAAATCAGTAATCCTTTGAATTTAAAAGATCTAAACCTATACCTACTATTTGCCTCAAAGGGATGAAGATAATGAGACAGAGAAAATCCTGGTTATTTTACCTGAATCTGTATTTTTTTGTGCACGTGGGCTAAGACCAATTACACTTAGATATAAGAAACTTCTGTAAAAAGCTACATTTCTGTTACCTGCTGTTATCACATGTCATGAAGGAGGCTACCAGAGAGCATCTGCAATGCCAGACTGCTGAGACACATGACGAGGAAAACTAATGATTGGCTATTAAATATTTTATGTGGTTTGATTCCCCCTGAAAAGCTATGAGAGGATCCAGCGCAAGCCTGGCTACACCTCACAGGAATGTTTTACTTGAAGCCCAACACCCAATCCCATTTCGAAATGCCTATGGGCTACCCATACCTCCCAGCACCTGAAGACCATCTATGTAACATCTGTTTTCAATAAACTAACAAAAACACCAGGCAACTGAGCAAAATATCTTCCAGCTTCCTTCAGACCAGGCAAAAGAAATCTTTAAATAAAGGAAAAGAAAGTTCCTCCACTTGCATACCATCATCAGCTTTAGCTTTATTGTTTCTACACTATGCCTTTTAATTAGGTTTTCCAGATAGGACTTCTGCTCCCAGCATCTGTGTGCAGCAGAGGGCCGGCTGCTTTCACAAGAGCTTAATAGGCTCCTGTCTCCATTGAAGACCTTTATGAGGGTGACATATATCACTTTGGAAGCAGGGCTATTGCTTTGGAATAATTCTGCTTTCCAGAAACAATCAAAGGTAACGTTTTTTGGTATGACGATGTCATACACTAGTGTTATCTATGTGAATGTTTTTGGAGGAAAAAAAAAAAAAAAGGATCAGAGTAAACTCCAAACATGCACATTTTCATTGTGTGCATCAAGAAGCTATTAGCAAACTTCAGAAGACTAAATAAATCCTCTTGACTTAAATCACTGTGATAAAAGAAAGGTCATTTTCCTAGAGACAGAAAGGTGTTTGTCCAATAAATTCAAATCCTTTTGGAGGCAAATACCTATGAAAATTGTCTCTAAAACCTGAGTCTGATGGAGTTTTGTTGCATTTATTCATGTTTTCATTAATCTGAAATTTAACTTGATCTTTTATCAGTGTTAATGTAAGAAAAGAACAGTTTGAAAATAGCTAAGTGACACTATCCAAATTTGACAGGAGTTGGGGTCTTTTTAGTTCGAAAAATGTAATACAATGAGTTGAGGAAGCTTTGTTCAGCTTAAGAATTTTGCTTGTTGAGTAAAGCACCTCTTTTTCTGTAGCTGAAGGATTGAGAATGCTATTTAAAATGTAACATCTCTCTTGTTCCTTTACGTCCAGGCTGGACCAAACCTCTACTCTACTCTCCTCTACTATGGAGAAGCTTCCTTGCAGTTACACTGCAACACAGGGATCATTTTACTCCTGTGACCATTGAACATTATTAATGCATTTTACTATATTTTGAGGGCAAAAGTACAGTTTGAAGAAGCTCTTTTAATAACTTACCCCAATAACCATCTTCTGCCGAAACAGCATAACCAGTAGCTTGCCACAGGAGGTTCCTGTGGGTGAGAGAAAAAGCCTTCATAAGGGTTCAGGCTCTCTGCTGCCTGGAAATGCTATCACCGCTAGCCTCGTATATCCAGAAAGTAACATCTCTGTCCCACATGAGACTGAATGCTTTGTCTCTGAAGCTTTCTATAGAGAAAAATCTGTTTCATGGAGAAACTACGTTTCTGCTCTGACATTGGCTGAGTAACATTTTCCTATGCTGCCTTATGCAGTATCTTGAAGAATGTTACCGGTTTACAGTACAAGTTACACACTTCATGCTTCTCCAGAACGAGTAATTACTCACTTTTATAAACATTATCTGTTATAATAACTTTGTTTATCGGCTAACAATTCTTGGAAACAAATGTAGTGCAAATAGATCTAAACTCTTAGAGGGAGTCGCTGCCCTGCACAGGGGCTGTATAAGTCGCTCGTGTGCCTGAAAGGCTGCTAGCTCTTCTAACTGTAACGTGCCACAGCAGTGAATACACTCTGGCTCATTTTTTTTCTTTACAAGGCCAGGAGGAACTGTCAGTAAAGATCTTTCCAAGCTCAGTAAAAGCTAAAGTGTCTGACCTGAGTACCAGCACCTATGAAGTTATTCAAATATATCACTTAGAAATTTGAAATACGTGTTTAGGAAATGAAGCAGAAGAATTTTAGTGTTGAATCATTGAATGTGGATGGTGTTTGGGGAATTTTAATTCACATAGATACCTACTTAACTGAAATAAAAATTCAGCTAAGATAAATCCTTCTGTAGACTTCCTGGAAAAAAAACACACCACCCACCCAACATAGCTCTGAGCAGTATTATGCAAATGACTGTTACAAACACATAAGCTACAACTGCGATTACAAGCACATTGGTGTTTAGAAGAGAGGTCATCTTGTCTTGGAGCTATATATACTTCAATATCTTTGGAGAAACTAAATCATCTGTATTGTACCTTGAAACCTGGACTTTGGGAAGTGGGTTATTTAAGCATCGTAGTAATAGCCAAAATTATCTTACAGTATTCTGTATCAGAACAAGTCTACAGCAAGGGTTGTCTGTACGACAACTGGACAGAACTTTTTAAAGCATAATGCAGTAAGAAGCAGGAGAGTTTCTTTTGGTTACAAAGTTGTTGAAGGATTCATGTGGCCCTGTGCTGAGTAATTTGTGAAGCTGACCCAGGCATTCCTATATTTAAAAATCTTAGAAGTATAGAAATGTAAAGGTCATGTAATACAATAGGAAACACTTTTATTACAGCTTGAACTTCTTACCGCAACTTCTGACTCCTGATTCAAATGTCTTAATTAAAAATCTCCCATTTAAGAATGCTTTGTTAAGGATTGTATTTTGGACTATAGAAGGCTCTTAGAGTGAATAAAATGAAAAGAAGCCTGCATAAAGGAAACAATGGTAAGAAATGCTCTGTAAAGCATTCAATTTCTCTCCTCGTTTTTCACAAGAATAAAATAGGAAGCTATGAATCACAGAATAAAGAAAGGAAAGAGTAAAGTCAAATTATTATTTATTAAGTAAAATTGACAGAAATATTACTCTCTTCTATCCCTCTTCTCTAGTGGTAGCTTTTTTCTGTGAGGAAATTATTATTCAATGTCTTCTCACAAAGAGAAACCTTGATACAGAAAACTGCCCTGTACAGTTTCATATATGTCTCGTGCAATGATGATAATGCTGGTCTTTTTCAAAGAGACAGAGATGATTTCTGTCTACTGTGCTGCTAGATGCCGAGTAGGTAGGACCTGCATTCCCTCAGTAAAAGGCTTCCCAAATGCTGAGACAAGCATATAGTAGCTTGTTTCAGCATCTGTTGGCTTTTTGAGAAAAATATCCTTTGACTATCCTTTGCCCTTCACAAGACGTGTGTCTTTGAGAAAGAGGTGATACAGTCTAGCGTTTTGGATCCAAAAGTATTCCCTGGATAAATGAGTGAAATGATGGGAAACCTGTTTCTCATGTGCAATCATGGCTACAGGGAGAGAGAGGGGTACTGTTTGCATCAAATTCTCTAGATCATAAATACGTAGATTAAATCCTTTCCATTTACATGACAGTAATTTTACTTTTTGTGCTGATGTGCCCAGTGAGAGGGAGATCACAAACTCCTAGTCCTGGTGTCTTTTGAGGCCATAGTTTTTCGTATCATAAACATCTCCCCAGAAAAGAGGCTGACCCTAACTATCATTCATTGCCACTGCTATACAGCAGCCTGCTCATAAGTCATATGCAGCTGCAAGGAAGAAGGACAATTATCTGTTTAATGCAAGTCTTTGAATTACCGTCCCTGTAAGGCGAATATAGTCATTCTGCCTGTGAATATCTGTTCACAGAAATCCCACTTTGGTGATTAGCCAGCGGACTTTGAGAAATTAATATTAGGAGTTTTAATTAGTTAACCTCTTGAACAACTACTTGCCTAATCTGAATATCAAATATAAACACTGGTAGGAGGAATTACTGATTGGCGAATATATGCAGGAAGCTGTGGACAGTTTCTCTAAGAGATGCTGCCAATATTGCTTTGGAAAAATGAAATGTAAGGTGAATTGGAGGAGTCAACCTGTTGATATTGGAAGACATTAGAAGTTGCAGATCCACAAGGAAAGTCCAGTAGTTGGGGCAGGGGGGAAAGCAAGGGGTCAGAGAAGACCTGCTTTAACATCAGATGTGTCATTTTGTCCTAGAAAGATAAAAAGGTAATGTTTTCCTAATATCCAGTGAGTGGACATTTCCCTGGAGCTGAATAAGGCTTAGGGGGGGAAATACTGATTACTATATCTTAATTCAGGTAATGTTGGAATTGACATTAAGGATTAGTTTTGGGTGAGATCTCAGTAATTAAGAAAATGATAAAATAATTTTGCTGAAGATTGAACCTCACCTGAATGTTGTGAAGTATATCTTGATTAAGAATAAAGAATAAAAAAATAGAGGGTAAATTATAGGTCTATCAGCAGGATATAGATTAAGTTAAAGCCCAAAAAAACTGGCAGAACACAACCACTAATCCTTTTAGACATTTGGGAACGTGAAGATAGGAGAAGTTGGGTAAGCATTACTGGACATCTGTAAATTCGCAGTGATCTAACTAATGCCTTAGTTGAGTCATTCCTTTATTAAATAGTCCAGGTGGTAAGTCAGAGTCTGTTCAGACATGCCCAAGGATCTCATTAGCATATATTCATATCTAATAAATTAGTGTTTTTTATGGAAATAAAGGAGCATAAAAATGAAGTCATACATGTTAGCAGTTGTTTATCTCCTAATCCTACATCTGCTATACAAGAATCATGATATTTCTGTTTCCAAAAGCTGTTTCTGGATTTGACCTTTATAGTAGACTGTTCCAAGTTAAAAAAAAAAAAAAGAAGAAAAAAAAAAGAAGTTCCCTGAATTTCTAAGAGTTAAGAGATTTCTTTTGTCCTCTGAAGGCAGCATTAAATACTGGAAAAGGCATCTCTTTTGGCTATTATACAACTAGACTTACCTCAGGAATACCCTGCTTGTGTGGTGCAGATGATAGTACCACACCTTACAAGGTCCAGTATAGTACCTGTGATGTCTATCTTAGGAGTATAAATAACACTAGAGGCTTTTGAAGAAATCTGATCAAGAGACTTGTCATAGCTGTGCAATTAGACTCCAATATTAAAAAAAAAATAAAATCAGAAACATAACTATACTTAAAACCACCGCTTGCACATTCTATACACTTGATTTTCAGTACTTGTGTCAATAGAATTATACTTACATACTGCTGCCAAATGTTCTTCTGGAATAATGAAACTGTTTAAATATTAAGACTATTTATAGTCAGTGAATGAGATTAATGAATATGAAAACTTTAGATCTTTCTATAAAATATTTCACCTTGAAAATTAATATTCTGAACCTCTGCTGAAGAAATTTTAGTTGCAACCAACCAGAATCTAGAGGTAGAAACAGAGAGTGTGGATAAAGAAAATTATTCTATGGAATTAACAAATCTTTAAAGTGTAGTTGAAATCTTACCTTCTTGGCACAAGGTCATTCCATTCAGTGCTTCTGTGAGATTTAGCAACCTGACCAAGAAAAAAAAACCTTCCCCCTGACATTTTTTCAATATTTTTTATTAACTCTACCCATTTTTATATGAAAGCTCATCATACAACCATGCTCCAGACTTCGCATGAATCATCACCTAAAAACAAACACTTCTATGAAAAGTGAGCACCTTGACATACCGGCAAATCCATGACTCCTCACTAACGTATCCAGTCTAAAGCAGCAGCAAAGAGCTTGCCTCTGAAAATCAGAGAAAATGGGGTAGGAAAATTCTTCTGGATTACAGTTCCACTGAGCGAGGAAAGAATAATACAGACTATGCATGCACCCACTGAACTAATTCTGGATATGTTGTTCTTCTCATTCTCAAGCACAGATCTTCATGAGCTGGGCCCTTTCTTTCACAGAGACTCATTTAATGTCATATTACAAGTATTTGTCTTTTTTGATCATTTGTGTTTAGCTGACAAGGCATTCTTGTCTCTGTTCATTCAGGCACCACACTACTATCTCACAACTTGAGCAGCAGAATCTCAAATGGCAAATGAGCATAAAGTAACTCAGAAAGTAACTTGATCAGTAACTTGAAAAAAAACTATGTTAATTTAGGAATTTGACTGCTTGTTACAATATCCTGGATGTATAGAGCACTCCCGGGAGTGAAAGATCTTGAGTTGAGGTCTTGAATTCCTATAGATCCTGTCAGCTGGCAGGAATAATTTATGTTGATTCAAGTAATTAACTGCACCTTGTTAAATATTTGAAAAGCTAGCTGTCACCGAATGAAGTATATGAATTTACTATCCCACATGTGACCAGGACAGAGAAATACTTTGTGTATATTCTTAAAGTATGCAAAGGCAAAAATTGAGCTTTCTGAAAGGTAGTAGATTGTTACTGTCATTAAACAGAGATTATTTCCATAAACTAACTGGAAAGCTATACGGAAATTAACATTCATTGTAACCTGGAAGTAAGGAGCTTGTATATGGTATTGAGGAAAAAGAACAGAAAAAACCCAGATAGGCTCAGAGGAGATGGGAAATGGCAATTGGACCCTGACAAAGAGAGGAAAGAGGTGCTCTCAAGAATCTGATGCAAGATACGAAGTAGTCAAGATCAACAATATAATATTCATCTCTATTCTTAACATTATACAGAATGGAGAATAAAAACACTCTTCAGTGTAAGTTATATAACTCAGCACATTATTAATTTGCATCTTCCCTGGTATTTCCCCATATAGACTTCCATTTGTAAATGCAGCAATGCACATCTTCCACCTGTGGACGCATTCACAGGGTTACACATTGTTTTCCCAGTGTAATTAACTTGAAAGGCCAGGAAAAAACCACTTTAGGGATGAATACACCACAGTTGTTGTGCTGGGTTTTGGATAATTTTTCCCCCCTCGGCCCCCACAGCTGTAGACTGGGAGTGCACAGGAACACAAAGGGGAAAAGGTCCAGTCAGCTGACCCAAACTGTCCAAAGCAGCATTCCATACCATATGGTGTCATATTAAGCACCAAAGGCTTGGAGAAAGGAGAAGAAAGTAGTATATTTGTGGTTATTGCATCTGTCTTGCCACGTAATCATTATGCGTGCTGATGCCCTTCCCAGCAAAAAGGAAGAACATCTGCCTGACAGCAGAAAGTAGTAAATACACTCCCTAATTTGCATTGCTTGTGTGTGCAGCTTTGCTTCATTAATTGAACTGTCTTCATCTCAACACACAAGTTTTCAGCTTCCGGTTTTCCAGTTCTTTCCCCTTCCCACTGAGGCAGGAGAGAGTGTGCAAGCAACTGGGCAGGTACTTAGCTGCTGGTCAGGTTCAACCCACTACAAATACTATCATCAATTTTTGGTTACTTGGAGCAAAATTTCTTGCCGTCACACAGTCAGATTTTTTCCCCCTCTGTGCATATACAGTTCTGTGGTACAACTTTTAACTTTTACAATGTCTGTGCATTTTTACCTTACACCTTAGTTGGCTTATTGTATTTGAATCTAAGTCTACAGAGGAGAGAAAAGAAACTTTTTAGTTAGATGCATTTGGAGATCTTTCTTTTTCTTACTCTGATGATTATTTTCTATCTGCATATTGTAATTTCCTATATGCCATAGCCTTTCTTCAAGAGGATATCCTGGGATGGTGACCTCCCACAGAAAGCCATAGGATTCTAACTCAAAAAGAGCCTTTTATCATCCCATCAGATTCCCCAGGACTTCATCAAGTTGTAGCAGCACTTTGCCACAGCAGATGCATTTGATCACTCTGAAACTGCAAAAGGAAGAACATAGTCCAGTCATAGAGCATAAATAAAAAAAAAACGTGTTGCCAAAGAAAGATTATCTGAAGAAAGAACAAATTTTATGCAGATTATTAAAGAGACAGTGTAGACTGTATATTTTGTTTTAGTATTACATGCATAGAATTAGTTTTATATTAATTCTGTTCAGAAAATTCATAGATGTTCATCAGGTTAATCACAGAATAATGCTGTGACAGCCACATCATTCTAGCCTATATTTTAGAGCTATGATGAGATACAGGAAAATAATTGTCCTTGTAGGTAATCTGGTTCTCTCTTTCAGTTACAAAAACCATCCATATTAAATAGTTGGCACTGTTATACCTTTGTAGCTGTGTTCCCACGCAGCTAAACTGGACAGAGAACGTATTGGTCTCTGTCAAATATTCCAGACACAAACATTCCTGGTGTAGCTTTGCTTAATCTATGTATTTTAACAAGTGAACCCTGAGAAACCCTAAGCAAAAAAATATGGATGAAATATACTTTTCTGTCTTAAAGTTTCCTGCAGAGTCAGAAACCAGGAATATTTTAAAACTTGTATCTAGAAAAACTTCAGTTTTTGTCATGTTCTGTATTGTCCTCTGTTTTCATCATACATCACTGAAATGCAAGCTAAAACCTACATATAAGAAAGAATGTGATAAAGCTAAGTTGTTATCTTTTAAGGTTTAACATTTTAGTTTACATTAATTGCACTACTAAAGCGAATACTGCTTTTAAAATAAATATAATGAAAACATCAAAGACTACAATCAGTGAATTTATTTTGAAAACTTTTCTTTAAAACTATCACCAAACAGCCAAGACAAACTGAATTTATTGGAAGCAGAGAAAAAAAGCTCATTAAGCCAAGACTGAAATGAAAGTTCTAACATAATGAACAGTGGCCACCAAGTAAAAAGCAGTAGAAGAATTACACATGTAATTGGTCATGTGCCATATATTCTGTTTCTTTTATGGTATAAAAACAGTTTACTTGATGTCACATAGGAGTGCCACTCCTCTCAATATCCAGTGGTCTGGAGACACTGTTGTCCTTAAATAGATCACTGTAATGTAGTTCAGATCTGTCCTCCTGGGTTTCTTGTACAGAGGACAAACATAGAGCCTAGGATCCTTAGGACTAGTTGTATTTACAGCATACATATGCAACACAGGCAGCTGCACAAAAAGAATCTTTGGTGTAGATTCAGTGAGTTTGCTATTTCGTCGGTCCCAGCCTGCACCTTCCAAGTACAGCCCATAGATATATACTCCTTCCTGTGGGGAGAGTAAGCAGATCGTCACACAAAATAAAGCATCTGTTTTGCAAAATGAGTATTTGGCCTAAACCATTAAAAAGGAATATATGCTTAACAATAAAAAATATCTGACATTGAATCTTTTTGAACTATTTTAACTATAATATCATCCTTTTTCAGAAGATAATCCTGCCGAAATCAATGGCAATAAAAGTGTTTAACAAAGCCCATATACTACACAATTTCATCTAAAGTTTACTAAAGATTCAAAAGATCAAGAGTTGGTACAATGCAATACTTCTTTTAATAAAATTTTTTTGTAACTGCAAAACAACAACAACAAAAATCTTCATGCTTATTGCTATTTATCTTCCCGAGCAAAACCAGAGGTGATGACAATGGTAAATTTTTCCTTTAGCAATCCAAAAAACCTGCATGATACACAATATAAATTAAACACCAAAATTAATACTGAAACATCTTCACGTCATACATACAGAAGGAGGTGCTGTAATTTCTTCTTTGTTTTGCTTCAGCACTTCGTTATGTATTGTAACTGAATCTAAAGCCCAGCCTTTATGTGCTCGAGTTGCTTCTTGTCTCATTGCTGTCAGAAATCCTTGAGAAATGAAGCCAGAGATTTAGTATATGTCTCCCATGACAAAACCCCCACAAACCTTGCTCTGTTTTCTTCATGGTTCTGTATTGGATGTTATAGACAGATACTCAGAGTTCTATAGAAAACAAGCATCTTGACAAAATTTGCTAAATAGCCTAAAATAGTAACAAATTACATACACTAAGAAAAATATTTTTAAATGGCACATGAAATAATATACTGAATTATTCAGTTCACAAATGTTTGCTCATGATACTAATTTACAAATTATCATGAGACAATCAACTATAGTTTCCATGGTAGATTTGTATTTCGAAAAGGAATTTGAAGGCAGACAAGATACCAATTATGTAAGCTGATATTTTTATAAACTTTATGCAACTTTACTTAACTTAGAAAAAAGGCAATTCTTATTTAAAGTGAAAGAAATAGAAAAATTAAATGTCACCAATGGAAAATAGAAAACATGTGTCTGGATGTGATAATAAAAATAACTGTATGAGTGCGGGGAATCTAGACGAGGCAGTGCCTATGAAGGCTGAAAAAATCCTGTTTTGTTAGTGAAGAAAAGGGAGTCCTAGACAGAAATGAAGGTAGAGGATGACACAATCAAGCAGTGAGCTAGGTGGTTTTTTGAGCATTGTTTTGAACAGACTTTGCAGACGTTTGCAGTACAAAGGGTTTGAGAGGTAAAGGGCTAAGTAGCATAAGCCCAAGATGACAAATAACTGGGCAGCAAAGAAGTTTGCGTGCATTATAAGGAAAAAGCTACAAAAATGAAACACTTGTAGCAAATACCTGGTTGTTTTGTGTAAACCTCTCAGAAGATGAGGATGAAGTTACAAAAAAAAGAAACCCCAATGGCTGCTATTTTATGCTACCAGATGAAGAAGTACTTGGAGTTGTCAGAATGAGATTGAGGGGAAGAGAGGAAACTTAATGATAGCAAACTGCATACTTAAGAGCAATTACTATTAAGACTTAAAGATGAAATGGCATCAGTTCCTTCTTGGTAGAGCATAAAGGAAAAGATGACTAGAGTTTTGTGCATTGTGAAGTATGTTCAAGGAGGTGAAGTCAGTGACTGAAAT
The DNA here is from genome assembly GCA_013400375.1 of Thinocorus orbignyianus. Taxonomy (NCBI): domain Eukaryota; kingdom Metazoa; phylum Chordata; class Aves; order Ciconiiformes; family Thinocoridae; genus Thinocorus; species Thinocorus orbignyianus. Next base: position 953,926 of record VXBW01001032.1, on the reverse strand, counting down.
ATTGACAAGCCAGAGGAAAAATCAGGAAAGTACATGGGCATACAGTAGCAGACAGCATTTCAAAATTTAAGAAGTGGTTTAACATGTTAATTAGGACAAAGCCAATTAGAAGCTAAGATATCTGTCACAGCTAAAATATTCATACATGCTTTAAATGCAATTAATGAAGTACTTGAACACATACTCATTTCTCAAATACCATACATTCTGATAAAAATACAACAATGCAATCTATGTTTCTAAATTTTGCTAAAAAACCAACTATATTATATAATATTTATTTTTTCATGAGCACATTCATTCAAAGTGCCATGTCTACTGAATGGAATATTGCACCACCACTAACATACATTCCCCCTAAATAATGAGAACTTATAGGAGGCAAACACTGATAATTGCTAAAAAAATTACAGCAGGTTTAAATTGAATTATTTGCGTTACCTTATAGTACTACAGATAGATTTTTCCATTAAACTGATAAAATACATTCCCAATGTTTTAACATTATAATGTATTTGCCAATGCCATGTTAAGATTTAGAGCTTGATTCACTAATGCAATCAGTCTAGATTTTTCTGCAGTGGCAGCACCTGGTAGTTCAATTTCTGATTTGCCTCACACCAGTCAATTTTTAAATTTTACTGTATGATTTGATTTATTCAGAATTTCCTGGTGAACAGTATTATGAACACACTAACTATACCTACCTCACCCCTAGCCATAGCACACCTTTTGCCTTGAGCAGAATTCTTTCTCCTACAGGACTATTTTTTTGGAACACAGAGGTTGAAGCAATCAAGTCCAAGACCAGCTATGTCTCAGTTTTGTTTGCTATTAGGCTAAATATGTTCTTTGGCAAAGGGGCCGGTCCGTTATCTTCTTTTGCACCTCCACACGTACTGCTCTTGAATCACCAGACATCAGTGTGCTTACAAGCTGTGCCATTTATGATACAAATGGAATAATGTTTTGACTGGCATATCAGTACCATCTTTTAATGATAATTTGTATGTGCTCCAGCAAACTCAACTGCTTCTGAGAGTGACTCCAAGCATCATAAAGTGAAAGTAACTCATAAAACACTCAAGCATTTCAGAGGTTAATTCTAGTGAAAAACACCATCTCATAGCTGTTACATGGGAGGACTTTCTCACCAGAAATGTAAAATGAAGTTCTTCCATGAACATGCATCTAATAAGGTAACAGGTTTTGTTACTCATGAAGATGGTTACAGTTTGTTTTTCTTCCTCTTTCCCATAAAATGATAAAATTTCCTATCAAGCTGTAGGAAATAATGATGGATAAAGTTTACTTGTACTTTGCAGTATATCTTAGATTAATTTGGCCAAACTGTTCATTAAATAATGTGTGAAATGGAAACACCACGAAAACTAGTGTGATGATTCTCTGTGAAAGACAGATAAATGCTATAAATTTTAGTATAATTACACGTTCATAGGACAATAGAACAGCCCAGGTTGCAAGGGACCTTGAAAGATCACCTGGTCCAACCTTTTGTGGGAAAGAATTTAGAAGAGATTATCTAGCACCCTCTCCAATTGCATCTTGAAAACTTCCAGCAATGGGGACTCTACCATGTCCCTGAGAAAGCTGATCCAGTGAATCATCGTTGCTACTGTAAAAAAATTCTGTTGCTACTGTACAGCATATAAATAACGTATTGCTCTAGATTAATGCTCTTCCATATGCACAAGTTACAGTTTAGAACAAGTTAAACAGTTTGAAAGCACAGGAAAAGCATATTTTCTTTAAAAGCTGTATCATATCATGCTACAATATGTCAACAAGATAAAGCATTTTCTTAGTTAACTACAAGTTTTCCTCCTTTTAATATAAAAAATGTATTTATGGGTCAGACTAAAAGACCATCTGTACAAGCATCCTGTCTCTGAAATTAGACAAAGGCAGATGCTTAGTGAAATAATATTACAACAGACAAAATGGCACATAAATCCTTTCCCTACTACTTTTTTCCAGATTCTGGCGATCTGGAGTTTAGGGACCTCACAACTCAAAGGTTAAGTTTGGACAGTCATGTTTATTGCTACCATTGGACCTGTCCCCCATGACTTTATCTAATCTCTTTTTTCAATCCACTTACCATCTTGGCTTCTATGACATATTCTGACAGTGATGAAAACATTTTTTCTAGGTGTAATATTAAATTAAATATGTAGCCATATGTAGCCATTGAATTATGATTCAATACATGATTACTTAAGTCCTTTCAGTACCCTTACCTTGTGGATTAAAGAATCCAGTTATCCAAAACACATTTGGCCTTCCTTCAAATATCCAAGTAGAGAATTGATTATTTCTTTCCAAAAGTTCAGTAAACCAGAAGCCAAGTGTTGTAGATTCCCAAGATACTCTTCTCCATACTTGAGGAATTCGAGCATCATAGATATTATCTAGTGCATCTCTTAAATTCTGAGGGAATGAAAAGACAGTATATGAACTAAAGCAATCAAGGTAATAGTTTAAAATAGAGTATTCCACGTGTAGCAAATATGCCTTTACTTGCCTCACTCATAACAATAGTTCCTTCTATGGCTAATTTAAGATCATTCAAACTGTTGCGGACTATTGTGATCACTTTTTGCATTCGGTCAATTTCTTGCCGAAGAAAAATATTCATAGAGTTAAGGTGTCCCATTTTAATCAAACGAGCTTTTACCTATAATATAGGAGCACAGACAAAAGAACTTAGTTGAATCTGAAATGCTGAAATACTGTTGTCATCTTAACTTTCTTGTATTCAGGAAAGTAAATAATAGACCTGTCCTTCACATTATTCAGTTAACACCCCCTTAAAACTGTTGCCATTCTTATTTTTTTATTTTTTGTCTGATATACCAAATTATTCATGATTTTGCTAGAGTAAGACTTCACCCAGAAGGCTCAGGAGACTGCTGTCACAAAAAGACTGATTTTTATTCTGTGTTTTTTCATGCAGCTTTGGAAGTCCAAGCATAGTCTTCATGATCAATTGTTAGATGCCTTGATTTTAAATAAAAAAGCCTCATATAGATTCATGCTGATAGTGATAAAGATGTTGGTTCCTTGCTTGAATCTGCTACTAGTTATATATAATCTTTCTTAACAGTTCAGGGTTTCTTTTTTGGAATGTCTTACATGAGAACTCAACAGAGAGAACAGTGAGAAAACAACCGAGATGAGCTTGCCTCATGGGGTATGTAATCTGGAGGAAGTTTCTCTAGCATGTCTTCTGCTAAATGATAAACAATTGCTTCACGGGTTTCTCCAGCTCCTGCACCACTTTCTTTAGGCTGAATGTTAGTAATAGTATCTAGAACATCAGCTGCTGTATTACTTTGGTATCTGAGAAGGTAAGAAATGTCTTAGTAATTACATAGGATTTTTTTAATAGTTAAAAGCATACTTTGTTGATCACAACTTAAAAGTTGAGAAAAAACCACCATACTTACTACAACATACACCATGTTAAATCAAAACTACCAAAACAAATTGTTTTCCTTTGTCCCCCACACTAAACTGAACACACTCACAGTGTGGATTTCCATGGCTGTAAAGAATGTGAGGTTCTTTCTACAGACCCTGTTATACACTTGCTGTTTTTCTAATTCAGAGCTAAGAATAAAGAGTTCTGCAAGGCTGCTTCTCAACCTTTGAGAATGGGAGGTGGCTGTAAAACCTGTCATACAATTTCTAGGGATTCTAAGGAAAGGGAAAAAAACAGCATATGCCTGAACTTCTAAACAGCTGTTTGCTGGGAAGAAGCAACAAAAGTTTTGTAATGAGGAACAATATTTCCCACATTTAGTTACTTCGTAAAAGTAGAATGCAGAACTAGGAAAAAGGGGAAGCACAACTCTGCAAGCTGCCCCTTTATTAAATAGTAAATTTATTCTGCCTTCAGGTATTTCAGTATTAATAATAAAAGCTGCTAGATTTACAACATTGGAGATTAAAACCTTCTATTTCATAGTACAGCATGGGCAGTGCTAATGTAAATTTATGTTCTGAGTCAATACAGAAAAGTGAATTAAATTCATGTGGCATTTGATGGTAGAAGATAGTAGACCACATCCAGTCAGTTAACCACAAGTAGAATTATAGGAGTACTTTTGTTATAATGCTATCTAGTGGCACAGAGCTACAAGAGGCAGCAAGAAAGAAAACATAACATTGTAGGTTTTGGTGCTGCAGTGCTGCCATTGTCTACCTTTACCTTATGGAATCAGCCACATGAGGAATATACAGCCCGAGTCTGACTCAGAACATAAATTTATACTGACTCAAAGCATAATTCTGCATGTCAGTTTTACTTTTTGACCTTTGTATGACATCCATCGCCTTCTATTTCTTCGTCATACATAATTATATAAGAAAGGAAACCAAAGATTGTGCCATGGGATAGAACACATGAAGTCCTAAAGAGGACCAAGTTTGCATTCAACGGCTTATTATAGTTGGAAAGCTGGAGTCTCTGCCATCAGAAATTCTCTGTACTGGAAGTTAAAATAAGAACAAGTGCAGTTTTTTAAAGAAACATTAGCTGAGCTTTGGTAGAAAGCTTTGTGTAGAAAACAGCAATGTGGTATTCACAACCTCAATTATACCAAGGAACAGTGGGAGATTCTGCTCTGTCTTCAGCTGGCTAATAACAGTTTGCAGTAACTTTACAAAAATTCAGTTAGGTTTAAGTCCTCAGTATGGAACCAACTGGAGAAAGGGTTTTGACCGAAGATTGTCAGAATATTCTTTGCCTGCTCAGGTACCTGTGAAGTGTGTTGTCTTTGCAGACCCAATGGTTCACATCACAAGTTAAAACCAGTTGCAATGACTTCAGGTGTTAATCCCAAGTGGATAAAAGTATTGACATTTAGTGAATTTTTACAGTGGGAATCAATGGATCAAGCTTTTCGCTGAACAGGAAGACTGTCCCACTACACCAGTGGGAGACCAGGCCTTTCTTGTGCTCAGTGACATGGAGAAGTCCTGGCTATCTCAGGGTTCCAATTCTAGCATTTTGCTTTCTGCATACTCTGAGATGACTTGATAGGATATTTTAAGGAGAATATGAATGCAACTTTTTAAAGGATTGTATGGAATGCTAATCCATTTGTTTTGTGTGTCAAAGATGAAATTCAGACTGACAGTACATGTGTATAGTTGCCTACAGCAGACTGTGATAAGACATGGAAAACAGCATGAAGCTGTCAAACATTTTCCCCAAACTAAAAAGAAATACGTACAAGCAAAGTCTCCAGAAAAAGGACTAAAGTAGCAGGAATATGCCAATGTACCAAGTAGAAGAAAAACTCAGTACTCCAGAGACATGAAAGAGTTGTTCCTACTAACTAAAGCTTTCCCAACATTGTTAGTCTCAAGTTTCCTTCTAAAAATTAGCCCTCTTACAAGCCTACTTTTGGATCCAAAGCATGTGTGTCTCTAGGATATTTTTTTTAGTTCTCTGTTAAATCTTGGCTCTTCTTTAATCAATTCTGGCATGGAGGTCTTGCAAGTATCAGAGAATTACTTGAAACAAAATCTACTCTTAAATTCTTTTCTTCAGAAGTAAGTATTTTAAATGGTAGGTGCTAGGCAGAGTTGCCAACAAAACTATGTACAATTCTTACACCATGCTTAGAATACTGGGCTTTTGATATTCCATCAGTCTCTCAAGTTTGAGACTGAAAACTTGTGGGAAATTATTTTTTTGTCCAAAAGTGTAAGAAGTTATTAGGTTTCCACAGCAGTTGGGCATTTAAATAACATTTGTTTTTTATTTTTTTTTTAATACAAAAAGCTTGTTAAGAAACAATGAATGCAGACATAATAAAAATGCAATAATTCATGGCACAATTATTAAGAACTTCAGTGAAAAAATATGATGATGATTCATATCCATTCAAAGGGCATATAATATTAGAAAGAAATAAAAGCCAAGTTGTTGCACACATTATTTGTAATGAAAAAGTGAATTAAATCAAATACAACATTTTAAATGGAGTTAGTACTTGGCAAGGTTGAAACCCCTCTTTTAAATAATGGGAATGGCAGGACTAATGTCAACAAAAATTGTAGTTACATCCAAAGGTGTGCTGTAAACTGAAAGACAATCCAGAGAATCATTTAACAAAATGCACAGAATGATAATACAGTACTTGGAACAGAAAGCAAGCATTAGAAACTTTATCTAGTTGAGCTGTACAGAACTTTGTATAAGGTGTCCATATAAAAGTTTTATAATGTTTTCAAATTGTAAAAGCATTTCTAAAACCATGTGGAGTAAGTAATAAGAATTCTGACTGCTTTGAAAGAACATGTAAAATGTATTTGAAGATACTGCATTTATATTCATGTACAGACCCATCAATTTTCTACTTCAATAGTGAAATTCACATGAATGCTATATTTCCTATGAAAAATATACTTTACTTAAGGGATTCATAGGGATTTGTTTCTAAATGCTAAAAGAAAGAGTCATATGCTTTCAAATATGTTGAGACCTACTTACGTAATATCAGCGTTAGGATGGAGACCAAAGACCTTTGGGCTGTCTATGGCAGGGAGTGACTGGATATATTCAAAATACTCTTCCAGAGTTTTGCACACTGGAATTTTATATCCAGTATGAAAACAGAAATTGCTGTCAAACATCTTTTCATTAAACCAAACCTATGAAAAATCCAGAGGGAAAAAAAACACAATTAATTTGCTAGTCAGAAGGCTTTTTTTTTAATCTCATTTTTATTCTTGGAGAATTAGGAGTTTTGTTTCAGTTACTACATCTAATTTTACTTGACTACATAAGTAAATTTTACGCTAAGTTTGGATTTCAGCTAAGTCTTTTTAATAGTTTCTTCTCCTCACTAAAAAGAAACCTACGGGAAGAGCCTCACTGCCAAAGTATGGTGTTTTGAAAAATTCATTTTACTCTGAAGAGTCTTATAAACTGGTGAAGAAGTGCGTATTCAGCAAAAAGAAGCTCTCCTGATTTCTGTATTGAAGCTGCCAATAAAAATGACAAATAACTGTATTTTCAAGGTCTCTCACCCTTGCAAAGCAATTAAGAAGACGCTTATCAAAGTCATCTGTGACTCGGCCTCCATATTGTACTTCTCCAATCATGTAACGTACTGTGGTCCATGATATCCCCTGCATGCAAGTAAAGCGAATAAGACTGTAGTTATAAGTTATGTGTAAGAAGAAGGTATCCAGCTTGTAATTTTTATATAATCTGAAACTCATAAGGTTCTGAAATGTAAGCTGAAAAGATCACTGTTGCAAGAAAAAAAAAAAAACAACTTCATTTCTAACGTATTTTCTGAGCTCAGCTTTATAATTTTATAGTATGCTTTGGTTTGATCCTGCTATAAGAACTATATTTCATTATTTCTTCTGTGACCTGAAATCACTCTCAGCTGCTACTTTGTGTCTTAGATTTTTCCCCCTTCCCCTAGTTTATCATCTTTCTCTATTAACAAAGTACTGCTTTGCAAGGAATGGTTATTCTAATACATTATTCCCTGACAAATAGAAGAAGATCAAATCGCAGCCACAGAGAAGTTTGACTGGCTCTGTTAAACTCTGCAAATATTTGGGCTCCCTTTCCAAAACAGATATTGCATAGACCTCTTACTGTTTTAGACATAGTACTGAAAAAATGGTATTAAATTCTGAAGTTGTTAACTACTACGTATTTTCACATGGATGAAAGCACACATAATATTCCAGCTTCACTGTCTTACAGAGAATCAGAAACTTCAATTATTAGAAGCTGTACTGAAAGAACAGCAATGAATAAACTATTATAAGAGTAACATGGAGAAAAAAACACAATTACAAATGCTGTACAAAACAATTAAATATACTGTGCAAATTTTAGTATTCACCTTCTTGATGTCACATTCATCTAAGTGATTTTGTATAAATTGAACACTGGCTGTAAAGTCTGACGAGTTAAATTCATAGGGAATATTCCAACCCAAAGGCCCAAACTTTCGTCGCTCCTTAGGAATACAATTAAAACAAAGTATGTTTATGAAACAACATATAATTTTGTATTTCATTAATAAGTTCAACAATAATATTAATAGAGGAATAAAGAGTTGAACTGAAGAAGAACGCTAGCCTAGGAAACAGCTGGGTGCATCACGCGCATTAGTAAAAAACAAAGTTTCTTTTTGTGTTTCTTATATTATCCCACAACGGATAAATACTTATGGAAAAAGCAACAGAATCATCATTTATAACAGAATAGTTATCATTATTGCTACCTTTACTAATCAGTGTGTCAGTCAGTTTTGAAATATCTCATGTTTGTGTGGATGATCAGATTTTTATATTAATTAATTTTAAAAATTACCAAATCCCTGCATTTTTGGCATGCTCAACAATTTCAAGTTCTACAGGTGTTTTTTTTCTATGTATACAGTCTGCTAACGATAGTTTCAAATTTTCAAGGTCCTGTACTAGTGCTCAGTTGCTAAAAGGCTTCTAGGTTGCCCTTTTGTCTTGCTGTTTCACTGTATTGTTTTAATATCTGTTTTTCAAACTTCACAACTTTATTACAAGGCTGCTACCACAATATTATTAAAATTTTTTACTGCATACTTATCTGAAAATAAAATTAGCAGACTTGCAGAAACAGAAAAGCAGTTGACTCTAAAAGTAAGATAATATAATCTGCAGCCCAAACATCTTAAACATCCAACATTATTGGATTTCTCGTAACTTTATTTTAACCACCTCAGTTACATCACTCAAAGATTTTGTTTAGAACAGAATAAATTAATCGAAGAAGTTAACAATTAAGTTACTATATACTGCTGATGTTTATTAAATTAATAAACAGTGGAATACTGACATGCTAAAATTAACAAAGTGGTAACATATTTATTACAGTTTAAATTATCTGATCATTAATGACTGAAGGTCTTTGACATCTAGTTAAGTAACACTTAAGTACCTTAGTTAAAGAGAACTAGAACTGAAAAAACCTTTTTTTCTTTTTCAAAATTGGGTATTGTTTATAAACAGATGAGACACCATTAAACAATAATACCCTGCAGAAAGGCATAATGATTTTCTGCCAAATTCTCTGAAATACTTCTTAAGTTATATTTATTATAGCAATCTTGTCACCAAAGGATATTAAGAATGGGTCAGTTTAAAGGCAGGGCATATATTTCTTGCTGATTGGCAATCCATAAATAAATTTTCTGAACAGATGAATAGCTATAATATTTTTTAAAAGTACTGATGGTCGAATAAGCTCAGGTCTTTTAGTTCCACAAGAGCACCATAATCCTGAGGCACTACACAGAACAACTTTCTCACTGTTTACAAAAAGGTAGAAGAAAACAATGTAGAATCTTAATATCTTAATAGGGACCTCAACAATTGGTCTTCCTCTTCCACCATCTTTGCTACCCTGAAAATTCGAGCAATTCAATAAGGTTTAAATAGTATTTTAGAACTATTTTGAGATTCTTGCAGAACAGAAGGTATACTTAAAGAGTTCAAAACATTGGTATTTATTGTGATCTCTAAATTTACATATCTTTAAAGTACGCAGACAAGAATAAGATAAAAACAAGATGCTAAGTTATAGCATTTTATTTAATTTTAGCCGTCTAGAAAGCGAACAACTACTATAAACTGGGCATCAAGATTGCCTTTAAAATCAATGGACAGAAAGAATGATGTAAGTATGTTCAGAAAATTATTAACTCTTCTATAGAGAGACAGCTAAGACATAAAAGCTGATTTTCTTTTTTGACACACCTATTTAATATGTTTACTATAAAGAGAACTTAAATGGAATGACTAAATTTTGGACAGCTAAAATGAGAAAATCCTCATTTTAAATACCCATAGTATGAAAATTGTGTAAAATTTATAAAACAATTAAGAGAATAAAGAACCTTAAATTATAGATTATAGAAATTGAAGCTTCAACCCTGAAACAAATGCTACAGTAAATATCAGAACGTACATTTTCAGGAACTTGTGTTAAAGAGACTCAGTATATTATAACACTATTTGCAAACTCTATAAAAAATACCTGAACAGTAGAATGCAGGAAAGCTACAGTGTAAAGCAAAGGTTTCCACATAGGCATATTGCTAACATCTAACAGATCTTGATTAATTCCAGAAAATGTTCTTTTCAAACTGGCACGTGCACCTTGGGGAGGTTCATTTGTAAACTTTATAGCAATCTGTCATGTGAAAAAGACAAAGGAATTGGATTTGTTTACTGAACAAAACCAGCAACATACAAAAATACAAATAGTTGACGCATTATAGATAAAAAGTTGGCACGTATTTTGACTATAAATTGCATAAAATGAGTACATATTTGATTTGGCACAAAACTGTAATATACATTACTTTAAGATTTTGAACACAGACCTTCAGTTTATGTTGGTCAGAACCATTATTGACACTTGTCCAAGGATCTAAGAATTTTCATGAACAACCCAGAAGCAACTGCCATGCTTTTCAGAAGGCATCAGATGGTTCTGTACCTTTAATTCAATGACCAAATGATAGAAGAGAACTATACAGCGTAGATGACAAGAACTCTGTTGTATGCCTGGTCCCAGGACTTCACAGTAAATGCAAAGAAATCTGCCTCACCTCAAATCAGGTCATCGTGTTCACAGTGGTCTCTGTGGCTACATCTGCAGCAGTAAATTAGGTTCACCTGAGAATATTCCTGAGTATTCTGGTCAGCAGGTATAGAGTCCACATTTCTGGTAGTGAACTGCCACAGCCCCTTGGACTACAACCCTTCAGTTTCATGTGAACTGCCTAATGGGAATATTTTCTATGAAACTTTAATTGTCAGACTATGCCTTCAAATTATTTGAAAGAGTGCTAGTTAGCAGAGCTTTCACACCAGAGCATGTTGTAACTACTTACCCCTGTAGACTATTGTATTCCAGTTCTAGGTAATGTTCATGGGCACACTTGAATCTAATAGACACAGACTGGCTTTATCAGAATCTGTATTCCTTGACACAACTTCAAATGTTGGAGGAACCAAAATTAAAAAAGTATTTTTCTGCTCCGACAGTAAGTACTTGTCTGTCTGGCTTGAGTAACACGGCAGCATGCATTGAAAGGCTGCCCACAGGCTGAATGTAAGCATGGCACTGAACTCTTTCTATTTCTGAGAGACACTTAATGGAAGATACTCATGAATATGTACTTCACCTGGCAGTTTTACTATCTCCATATTTGTGGTAAATGACCTCAATTATTTTTAAGGAATGACTTTTCAACTTCAGTCTCACAAATTTATTTCTGGGCTGCAGAGCTCAAGCAAACTGTCTCAGAGATGAGCTCTAGCCTTCTTGCAAGGACCCGTCTGCACATAAATACACTAGAGTGTTGGACTGAATGGGAACACTTGGTAACCAATATTTTCACATTTCAAAGGGTATCTTGTTCAGTTTTTGATGAATGCTCTGTACAGAAACCCCAAATTATTCTCTCCTTTCTTCTGAGAAAGGGCTAACCTTTGGTTTGTCGGTTATACATTTTCTGGAATCTCTGGATATGTTAATATTTTAACATATTCCATATATTTCTAGGAATAAGTGAGATAAATACACTGCATAAAAGTTTAAGCAATTTTCTCAGAATTAATAAAAAATGTCTCCTTAAAATCCACCAATGGCAGGGGGGCTCGAACTAGACGATCTTTAAGGTCCCTTCCAACCTAAACCATCCTATGATTCTGTGATCCACCAAGCAACCATTCATAGTTTATCCAAAGAAAAACAGGTAACATCTTGATAGATAATGTTCTTTGACATGTGCTATCCATTTGTGTTCTGTCCCCTTTATCCTTTATATCAGATAGGGAAATCTGGAAGAGTCTAAGAACAGTTGCAGGCATTACTCTGTTCACAAAGGCGTCTGGTTGAACCAAAAGGGATACAGGTAAAGCCTGATAGAATTGATTTATTGTTTATGTGTACAAAATTAATGTGAATTCACACATACAAATGCATCTTAAAGAACTTCCATGTTCCATGGTTAAATGTTCCTGTTTAAAGTGACATTTGCATTGTAAGGTAAGTTCATTTTTTTTTCTTGGACTTTGTGTCCCTCCCCACCATTTCTTTCATTTCCATTCATACACTTAACCTGAATAATTTTGATGGCATGATGTACATGGATGAAATATTTGAACAAACCTGCAGCAGTGTGATTGGGAATTTAAGATGTGGTTCAGTAGTTATCCAAACTCGAAACGTCTCATCTTGTATCTCAGCAGTAAGAAGTGTCTCCAGTAGTTCATCCATAAAATCCAGTCCAAGATGACAATTCTGAAGTAACACCCAGCCTCCCTAAATAAGAATATTCACTATTACGATATAAAAATTATAATAAGCTACTCACAATGCTAAAATCAAACGTCTACATTAGAATCATATTTGGTCTTGCATATTTGGGGGTTTGGGTGGGTGGGGTTTTTGGTTATTGTTTTTGTTTGAGTTTTTTTTTTACTTTTAGTACGTTCCTGACTGTGTATTATCATTTGATTTTGTATTGGCACAGTTAAAGCAAGTAGTTAGTGCAAAAGTTATTTTTCTATTGTTCACGATGAAAAGAATATAACCAGAGTCAATATTCTAAGTAAAGTAGCAGTGCAACCTAGTGGCAAAAAGAAGTAATTCCTGTCCCCTAGAAGCAAAACCAGTGATAAGCGCTCCTGCCATCAGATCCAAAAGTATGTAGTAGCTGAAACCTAAGGAATAATTTTTTTAAAAAATTATTTGTTTAATAAAATAATCTAAAGTAAGAGTAAAGAGGTGGTAACAAGACTCTAAAAGTTTTCAACTGCAATTACTTTATCTGCAATAAATGCATATATATGAAATTCAACCTCTGTATATTAATTCGGATGTTATTCAGCTCTCAAGTCGCCGGAATGCTCTGTTTTGACTATTATCTCTCTGAACTTCTGCTTTTGAATTTAAATTCAATCAGCTTTTATAGCATCATTTTAGAAGCATGATGAACAAGAAGCCTGATATTAAAATGGGGCATTATTTAATCAGTTCTAAACAGTGATGTGTGGATTTCATTACAGCTTGTAATTTCATTTTGGCAATTTTGTTTCAGGTCATTTAAAAAGAAATAAATAACATTTGGTGACAAAATATAATAGAAATATTTATGGTTAACTGATGGATATGAAAAACCCCAAAGATTAATTGAATGGGATTTTTCCCTCTTTTCTGGTGAACCACTTTTTTCAAGGGAGATTGTTGATCAATTTGTCATATTTCCGAATGATTCAGGCTCATTTTCTAAAAATTAGCTACCTGTAATGCAGCACAGCAGTTTTAATTACATTATATACTCTTGGCCAGAGGTAGAAAAAAAAACCCAGATATTTGTCTTCATATTCAATAATTGTTTCGTTCTTGCAAATCTGATGTACACATATCCTTCCCTCTGTAAAAATGTGCACACCACCAAGGCATTTAGTTCATAAATTGTTACTAGTAGCTCTACTGGAGTGCAGTATTTAATATCCTTGTGCTTTTTATTGAGGGCAAAGAAAAGCAGGGATGCCCCAGTTTTCACCATTCCAATGAACTGGAAGTTCATTATGACTACTCTAGACATACAATACAAAGATGTATGAGTGTATGCCTTTGCAAATCATGAAAAATGCAATCTGCTATAAAGAGCCCAATTTTTTCTCTTTTTCCAAAGTGGTGTATATCTGTATTTCAGGACTGGTGTCACAACACTTGGTAGGATTTAAGAGGTTACTGGGATACAATAGAGAGAACTTTCATAACCAAGGCTGCATTAGCTAGACAACCTTGTATCATACAGCAATGTCTAGCAAGTGTGCCGTAAAGGTTATAAACAAGCATGATTTGTCCATAAAAGAGAAACACAAATGAAGCAGACAAACAGTCAAATTAATAAATATCATCTGGCAAGAGATTTTTATCTTCTCAAGTGAAGATATCTCACAGACAGCAGGCAATACAACTGGAATTCCCTGAACTGATTCTGCGTGACCTTTTGTTTTTTCTGCATAAAAGTGAGGAAGTCCTGGAAAGGCTCTGAAGCACTTCAGTCTATCAGATTAAGAGGACAAGACTTTGCAAAAGTCTAAAGGAAGCATTTCCCCAACTCACTGTGACTAAACATTGGACAATAAAGTGACAAAAGAACTGCTTAGTTCAGGTGGAAATCTGTAATAATAATGATAATGAATCTGCAACAGTCGTAAAAGTACATTTGTTCTTCAAGTGTCATCTGTGTTGTGATCTCATTTTCACCATTTGTCTTTCTAGAACTCTCATGGGTGAGGACAGAGACCCAGGAAATCTAATGGATATTGTGGGGAGTTGAGTTTTAGATCTCATCATGAATCCATCTTTAACTTTTTATCTAACTTTTGATGAATACTCCCACTGCAGGTATGAAAGCATATACTGGTTAAAAAATTGGTAATGTGGTACCAATCAAACCTTTTACTCAACACAAGTCAGTTCAGGTTTCTTAAGGTGAATATTACAAGCAATACTGTCCTCCTGGTTTAGTAAGGACTAACAGATGTTTTTGGTCAGATGAAAACTACGTTTAGTTTATCAATATAGTTCTTGCGGTCTTTTACTGCAAGATAAATTCCTGATATTTTGACTTTACAGACAATTCTCTGCATGTCTTCTTTTGCAACACTGTCAACAACATTTTTAAGTGTTCAGGTGCTACCTTTACACTGTAACCTTTATACTGCATTTCAGGTGTCAATTACCATCTTTCTGGAGCTCCTGCTTACACTTTGCATGTTTTTACTGTCAGAATACCATCTGCCACAAAAAAAAAAAAAATACTACAGTACTTATGAGAAAAATTCTTAAATACTGTTTGGAAATTCTTAGATATCCTGGACAAAAGGCCAGAAGGATTGGCAATTAAAGAAACAAAGAAACAACTGCCAGTGAGCAAGAGTCCCTCTCACTAGCACAGAGGTGATGAAAATGTGAGGCACCATAACCAGCCAGCACATCCTTCGTATCTACAGCTTTAAGCTATGTGTGCACTCACCATTTTATGTAGTAGAAACTAAGCAACTTCTAGGTAGCTCTCACAGGAGAGAGGAAAAAAAGAAAAAGAATTTCACTAAACAGGTGAGATCTTCAAGTCCTACAGGACAGAACATGATGTTCTTTTATCTTTGGACAACAGTCATGATTTAATGATAAGAAGGTAATATTCTACCTTTGAAAAGCAGCTCAGTATTACTGCCTGCAGAAGTATTGACTTGGACTCCACTGGCATATATCTATCCTACAGTGGAATGCTTTTAGGCTCAGGCACTCAAGGAGACACTTTTACCTTGAGATATGCCTGATAGTAAAGTAAAAAGGCAAAATATTAAAGAGTGTATGCAAAAACGGTGTAAAAGAATGCTAAAACAGCTTATATTGCAGTGTTTTTTCCCCACCTGTTGCATTGACATCTGTATGAGTTTGCGTGCATGAACTTCTTGTCCTTGACCCATAGAGATGGTCCTACACTCTACAACATATTTGACGATATATGATTAATGAACTTACATTCTTCAGAAAAAGAATTCAAATTCAGTCCAAAAAAATTAAATAAATACAGAACAAATAAATTAACTTTTATGCACAAATATATACTTGTGAAAGTAGAATCTCTTCACCATCATATTCTGCTATTACGTATACAATTTCTAAACATGGAAACTTTGTAAAACGACATTAAAATATACATTCACAATATTTACACTGTTTGTAGAAATGAAAGAGTGTGATTAATGTTATTATTCTCAATGAGCATTTGTGCCAAATTTTAATGAAGTAAGCCATGGTATTTGAAAGATGAACCCAGATTTTTCCTTAATTGTAGGCCATGAAGCCACATAAATGAGCACAATTCATAATTGTAAAATTGAATTTGTGGACATTTTAATGGGAGTAATATAATGAATAAATGTATCTACTTCCAACTCAGTTTGTATGGACAATCTTTCAAAATTTCCATATAATGAAGCCATAAAATCCAGGATATGCAAACACAGATCTTGTGGGTATTTTTTTATTAATAAGTAATCTTGTAGAGCAAATTGCTGATTTTTGTGTTACCTGAAGTTAAGAGTTAAAACAAGATAATAGTATTATCACCAGGTCAAAAAATATGTATCTCTCAACCAATTAATTAATATTGGTTTACAGTTAGGATTTAAAAAAACGTTATCACTGGAAAGGAAGATAACAATTGATAAAAAAATCTGAAAACATTACTCTCCAACTGCATACAGAATGATCCTCAGCATACTGTCTTTTATTTAAAATATTTTATCTCTAAGATGATGCTTCAGGGATAATCTATAGTGCAAAAGAAATTAAGAATTATTTATCAGGAAAGAAATACAATCTTTGAAATTAGTTCCATTACCTTTCTGTATCTTAAAACATGACAATGAATAATTACTTCATACCTAATTTAAGCTTTCTAGCCAAGGAATCAATCTGAATAGTTGGGTCAGATCCCATAGACAGGAAGCAGATGAGAGGTGTTCGTGTATCACTTTCCTCCCAAGTTTTTTCTAAATTCAAAATGACTGGTTCTGTATATTTCTCATCCAAGGAATCTGCAATGTATTTCCTAGCTTGGGAAAGTGTTCGATCTGGACACCAAGACCTAGAAATAAAAAAAATATACCAAGACACAAATTCAGTGCCTCTTCCTGTTGCAAAGACTAGATTTAAATAAGAAATTCTATTTTTAGAGGGATTTTTGCTTCATAATATGCACATATATATATACACACACATTCATATGTAAGTTTGTAGGTTTGTCTTTACAGGTATAATAATAGCGCTAGTAGTCTACCCTCTACTTATGACTGACTTTTCAGTTTCTTACAATCTTGACTTAAGAAACTATTTGCACTGGAATTTTCTGTCCTGGATATCTTGATCAGGTTGGGATATTCTTCATTTCAAACAGAGCTTTTCTATCTGAGGACCCAAGTAGGGAAATGTAAGATTGTCCTTTTTGTCCTTTAGTAAAATTATGCAGATGTTTCATTGGGCCTGTTAGTCTTTTAGGGTACATACTCAGTTTTTGTGCTGGATTGCATTTGTGCTGCAGATGAGTCTTTATATTGCCCATGGGGAAAAAAAAAAACACAAGCATACTATTTCTGGATAAAAGATATGCCTTTGCAAAGCTTCGCTTTGTAGGTTTATTATTTAAAGGCTTAGGGCTTAGATCCTGCCCCTTCAGGGTGTATAGCATAGAGCAATCTAGTACTTCTTCCACCAGATTCTGGCCATTTTACTGCACAGGCTGAATCCACTCCAAAGACAAATCATAGTCTAGTAATTAATGTTGTTGGTTTTTTTAGTAGTGTCACTGATTCATTTGTTGCAGCGCTTGGAAAGCATACAATGAATGTAGAAAGATATGATCTCATACATAAGGCAGTTGAACGCTGCTTTGGGGAACTCCATTCTATCCCAAGCTCTGCCTCAGAGATCTTAATTGATGCAATAAAATAATTTATAGCACATTTTTCACATGAGGCTTTTGAATACCTGTTTTGCATTTTTACAAAAATCTTTTTTTTTTTTAATAATTACTTATTAAAGTTACTTAAAACAGTTCATTTTAAAATAAAACAAAAATTTCAAAATTATCTGAATTACTCTTTTTCAGTGGCTTGTTGGAGAAGGCTGCAATACGGTTCTCATTTGTCATGAGATAAAAGCAAAGCTATTAAAAATATTGTCTAGAAATAACTTGTTTAGACTCTTCAGAGGATAGTTACGAAGTGAGTCAACCAAATCATATTTCATGTGGATGAATTAAATAATATTTCATGTTACCCAGAAATGAATAAAAATTACACTATTATGGTAATAGCATACCGACAGACTGAGACAACCATGTACACATTTACCAATTTTCTGAAGATGCTTACCTGATGAGTAATAGTTTGCGAAAGGTATCAAGTGAATCATTATATCCATCAGGTATGATTTCTTCCTCGGGAGCATCTTTATCAAACCAACTTTTCCATCCCTTTTCATTAGAGGTTATCTAAATTTATTACATTAACACACATATAAATATATTTCAGCTGTAGAAAAATCTCCTTGTAAATGTATATTTTAATGAGACTGTATTATTAAATTAGGGTATGTTACAAGTAACATTAAACGTCTAACATTTAAGACATACGCCATGTGAATTGCTATTAAGATATTACATTATTTTAGTATTGAGATACAGGCTCTTAAGCTAATCAGTTATGCATGGATTTCTCTCCCAAATAGATGCATCTACTTAAGAAAAAGAAATAATTAGCAGAAAGATTCTATACTAAAAGAGAAAGATACTGTCATTGATTTATTCCTTTAGATCACAAAGGAGGAAGACAACAGAAAAATCTGTCCCAGTACAGTCCAGCCAACCAAAGAACTACAAATTAAAAATAACAGACCCTAGCAAGCTTTTGACTTGAGAAAGAATAAATCTGATCATAGATACGATCATTATTTAAGTACCTTTGAGAACCTATGATCTAATATGACAAGGGGTACTGGTGGACAGAACATAGTAAAAATTGCTATGCTGTCGAGTCTTTAATGTAGCTAACGAGAAGAGTCAGCTACTGCAATATTCTCAGATCACTGGAAAGTGAACAAGGAACACAATGCTTCCATCTGTTCTGACATACAGTTCTGTATGTCTGTTATAAACAAAGGAGTTTTGTCCAGTTGACTGACTTTGTTGCAAATAGTAGTTTCAGAACAACCCACACCAAGAATGGGCCAGGAAAGGAGTGAGAAACAAACATTTGGGGAATTCTTCCCATCACATATTTCCTATAATGAAACTCAGAGAAATTCCTAAACACTAAATGTCCCTTTCTCAACTACAAACCAAGTCTGAGAAAAAAAAAAAATTAGTTTATAAGCAAATAGTCCAGTTCTAAATTAACTGACATCAAACTGACCAAATGCTACAGGGGTTTTAAAAGGAGGTACCTTCTCAAAGGCAGGCCACAGCCAGAGATAGGTTACTGAGCTAAGGGACTTCAGTAAAATCATTAAGCTTTCATTACATATTTCCTTTTACCATCTCTCACTCAAACACAGCTGGAATTAGTAACAATATGAAAACGAACAGGGTCATCTAGAGGATTAAAGAGCGATATGTCTTTGTTAAATTGTTAGGCATCTGGGACTGGAGGACTTAATTTCTGGAGAAGAAAAAAATTAGTAACTGGCAAGAAAATAAGGTCACACGCAGCCTCCTGAGAACTGGGAATGCTACTTTCAAGCTTTTTTTCCCCCCCAATCATTTTCTATTTGTATCTAGGTGAATAATAATACAGTTGCATTTAATATGATGAGCCAAATAGAGCAGCTAGAACAGCACATCTAATAAGTAAGCAAAAAAGTATTAAAAAGATGTTATTTTCATCTTCACATTTTTTAATCGATATCCTAGTTAGCACCCTCCCAGATTCCATCTCTATCTATTACTAAAATCATCTAATTAGCAATTTTTAGCTTGTAAATATATGAGAATTTTAAGTTAGTGTTAAAAGATTAATTAGAAAAGAAGCCTTTGGAGGTAACGTGGTCACCTAAGTATTTTGGAGTCTAAGCTTTTGTTTGGACAAATTCTTGAAAAGTTCAGTAACAGAACCATTATGATCTACAAACTGAAAGGAAAATACATACTTCATAACCCTACGGCTAAATTTAAATAATGTTAGCAAGTGTGAAGTGGCATGCATTTTGGGTTCTGGTGCCCTAACAAACCAGACTGAAGGCTTAACTAGAATTCTTCAAATTTTCTCCTATCTCAGTATCCTGTTTCGATTCCTCCAGAATCCAAACTCTGGAGGAAATGAGCTGGCATGTATCCAGATTTTGCCTTGGTACAGAGTCAGGAAACAGTCAGGACCACATCCAGGTATAACATTTACATAAAACCTCTGCTACTCATCAGGGCACTAAATGCTGTCAGAAAATGGATTTGGCTGACAAATACTCTCACAGCAAGAACACAGTGTCCTGGCTATCAGCCTGATTAACAGGGAGTGCTTAGGAAAACTTATGTGGTGTTATAAACACACTAAAAAAGATAAATTTACCAAAGAAAAAAAAAAGTAACTGATAAGCACATCACAGGCTTATGTGTATACAAGTTCATACATGTCTTAATAAAATAAATAAGGTGTTTATAGCTAGCTCATCATATCTGAATAACATGTTAACCTTGGAAGGGAAATGAGTACTTAAAAACAAGCAGCAAAAAAATTACTTCTAAAATTCTATTAGACTCAAGACATAAAATACAGTGACTTAAAACCTGACACTCATAGATTAACTTTCTGAGCCTTTTTGACACCTCTACTTTTTTAACCTTTCTCCTTTTTTCTGTCTCTCTTTCACTGGCTTCCTTTTTCACTAGTTCTTTGTTCCTGTTCTCTTTTCTTCCTACCTCAATGACTATAATGTAAAATACGATAAAGCAGACCAAAAAGAAAAAAAAAAGAAAAAGAAAAAAAAAAAGCACAAATTAACACACCCTCATTTCTGTGCCTTTATTCTGTATTCTCTCTGGTCTTGTTAGAAACTACATCTCCTGTGCTCCTGTGCATTCTAAATGGAACCACAATTATGATTGGCAAACTGGTTATTAACAGTAAAAAGGTAATTTGTAGATATCACCTGATCTAAAATGTCTGCAAACTGTGGAAGTTTGTTCAATTCTACTAGGTTTAGCCACATCATGTCAAGAATCCAACGGAAAGGTTTGGGCGGGCAAGCCTGCAGATCCAGTGCTGCACCTCCTGGAGATAAAAACATTCTGATGAAATACACGAGATTCCAAGGTTCAAGATATATTTGCCATTTCTTCTTAAATTTTGTTTTCTCGCCCATGTAATTTTTGCTGGAGTACTAATTGCACTTTTGTGTACTTAGGATTTTTTTCATAAGATCACAGGATATTTTACTGGAAGTGACCTCAGTATTCATTTGAGCACTGTAATATTCAAAAAGGTTTCATATGGACCTCCTCATAACCAATCCTGACCACATTTTGCAGCAGAGGGACAAATTCACAGAGCATAGAGGAGGCAAACATGGTCAACTGGGTCACAGAAACACATTGTTCTTTAAAAGTCAGTGTTAGTTGGTTGGCAAAAGTCAGAGAAAACTCAAGCTGAAACTGATAAATGACTGTAGTACCTCCTGGACTTCACATGGAATTGTTCCGGCAACTTAGAAGATAGCTTTATTTAGCTCAATCAAAGCAGAGAAACAGAGAAGTTACCTCATTTATAAAACTAGGGATACAAACACATTACAAAAATACACAATTATTAAACCATTATTGATGGAGAGAAGCAAAACTATCATCTTGATCTCAGGATAGAACACAGCCTGGGTAAATGGCAGAGAGAGAACTGTGATGGGCAACTGCACCTAACTTCACTGGACCACAGCAGGGATAAGGACAGAGGTAGATCCCACACAAGTGCATGGTAGAAAACACGCAGCCAGAAAGAACCCACTTTGACATGGGATATAACTTTAAAAACTTGAAACTAGCTCTACATATAACACATTTTTTTAAACTTGCCTCTAATGAGTGCATGGAACTCTCTGGTTTTCACATGTCCTCTCTCAAGATCAATTTTTAATGTCAGGAGGAGGGTAAAGAGGAATTTGTGGTTTTCATACAAGCCTCTAACGGAATATGAGTAAGTTTCAAAGGTAAGATACTCAATAATATTGGAGATTCTTTTCTGAGGTAAAGGAGACTTCTTAGATCTGAATTACAAAACAAAGAACAAAGAAAGCACGTTAATATCAGCAAATACATTGGAAAGGCAAACATCTGAATAGAAAAATATGTTTCTCCCTACTTGGCCATGGACTGATCAAATAACTTCAAGAACTGAGCCAGTGAAGTTTGATACATATTATTGACCATGCTCATTTCCGTTATGAGAAAATATAAAATGCTTCCACGTGTAGCAGCAGGTCGGTATTCTTCCTGAGCAGTGTTAATCTTCACTTCAGTTTCTGCAGCCACAGACAACTTTTCAGCTACTTCAGCAGCTGTTTGCTTAGTTGTTTGCAGAACACCAATCAAGGATTCATCATCTACTAGTGAACCTAAGAAGTTAAATATTAGACATTTAGGACACTTTTATAATAAATTTTTCACTTCACATATGTAAAAACTAAAAGGTCAAACTACAGGAATTATTTATAACAAATGGAAAGAATTTACTGAATTTCAGAAAGCTTTTAAAATGGAGACCAAACAGGATATGTAACATTAAAAATTATTTTTATATTCAACATGCTAAATAAATGCATTCAACCTATGTCAATATGAATGTATACACATCTACAGCTTTGCAGCATGTACAAGAGAAGACATCTTTCTTATGTACATAACATACATATTTATACATAGTACTTCAATTCCATTGATTCAATTCACAGTACTTTAATTCTGTTGAATTCTTCAATTCCGTTCATACAATACACAGTACTTCAATTCAAGTCCGTTGATTGATACACTTAAAGTCAAAAAGACATGGGTCCTACAGGCAACAGTCACACAACTGTATCCCTGCATCTGAAGTACTTCCTCATTGATTTGCTGAAAGTTATCACCTTCTTTTTCAACTAAAGAGACAGTAATTGATCATGTGGTCTCCTAATATACCGCAAAAGACTTTCAACACTGTTTAAGCTAGCCCATTTTACTTTGCATTTTCAATGAGTTAAGAATTTGCCCATGAACAAATACTCAACCTCATATGAGGGGTAGAAAGCTCTCAAGAAATTTATTTCTTTCACAAAACTTTTTTAGGTGATAAAATGCTTAGTGTCTTAGGGTTGTATATGGTGGCATGCTATAGTATAAAATCCCTCATACACCAGTAAATCATCACACTTCAAGTTTCTGTCATTGGATGATCTTACTGTATTCTGGATGGTTAAATCAATTTCTGTGAAAAAATATTTTAATGTGAATCAGCTTAATTTGCTTAATCTTGATTCTTTCAGGCTTTGATACAGAACCTCTAGTTGCACTTAGTTTGTACAGAAGATTGTCTTCCAGTTCTTTCATCTTCCTCTTATTAAAAGTTACGTCTTCCATGAGTTTAATTCGTTCTGCCTCTAGTTCCTATTATTAAAAAACAAGAAAACATCATGACACTTTATGGATTGTAACTATGAGTCACACTCAAAATTCAGTTGCTGATTTTTCAAGTTCATGAAACGTGCATTTAACTTTTTCAGGTATGTAAAATGTGTTTCTACAGCAGCCTTTTTTATAAGCAGTGTTTATTCAGTGTCTTATCAATGAAGTATCTTATAAATGCCAAACACTTGTGCTTAATTGTTTGTGTCATACTGACAGCCATACATAGAACATCCTCTATGTGTACTTCTGTTTGGAAATTTCTACACTGAATCTGAAAACAATTTTAGAAAATGGCTGATGTCTTTTTTCCATTTGAGCATTTCTTTTTAATAGAATTGTAGAATCATCTAGGTTGGAAAAGACCTTTAAAATCATCAAGTCCAACCATTAACCTAGCACTGAGAAGTCCCCCACTCAACATCCCTAAGAATCACATCTACGCATCTTTTCATTACCTCCAGTGTTTATGACTCAACCACTTCCCTGGGCAGCCTGTTCCAATGCTTGACAACCTTTTCAGTGAAGAAATTTTTCCTAATCTAAACTTCCCCTGTTGCAACTTGAGGCCATATCCTCTTGTCCTATTTCCTGTTACTTGGGAGAAGAGACTGACATCCACCTCACTACAACATCCTTTCATATAGTTGTAGAGAGCAATAAAGTCTCCCCTCAACCTCCTTTTCTCCAGGCTAACCAACCCCACCCCCTTCAGTCCCTCCTCATAAGACCTGTGCTCTATACTCTTCACAAGTTTTATTACATTTCTTTGGCAAGGTGCAGCCTCCCCGGTGCTTGAGTACAGGGGGATGATCACTCCCCTAGCCATGCTGGTCACACTATTTGTGATTCAAGTCAGAGTGCTGCTGGCTTTCTTGGCCACCTGGGCACACTGCTGACTCATTCAGCCAGCTGTAAACCAAGATTCCCAGGTCCTTTTCTCCAAGACAGCTCTCCAGCTGCTACTCCCCAAGCCTGTAAGGTCACGTGGCATTGTTCAGACCCATGTGCAGGACCCAGCACTTGGCCCTGTTGAACATCATATCATTGGCTTTGGCCCACTGGACCAGCCTGTCCAGATCCCTCTGTAGACCCTTCCTACCTTCAAGCTGGTCAACACTCCAGCTNGCACACTGCTGACTCATTCAGCCAGCTGTAAACCAAGATTCCCAGGTCCTTTTCTCCAAGACAGCTCTCCAGCTGCTACTCCCCAAGCCTGTAAGGTCACGTGGCATTGTTCAGACCCATGTGCAGGACCCAGCACTTGGCCCTGTTGAACCTCATATCATTGGCTTTGGCCCACTGGACCAGCCTGTCCAGATCCCTCTGTAGACCCTTCCTACCTTCAAGCTGGTCAACACTCCAGCTCTATTTGGTGTCATCTGCAAACTTACTGAGGGTGAACTCCATCCCCTCATCCAGATCATTCATAAAGATTTTAAATGGAATTGGCCACAATACTGAGCACTTGTGAATACCATTTGTGACTGGTCACCAACTGGATTTAACTCCATTTTCTACATCTCTTTGGGCCTGGATATCCAACCAGTTTTTCAGTCAGNCACTTGGCCCTGTTGAACCTCATATCATTGGCTTTGGCCCACTGGACCAGCCTGTCCAGATCCCTCTGTAGACCCTTCCTACCTTCAAGCTGGTCAACACTCCAGCTCTATTTGGTGTCATCTGCAAACTTACTGAGGGTGAACTCCATCCCCTCATCCAGATCATTCATAAAGATTTTAAATGGAATTGGCCACAATACTGAGCACTTGTGAATACCATTTGTGACTGGTCACCAACTGGATTTAACTCCATTTTCTACATCTCTTTGGGCCTGGATATCCAACCAGTTTTTCAGTCAGTGATGAGTATGCCCATCCAAGCCATGAGTAGTCAGTTTCTCCAGGAGAATGCTTTTCCCTGCATGCTAACGCCAGTTAAATATATATATATAAAATAAAGTAGCATTAAAGTTTGTGTGCACTGTTGGTTTACCTGTTTTTCAGTAAGAATTACTCTTCTCAATAACTGATTCTCAAGTCCTTTCATTGTAACAGTAAAATCAATAATTGATGTTTTTGCATTAATTTCAGGCGTGAAAGCAGGATTAGATAGTTTCGTAGTGATGTATAGTCTAAATGAACTCATAATATCTACTTCCTTATCACCAACTTTCACCTGTGGAGTAAATTAGAATAGTATTAAGCAGAGGAAAATTAGTTTTATTCGATTCAATAATATTGAATGATTTTTCAGAAAAAAAAATAAATACTTTATTTGAAATGCCAAAGAGAGGAAGTTTATTTCACAATTTAAATTTGTCATGAAAGTAACAAAGGTTGTAGTTAGGGTACAATACAGAAGTAGTATTCCCCTCCAGGTAAATATAAGGATTATTTCTGCTGTGAGTTCTAATTAATAGCTCCAGAACAATTTGGGTTAGGTTTTGTGTTCCTAATCACACCTCAAATGGAAACAGTAGAAACTACTGATCCTCTTGAGAAATCATTGTTCCCTTGTGTTCAGAGGAAAAAAAAAGCAATTATTTGATACAACAATGGAACATAAATTATTGGAAATTAATTCAATATATATTAAGAGTAGGTGGATATTAAAATATTTTTTTCTAAAGGAACTATAAATTTTTTCAGAGTTTTCAACAGAATTTTTTACTAAGGTGAGATATTTCAAATGAGCAGTTTAACTTGAAAGGTGCATGTCCACAAGTAAATCTGATCACTTTCTGTGACCCTCCAAGGCCACTTCAAATACCCGGCTTATGAAGGAGCAGGACCAAACCTTTCCCTTAAGCCTATATTTTGCTGTGACATTTAAAATAAAACTACTCCATAAAAATAGCAATCATTTTATTTTCATTATCATCAAAATCAGGTCTAATGTCTCTCTCTTATCCTAGCCAGTAAATTACAATTATTTGAGAGAAATGTATATGGAAATATATACAGCATGTGTGCTTATTTTATTTCAGGATGTTTGAAGGGAGGTTGCTTTTAAAATTTAGAG
The DNA here is from genome assembly GCA_013400375.1 of Thinocorus orbignyianus. NCBI lineage: Eukaryota > Metazoa > Chordata > Aves > Ciconiiformes > Thinocoridae > Thinocorus > Thinocorus orbignyianus. Next base: position 927,620 of record VXBW01001032.1, on the reverse strand, counting down.
TAATTTATTTATGTAATGAAGGTCAGAAAGACCCATGATTTTTCAAGGTTGATAATATACTTAATATTATCAATAAAACTTCATGCTTTTGACTTGATCCATCAGAAAACAGTTCTATTCCAGATTAAAGATTCAGCAGTTGCTACAATCAGTGCTCCACACCAGGAAGAGTGAGTTTTTATCAATCTATTAATGATGTTATAAAGGTATTAAATGAAAATGCTTGAAAAACAGTAGAAAGTTTAGTAAGTATTCAATAGGTAAAACATAACTAGTTTGGAATCTTCAGTAGTAACTTTAAAATCTGAGTTAAAATCTTGGACTCATGAACTTACTACTCAGCTCTGCTGAGGCTCTGCTTCCTAAATTTTTTTAGTTCAGTTTGATTCTTCACAGTACCCTACTGAATACAAAGTTTTCCTGACCCAGCAGAGGTTTGAAATAAGAAGGTAAAATATTATCCACCATAAAGCTAACTACTTATTCCAGGTCTTTTGTTTGATTACTAACCTTAAAAGAAGTTCCAGATTTCACAAAATTCTTTTCTAATATATTATCAAGGACTGGATCCAGCTCTTCACCTATATCTTCAATCACAAGTGATCGTCCCAGTGAAAGACTATCTTCTAAGTGTGTACGGAAGTACTTGTCATTCAAAGTTGTTACCTCAAAAAGTAAATTATAAATTGATATAAGAACAAAAACATTTCTTCAAAGTCTTACATGAAAACCACAAATCTATCTATGAAAATTTTTCATTGATTTTGTTAGTTGCATTTTAAAGAACTAATGAATATTGCCCATGCAGCTATTCATGCAGAAACACTTCTTGTGTATACAAGCAAAACTACCATAAAAAAGGTGATTTTAAAGAATAGCTGTAACAGAATCCACAAAAATTCACTGCGAAAGTAAAAATGTACCAAGTAAAACTGGTACGCTTTGTTGGGAATTAAAGATGTTACATATATTTTTAAAGTCAGAGATACCTAACTTAATTTTCTATTCTGTATCCAAGGGCTAAATTTTCCAATTTTAGCTTTGAAGTGCTGAGAAATTCTTTCTGGAAACCTGAATTCAGTATAACTGGTGAACTGCAGTTACAGTATTATGAACTCAGGTGTTTGAAATACCATGAAATGGTATTCATAGTATCTGAAATCATTAAAAGATGTGAATAAATAAATAAAACATTAATTTTGTATTGCTTCCCAGATTTTGACTTTCAGAAAGCTCTCATACTATTTTCAAGATTTTCTCTACAGGTATGAAAGAGGACCATTCCACTGGAAAACAGCTCTTCAGAGAAGGACCTTGGGGTCCTGGCGGACAGCAAGCTGAGCATGAGTCAGCACTCTGCCTTTGCAGCAAAGGCCAGAAGCGTTCTGGGTTGCATTAGGAAAAACATTACCAGAAGACTGAGCAAGGTGATCCTTCCCCTCTTCTTAGCACTGGAGACACATACCTGTAGTTCTTTATCTACTTTTAGGCTGCCCAGTGTAAGAGAGATGCTGAAGTGAATCCAGCAAAGGACCACTAACATTAATAGGGGACTGGGGCACTTCAAAGAAAGCTGAGAGTGCTGGAATTATTTAGCCTCAAGAAGCTCGAAAGGTTATTTACTTATGTATATAACTACCTGGTGGGTGAGAATGAAGAACAGGGAGTCTGACTCATCTGAGTGGCACACAGTAACAGGATAAGGTGTAATGGGCACAAATCGAAATACAGGTAATTCCATTTAAACATAAGAAAAAGGCCCATTTTATTGTGAGGCTGCTTGAACACTAAAACAGGTTGCCCAAAGAGGTGATGAAGTATTCAAAACCCGACTGGACACAGTCCTGGGCAACCTGCTTTAGTAAATCCTGCTCTGAGCACACAGACTGGACTAGCTGATTTTCAGAGATCCCTTCCAACCTCAGCTTTTCCATGGTTCTGACAGTTGCTTTATTAATGATAAAATTATAAGCAAGAACTTCACAATCGCTTTACTCAAACACTTAAAATCTTCAAAATCTAGAGAACCTAAACACCCCAAAATTTATTAAAATTCAGGTGAAATTTTACAACATTCAGTTTAAGAGCTTTAAAATACACATTCCTTTTTGCATGTTACTTCATTTGGGAAAAAATCAATTGTGATGCAAGCTACAGGTGACATGTCTTTATATTATATTTAATGAGCAAACACTTAAGCCTATGGCTTAAGCTATAAAAGAGCTATTAAACAGCAGTAACATTAGACTTAGACAGACTTGCTTTGGGTTTGGTTTCAACTAGTTGTCCTCAATTTACTTTTGCAGCTGTAACTTCATGTACTAATTTCACCTTGGGAATAAGTTTAAGGACTTTGCCTATATTTTCAAAGCTGTACATTATCCTGCCTTTACCTGTTATGTTATTAATAGCTGCCCAGTTTTGTCACATTGAATAATTTCATATTACACTCTTTTGCTATACTTCTTACCACTTTGCCCTCTGTACAGAGAATGCACCCACCAATTTTGAACACAAAGTGACCTCTTTCTCTTTCATACTTCTTGCTAGATTTCATACCAATATTTAATCACTATATAATATCTCCAAGTCCTTGAATGGGATTTACAGCTCTTGTCAAGTTCCCTGCTGATGAATTGTCAGCTTCCATACAAGTTAAAGTTACCCCAGATATATGAGTATGAGTTACATTGACTCAAATGTAGATACACACCAAAGCAATGTCTGAAGAATGTAACACAGCATATTATTCCTTTAAAACACTGCTCACCAGTAATTCATTATCCTCTTCTTTCTTTTTAATCCATGATTTTCCTTGAGTTTGTGGATCTATCAAAAGGGGGTACCTAGTTGCCTTAGTGACAATGATACCGTTCTGAATTGAGAGATCATCTCCAGGCAGTCCTTGAAGATTCCACTCACTAATCTGAACAATAAAAAAGTAGTTTGGAACAGAGTCTCACTGGAATTGTTCTTCAGCTACAACTGTTCTAAGAAATAATGTTGACATCAAGCAAAAGGAGATGTATATCTGAAACTGCTGAAAAGTGAGTAATGCAGATGGAAAAATATTTCCAGGATTTTATTTTTATGGATGTTTCTAACTATATAGGATAATAATAAAAAAAAAGTATTTTAAAAGTGTAAGAAAGTCAAAAGGCAGCTTGATAGCCATTAAAGATTAGAATCCATTACTAGAAAAACAGGCTAAGAGAGCTTTTGGAGCTTAATATTTACTGAAGGAAACAAAGATTCTAGCATTGTCCTCTGTTTGATTCCTCATACTTTCACATTGAATTAAAAGACTTCATGCATTCTTTTTTAAATATTCTCTTTGATACAAAATTTATATTTGAAACCAGACCCACATAATATTGACAGAACCAAAAGCTAAAAACCAAACTCCCTGCTTCTATAGATATGTGATCTATAGCTCTGGTGATGGGTTCTCAAAATAAGATACTTGAAAGTGCAATCTCTTACTGGCAATTGTATAGTATGTCACTTGTTTATAGTATATAACTTCTTTATCTATCTAAACATTGCTCAGTGTTCAAATGTTCAGTGGAAAATGCCAAGAACATCTGGAAACCCCAGAACTACACTGGCACAGCAATATTTGGGATTATATTTCTGTTCTAAGCAAGCATAATGCTGGCTAACAGTCACGGAATACGTTCATTGAAATTAAAATTAAACCCACCAAGCACCAAGAACTTACTGTTGGCGGATCTACCAACATAGAAATCAGGTTCAAGTTTTCAGAAAAGGGGATTTTATGGGTTCTCATCTCTGTTTCCCATAAATCTTTAAGCAAAAGCGTCCTGAAGGTTTGATTAAAAGGTCCACAATATGAAAGAAAACCTGTGCAGAGCAGAACATCTCCCACAAGTCTAGAAAAGGAACACAATCACAATTAAAAGGTGATGTACAATTTCAATTTCTATCAATTTAGAAAACCAGCTTTTGAAACATAAGAAGATATTTTCTGAGGATAATTTAAAGAGAGAACTATTGCTCTTCTAGAACAACAGTTTCTTTGTGTTCCCGAGATATTTTGGCGGCAAAACTTAAGAGTAATATTGTAGGAAAACATTATCTTCAGCCCTATAAAGTAATAAAACCTCAATGACAATTATTCTCTATTTCATAATTGAAGTACGGAATTTGTTTATTTCTTAAAAATATGTCCACAATACAGTATTTACCAAAAGATACAAACTTAGTTCTCTTGGAATGAGCACATCTCACCAGAAATCCACAATTTCCCCATAGGAAATGTATGTAAACAGAAGCATTCCACAGAAGCTGGGCCTTAACTTTCAGGCTCTTTACCTTTAGCAACCATTTTCACAAGTTTCATGTTTTCTAGACAGCTAGGAACTCCAGCTTCTAACCTGCTCTACATTTTGTCATTTGGACAGTAGCATAATGGGGACTCTGAAGTTTCTCAAAATAAGGCCTACTGTCCCACATGTGTTTCAACACACAGATTACAAGATAAAGGTTTCTATCTGGTCTCTAGGCCTCCTTCCTTTGTTCAAATACACCATATCAAAAAGAATGCTTCTTATCTGGTATTAGAGAAGGAATCCTGCATTTCCTTCTCAGTGCCAGTTTACCTCCCACCTACTGGAAATACTGGAATGAGGTGCAGTGTTAGGGGAGCCGGAGAGGCAGCTCTAATACAGGTACATAAGTGCACTACAAATAATCCCTTTGGAAATAAATTCCAAAATTGGAGGTATTCTGAACTGAAATAGAAGCACTCAGCACGCAGGTATTCACTTACGGGACAAAAGGAAGGTTAAAGAAAGCTCATCACCCCCTGTGCCCTCTCCCCCTCATTGAGCAAGAACAGCAAACTGGTAATGACAAACAGAATCACAGGATGATATGGGCTTAGAAGGAACCTCTGGAGACCATCTAGTCCAACCTCCCTGCCCAAGTAGATCTGCCTGGAGCAGGTTGCATAGGAACCTGCAGGGTAGGTTTAGATTAGACATTAGGAAAAAGTTCTTTACAATGAGGGTAGTGAGCCACTCGAATGGGTTGCTCAGAGATGCCCCATCCCTGGAGACGTTCAGGGTCAGACTTGATGAGGCTCTGAGCGATATGATCGTTATGTCCGCTTACTACAAGGAGGGTAGACTAGATGACCTTCAAAGGTCCCATCCATCCCAACATATTCCATGATTCTAACAATGCAAATTTCAGGATCATTCTCTTAATTGTGTGACTATATTAGGATACGCAGGAAGAAAATGAAGTACAACTATGTAAGCTACCAAATTGTTTACTAACTCTTCAAAAGGTTTTACACCTTTTTTTCCTCTGACAAATTTGATACCTGTTAATTCGAGATTTAAACTCTTTACTTTGCTGAGTCCACCTAATTTTCTCTCCACTCAGTCCATCTATTAGTGCAGAGGCTGCTTGCATCTTTCTTCTGCATGTTTCTGCATCATTCAGCAAATCCTAAAATTGAAGAAATGCTGCACTTAATTTAGTAAGAATGCAAACCTCTAAGGAGTTATTTCACTTAATTTTTCATCCTCTTACATTTATTATGACCATTTTATTTACTTAAAACTAATTTTTGAGCACTAAAAGTGCATCTATTGTTTAATATATTCCTATTCACAAAAAGAAGGAAATATAAGAGAAGACAGAGTTAAATCTCTTATTTTTATACCTGAACCTCATCCATGTCATCCAAGGTAGCAGGCCTTAAATGCATGTATCAGTCCCTTATTATGTAACAGTATTGTATGCAAGCATTTTTCATAATACTAAAATATTCTCACCATTTTCTCCTGCATTGCGGCATCAAACTTTGCCTGCACTTTATCCAGTTCAGCTTGCTTTTCATCTAATGCCTCCTGAGCCTTTGCTAATTCTGCATTAGCTATTTTTAGGTAGCCTTCCTCTTTTGCCAAGTTAGCCTACAAAGAAAAGAAATATTAAAACAATAACCATACAAGACTTGATGAATTATTGTAAGCCTGATTAGTTTGTATTCCTGAGACAATAATACCTCAAAATAACTTTTATTTAACATTTATATAAATATTAAAATATTTCATCAGAAAGCTATCTAACATGTATACTGCACATACCATTTTTTTGTTAAATAATGATGTAGTACTACTCAATGTTCCTATTATATACTGTCAACTTTATTTTCTTTTAAAAAAATTACATTTAAAGAAAGTGGTTAAGGAAGTAAGGTTTATGATCTGTACATATCAACTAGCTAAAATGAGCGATCATTCAGTCTTCTTGCTTGATTATGTGCTTTATTATTTCTTTTTCAACCGTATATTCTGTAGCAATCAACAATCACAACAGCAGCAATAAGGTCTTTTATTGGCTAACAATATAGCTTTTGTGCACTAGAAAACCATGGTCCTAAAACACTGAGTCTTCCCATTGCTCTTAAATTGATATTTTAGTGAACACAGGAAATTCATTAAATTTTTTTTTTGAATCATCCACATACACCGCTGTTGCTTTTGTAAATAACACACTACCAGTGACAAAAAATGTGGAAAAGATTTGGAACCACCATTCACGTGCTTTCCTCTACTTTTTTCTTTGTCTTTTTTTTTTTTTCCCTAAACTGTCCTACAGGTAAGGATTAAACACTCGTTTTAGAATCCAAAAAGCTTAATCACTACATCTGAGTTTCTAGATGGTCTTCACCTCTGATAAAATCTTTCATTCAGATGTTCACAAACATCAAAAAGAACCACCACACTGAAGTAGAAATTGCTCTTAAAAATGTTTTACTCTGTGTGGTTCCCACTACTGCGAGATATCTCCTTTATTGATGTGAGTTCTGAATCTCTTCAGCATGGGCAAGGTATCAGTCTTCCATTACAAGTTACTGTGCAAAAGCAAAGAAAGTAAAATAACTGCAAACCAATGTCTGCAGGATTCTTTTTAAAGAGAAGGAATGATGATACTGCCCTAGCACAACTTTTGGAAAAAATTATAAAGTAATTCTAACATAACAAAACCTGAAAATAATAAGATTGAAAACAGCTTTTGCCGTACACAGTAAACTAGAGCACAGAAATTTAATCTAGGCTAATTTTTTGTTCTGTGTTCTGTCTAGAATCAAGAAGAGGGTCTTTTCTGCTCTTACCCTTAGCCAATAAAGTCTACAGACATATTTTTAAAAATCCTACTGCTTTTAAAGTAAATTAACTTAAATTACATGGAAATCAAAGACAAACCAAGGGATCTTACCTTAAGAGGTAAGACTTCTCTGTTAACACCATAAAATACTGCCATGGCTTGCGTCCAGGAAAGGAGTCCTGCCACATTACCACACACCTTTTTACCATACTCCAGTGTATAGTCTTCCATGTTAAAGTAAGGCTGGAGTAGTTCTACAGTCTCATCATTGATTGTATCCTTAGGAAACTGCTGTAGACTCTGCAAGAACGGTCCACTCATAAGCTGCAAAAAACCCCACAGGATATTTCGTAAGCTGTGTACACATTTTACATTCAAAAGCTGTTCATGGGCAAGTATGTTAAAAAAACATTCCTGTAAAAAGAGGTAATTGATGCAGTTACTATTATAAGTGCACTATTCAGTTGTAATTCCTCCCACATGCCTACACTACTTTTAAAGTTTTAAGCAGTTACACTCAAGGAAATAGGCTTGGAAATTATTGATGGATTTTCCATCTTCTATATTCCTGTGTTGCGATTTAAAAATATTTAAGAAGCAGCACTTAATAAAGAAAAAAAATCAAGATAAAATCTCAGAGGTATATTTTTAACTTATGTAAAGAATTAAAAAAAAAATCCCCTACTTATGCATTTGTGAAATGTGCTCTGATATCTTCTGGAAAGGGAAATTATTGGTTTTAACTTTTTTCTAATAAATATTTAACACATTAAAGGCAACTCATGGCATAACTGCTTATCCCATTTCACTATGTTGATGGAAAATAACAAGTTTTGATGATTACTTAATTTCTGAAAAAGCTTAAATAAAAAGCAAGAGCTCTAAACATCTCCAAATATGTAGTCTTTCTTCATTCGCATGACAAAAAGAAATTGAGGCAACCATAACAAATTAATACACTAATACTGGAAGAATGGAATTTAAAGAAGAGCAGGAGAAGGTATGGAAATAAAAGAGTATTGTGAAAGAAGATCAAAATCCAGAAGGAAGAGATGGCTATCTGATCAAGGAACTTGGATCAAGAATATTGAAATGCAAATTGGGAAAACGTTTCCCTTAATCAGCCGAATAATCTTTCAAACAATCAAAGAGCCTGGGAGGATCAGAAAAGACTGTATAAATGTGAACCTGGAAGTTCCCAAAGAGAAAGAGGGTTGTTCCAGAACACACTTATCTCAGATACAGTTAAACATGACTGGTGTGATTTCCTATCAGTTCATATGTCAGGAACAGGACAGGGAAAATCCAAGGCTTTTGCTGCAGAAGTTTCTAAGCAATTAACGTACTACTTGCTACCAAATAAATGCCTAGCTTAAAACCATTTCTTTGCTTTTTTACAAAATTCTGCCCTGTTTTCAGTAAACAGCATCATAGATTCTCTGATACACAAACTGCTATTTCTGCTGTTCAAGAAACACTGTTTGAAAATTCTACTTACTTTTAATGATTCTCCCCATGACGGCTTGCAGCAAGGCTTTTCTGGATCCATGGTAACTGGATCTAGTTGCTTTTGGAATAGTAGCAGACAACAGTCCATGATCCTCATAATTAGGTGAGGAGGTTTGGCAAGTTTTCTAACAGTAGCGATATCCACTGGTTTGATGGTCTATTTGAACAAAATGTAACAGTGCTGCATCAATATCATTATTTTATTTTCCCATTCAATATCTTGATTTTAATGCTTCTTTGTCATAATTTTCTCTGAGGCAATTTTGTTTTAAGTACAGACAAAAAAAAAAGAGGAAAAAAAAAAAAGAGTAACTAGGCTTACTTTAATGAATTTCATAGTTTCATGAAACTTTAATAGTTTTAATAAATATACACTAGACAAGAATATTTTCCCAGTGCTAAAGACATCACTCAAAAATCACATTTAAATAAATGGAATGGCAGTATTATTTTAACTTGTCATGCTAAGTGACTGAAGAAATGCATACTGTTAAATTGCATAGGACTTAATTAAAAGTAGTTTATTTGGTAAAATAATACTTTGGGTTTTAAGGATTAAGTGTCATTATTTATTCCAAGATGGATTTGATTATTTTTGTTGTTTTTTAAGGTACTATAGGTATGATATACTGTTTTTCTACTTCGTTCTTTTGTAGCATTGAACTAAGCAAAGCATCAAGTGATAACTAAGACAAAAATAATAAATGATTGCAAACTTCAAAACGAACACACTAATTTGTGTCTACAAAATACATGCATGTCACTACCTGTCTAGAAGGAGTAGTTAAAGACACATTACAGAAACCACAGATTTTTGTCACCATTTTCGGAAGTTTCACATATTTAAATGTCAGTGTAAGAGCAAAGAGTGCTCCTTTCCATGCTTTACCCACTAAACATTTTATGTCACATAAGTTTTGGTAACTGGAACAGAAGGCCTTAAAAATATTATACATAAATGATTTCTAATTCCAGAGTTCTTTACTTTTTAATTTTAGAGAGCAAAATAATGAAATTATTTAATGCAGCAATGCCTCCAAATTTCTTAACTCTTACTCTGATCACACTGAATTCCTTTTGTTTCCTCTTTCTATCCAAATTAAATGGGGGTTTTTTTGGTGAAGAAAGAGATAGCCTTTTATGCCTCTTAAAAGAAAAATACAACGAGTCAAGTATGAAGAAAAAACCCATTCCTTTAGCATAAAAAGTATTCTCTTGAATTCAGGATAACAAATATTCTAAAAGCATTTATAACTCAATGAAAGATTTACACCTTCCTAACAATCGAGTATCAGGGTGGAAGCAGAACAAATACTATACAATAATCTCTAAAGCAAAATTTGAGGTCCATAATTATTCATCAGAGACATGACCACCAACTGTGAAGAGCTGGCAACAGCAGTCAAAACCAAATGACAGCTGCACATTGGTAGCTCCAGCCTTTCTTCCACAGGGCACGCAAAGAGTGCTAAACTAATCAAAAGGTAAGAATTTTACTCACATTCAGTGCAGCTTCTGCTTCTTCTAATGCTGGTTTTGCTGCCTCCAGTTTAGTCTCTGCTTTCACTTTTTCTAAATCAATTTCATCTACAATTTTTTGTGCTTTATCTTTCACAATTTGGACTTCATTTTTCACTTTAGCTGCAGCTTCAGCACTTTCTGTGACTTCTGCTAATACCTGGAATTGACAGTAAACAAATGGAATGTATATATCAAAATGGTGGAACAAGTGAATAATTTATCAGACACAAGAGAAAAGACTAAACATAGTTAATATACTAAAGACTAAATATAGTTATAAATTTAGACTTAAAGACTAAACATGAATACAATTTACATAATCCTACAAAGAAATATTGTACAAGTCTCTCATCAGGAACTGGATATTAAAAAACAATTATTACTACAATGGATAGAAGAACTTTCAGTGGCTTTTAAAGCCAGTTTTTTATCCTATGATGGATTTTTTTATATCCTATTTGAACCGATACTTTCTCAACATAAGAAATATTTGGCTTTTTTCACTATAATTCTGCAGAGAAACATAAAAATTATATAGCTAATAAAACTAATGGAAGATGGTAAACCATCTGCACCAACAGTCAGTTCTTCTACTACTTTAGTCTAAAAGGACTGGCTTAATTAGTCTATTCAAAAAACTGCCCCATATGAATTCACAGAATGAAATTATCCATTTGTGTCTGGTTCTTCAGCACATATATTTTTAATTCTCTTCTGGATGAGTGACATACAGCTGGTGTCAGAATGTTTTTTAACCACCATCACCTATAGGGTCAAGGCTAGCACTCTACACATTTATAAGAACATAAATAATGATCTCAAACACCTGTGAGAAAAAAAAAATATTTAATTACAGATAAAGTCCCCAAATACCTCAATTTTTTTTTTTTTTTTTGTGACATCCAGTTCTGTTTTTTTTAGGGCTCAGTATGAAGAGAAAGAAAGAAATATGTAGAATATGAACAATATTACATGTAGTTTAAATAAAAGACTGTTCTTTTATAATTTCTCCATATGTCTCCAATTTCTGATGACCCAGAATAGCACCCCATTGAAAAAGCTGACAACTAAAAGGTTACATGAAGGGTTGACAGAGAGCTATTCCAAAACATATGAAATCTAAATATTAAACAAACTGACCTCTACCACCATAACGGTCAAACTCCTGAAATGTCATAAGTATCATTTCATCCCCTTCTCTAATGATTTTCTGGCTTACAAAGTAAAAGGCCTTGAAGAATGCAGATAGTCCCTTCACCATCACTAGCCAAAAGTTTCCTCTCCAATACATACTAAATATGAACTACCATAGCATTATTGGATCTTTCAGAAAACAGAATGCCTCCATTAATACATTCCTTTACATATAATTTGGAAACTAGATTTCTACCAGACCACCAATCTCATGTACCTATGGACCTCTTGTTAATGTAAAAGACAAAATATGAACTGACCTGTGATAAACTTTTTTCTAAGGAATTTTGAAATACTAGTCTTGTTATAATCTGTTAACTTCTTAACTGCAAGTAAGTGCACATATAACCCCAAATTCAATAAATATCAATCAAGAACACACAAAACATAAAACAAAAAATGAAACCTGATGCTTATAGGAGTGGGTAAAAAGTGGGAGGAGAACAAGGAAGGCAGTCAACCTCTCTTGAAGTCTTAAAGTGCACTTTTAAGCACTTTCAGAAGCAAACGCTGAATGAACATGGTACAAAGAGAAGACTGAAATCTAATTTCAAACCACGATGTACATTTTTTGGTTTGTACAAATCATGAGACAATTCTGCAGTAGCACTTCATGGCACTATATTCCTGTTGCTGTCCACTGCCTTTTGCTATTTAACACTGAAGAACTTACTTTATCTGCCTTAACAGATGCCACAGCCAGTTCCTTCTCCTTAACGGCCAGATCCTGAGAGAGTTTAGCAACAGATTCACTGGCTTCCATCAGCTTAGACAGACCTATTAAGTAAAAGATAAATTTCAGAAAAATGGAAACGACTTTTTTCTCGCTAGATAATACAATCTAGCTCTAGGATCCCAAATACCTTGTACCTTGTGTTCTCATTTAAATTTGTGTAAAGGAGAGAAAGTGGTGTACGCAGTCATGCTATCAAGATTGTGCTTACTATTCACTTTTCATTAATATAAATAATTTCACAAGGTGCACAACGATTATAAATAGGGTTGATTCTTCAAAAGAGAAATCCATACTTCTTATCTTTAGTTTGTAAATAGCACCTAAAAGTGTAAAGCTCGGGCATTACCTGCAATAAAATATATCCTTATGCTCTTCACATAGACAACTCGGAGAGAAAGGAGAGAAAGGAGAGGGTACATGAAGTATATGTTGTATCATAAAGTCACAGGACAATCAGAAAAATCATATTGATACTGCATTGTACCACTGCATCAGGAAATTACAAACATTATAATAAATAAATAATACAGGTAAATAATAACAATAAGGTCGCCTATAGACAGCTCAAAGTAGCCTCACAATCAGAGGCCTTGTTTCTCGTAAGGGACATCAACTACACTGATTTTCGCTGGCAAGGCAACACAGCGAGGCACACACCTCCAGGGGGTTTCTGTGGGGCATTGATGATAAGTTTTTTGACACAGGTGGTAGAGAAACCAACCAAGAGAGATGTGCTGTTAGACCTTGTGCTGACCTGGGAGTCCTGATGGACAAGTTGATCATGAGCAACAATGTGCCACTGGTATTTTGGGGTGCATTAAAAAGAGCATGGCCAGCAGGAAGAGGGAGGTCATCCTCCTCCTCTACTCTGCCCCGGTGAGGCCACATCTGGAGTACTGGGTCCAGTTCTGAGCCTCCCTAGCTGAAGAAAGATGAAGAACTACTGGAGAGTCCAGCTGAAGGCTACAAAGATGATCAAGGGAATGAAGCACTCCTGTTAAGAGGAAAGGCTGAGAGACCTGAGTCTGTTTAGCTGAGTCTGAAGGGATGACTGAAAGGGGATCTCATCAATGCTTATAAGTACCTAAAAGGCAGGTGTTGAGAGGATGGGGCCAGGCTCTTTGCAGTGGTGCCCAGTGACAGGACAAGGGGCAACGGGAGATGGGCACAAACTGGCACACAGGAAATTCCACCTCAACATGAGGAAAAACTTCTTAACTTCAAGGCTGCCAGAACACTGCCACAGGCTGCTCAGAGGTTGTGGAATCTCTTTTTCTGGAGATACTCAAAACCCACATGGATATGTTCCTGTCCAGCCTGCTCTAGGTGAACCTGCTTTGGCAGGGGGGGTGGACTAAATGATCTCTGAAGGCCCCTTTCAACCCCTACCATTATGTGACTGTGATTAGGATCCATAACTGCCTTCTAATAAGGAGTTATTTTCAGAAAGAAGTGGGAAGAAGTGGCATGGACCCAAAGGTTAGAGAAGATTGTGATGTCCAGCAGCTGCATATTGAGTTTGTCCTCTCTTTTCCCTTGTGACAGAGTGCAGAAAAGCATATAAAAGTATTTGTACCCAACTGGCTTAGAGCCAGTTCCATCATAGCTCTCACACACTCTGAAGTATCCACAGAGGCTGTTCAGCCTTACACTAACAGTTGCCCAGGAAGAGATAAGTTTGCTCCCTCTATAATTATTATATATTCTGTCTTTCCCATGCATTCATGCATTCTTTTTTTCTCTCCTGTTATGTTCACAGATTTGAGTGCAGATTTTTGGCTATTCCTGAGCTCCACGTTGCATGGTGAAGCCTCTCCTCTCCATTGCTGAATCTTAAAATCCTACAACTTGCCTGGAAGTATTCCCCTTATGTATCTCGCTAAGGGCTAGAGTCAGAGCACGCTTGCAGTTATACATTCAATGTGCAATGTTTCTCTGTGAAATCCCTCCACTTTTCTGTTACCATATTTCACACAGATAAGCATTCTGTCCTAGCACATTTCTTTTTTTTCTGACATAGCTGCCTCAGGATCGGGGTATTGCCATTCTACAGACTCTTTACTATTACTTGTCAAAAGACAAGTTATTTTGCCACTCTCAACAACGAAGTTCAAAGGTATATTCACTGAAAAACACTGACTGGGAGACAAGAGAGATATTTTAGCATGTCTACTTTTCCCAGACATACACCACTTCCCAAAATACTCTGTGGGACAGATGTACATACACACTAACATTCTACTCCCACCTCCCATTCCTCTGACTGCAATTTCTAGAATGAATGTTACTTCTCTGTAAAGTTCTGAAAGAAAAGCTATGAAAGGGAAAGCGATACACTTTGCTGCAGTACCTTTCCCTGCTACAATCCTAGAATGAAAAGAAAGAACGGAAAAAACCTGAAAAAGGTATTCTGAACCCATTAAGTACTAACCTAATGACAAAAATTAGATTATTTCAAACAGATACTCAAAATTAGAAGAACATTTCAATCATACTTTTCTGTATTTCAGACGCCTAGTTATAAAATGACAAGTAACAGCTACTTATTCTACAGCAATTCTACAGCAGAAATCTCAAATAAATCAGCTGTGAAGCACTCATATTGTACAGTGAGAATTTCCACAGAAAATTATTAAGCTGGAAGCTTCTTTGAAGCATTTTGTAAAAGAATCATTGCGAACTGGTAATAGCTGGGGTGCTAGAGATGGCCCTCATATGCCACCAGTTTGAACTTCAATGCAGCAGAACTGATTTTAAGTGATCACTAAATAAGTAGAAAATATTAAAAACACAGATCATTTCAGGCTGTACATGGAAATACATGTTTATCCCTAATTTGCTTACCAATTTGCATACGTTCAGCTTGTTCATTAATAATTCCTAACTGTTCAGCATAAACTTCTTTGTAGCCATTGATGAAAGAGAGATAGGATTTAGGTGTTACTAAAGTTCTTCTTCGATACCTAAAACAGAGTATATTAGCAACATCAACTTACTACATATTTTCGGTATGTACTACATTTGATTACTTCCAATGAAACACAAGATTATATAAATCAGGTCTTTAATTCAGTCAAAATCTAAACCAATTTCATCCAAAATCCACATCCTTATTTCCAACTAAAATTCTTTTAATTCACATAAACAATGTTAAAACTTGTTGAATGAAGAAAATTAATTTGCAGTGCAGTAGTAATCACTCTTCATGGCCTTGGCATATACTGATGTAGTAGATTTATTTTTGTATTAGCCTTAAGAAAAACTTACTGATTCATTGAATACAATGGGTTCAAAACCCACTATCAGTAGCAACACTTCTGGAATTAATTATTGCATTTGTATAAAACATTACCTTTGGAAATAATTCTCACAGCTTTCTGAAACTATGTCATGAAAGAGACCCATGGTTTCCACTACTTCTTTCTTAACTGACGCAGAGCAGACCATATTAAATTCTGAAAGAAAATAGCTGGCTACAGCTACAAGAGCCTCCTTGGGCCATCGACTGAACCAATCCATGGTGCACCCGGATATCAGACCAGGAAATTTCAAAGAACGTGCACGGAACTTCTCACCAACCTAAAGAAAGTAACATGGTTAATTTACAGTATGATACTTAGTGGGTTGATCAAAATGTTTAATTCCTAAAACAACAACTAAATAGTGTATTTTTTTCTAGCCAATTTTCTACTTGGAACACCCTGCACAGTTTTTTCATGCTAAATTTCCAACATTCAATATTTTTTGAAATTTGAAGGAAGAAGTTCGTGAAAAACACAAGTGTTTTCAATATTTTAAAACTTCAATTAACAATTCAATTTCCATTCAATTCTTGTTTTCAAGTAACAGGCAAGAATTTCAAAAGGATACATTAATTGATTTATATATTGAAAAGAATATGCCAGGAGGAAAAATGCAGTATTACTTTAACATGGAAGGAAGCATTTCATTTTTAGGTATTTTAGTTTTAACTTTTGATAACTGTACTTCTATTATATCAGCAATTATACCCAGATTGCAGTAACCTTTTTATACATTTTCACATCTCCTTAAAAATAGAAAGCTTGAATAATCCTGTCACACTTTATAGGATAGTTTGCTAATGGAAGTAAGGAAGATAGGTATGAAGAAAAAAACTTACTGGAGAAAAGCAGAGGACAACATGCAAGTTCTTCTTTGCCCGAGTTAAAAAATATTCATAAAGATTATCAAAGGTAGGGGGACACCGAGGCATCTCTTTTTTCATGACAGGTACTAATCCTTGGGTGATTTCATCCAATTCATCCCGAGCAAACAAATTAGAAATCTTTTTATAAAATTAAAATTGATAAGAAAATAAATCACATGAGAGTAATTATTATAGTTTACAAATATTCATCTTTTTGCATCTGTATCTCTCTCTGCATATATACAGTTTAAACAGATTAAAAACCCAAATTTGTCCCTCATTTAGACTTCATGTAACTGCATTAAAAACTAGGAAGTCTAACTCAGAGAGAGTACAGATCTTGACCTGCCAGTAAATATTCATTTAATAAAGGGTACTGAAATATCCACCATAGCTCCTTATCTTTCCTAGTTTACACTGAAATAAAGGAAGTCCATACTAAGAACACTCCTTATTTTAAAAGCTGAGATATTTTAGAGTTAATGATTGTTGATTCTATAATTTATTGCCAAAATAAATAGTAATAAACTAGTGGGAACTGATTCTGTAGTTTCCTGCTTCTAAAGTATATTACCTGTCATGTTGAGACTCTTACCTCGCCTGAAGACAGCAGATTATTAACATATTCCAAAAATGACTCCTCTTTTATTTCATTATCAGTGAAAATAAAAGTGATGCCTTTTCCTTCTAGTCCAGCTGTTCTATATAATGCTTTTAAATCATCTGAAAGATTGCTTACATTGTAGGATCTAGGAGAAATAAGAGATATCACCTGTTAATTCAAAGCCACCCAGAATACTGCTATTTTCAGATTATACTGTTTTATAAATGACAGAACAAACTTCCTTTGTGAACACATATATTTTCATTCAGGAATAGTTAACACACAGTCCAGCTTTTTCAGTTCAAACTTAATCCAATGTTGTATTCAAACCAGATAACAATTTATTGTTTTCCACATTTTTAAATAGTGGCAAAAGTAAGGCCGAAAAATAAGAACATAAGGTTATGACTCTGTAAAGCAGAGGTATAAACTGGATTTAAATATTTATTGCATTTCTTACCTTGTTAAAGTGATCTGAAATATTTTATAGCCAGCAATAAAGGAGGCCAACCTTGAAAGACTTTGTTTTCCAGAACCACCAACTCCAACAAGTAAAGCATTTCCGTATGCTGTCCGAATTATCCGAGAAATCTATGCAGGAAGAAATGGAACAAAAGTCCATTAATACATTTAAATTAAAATGTTAATTAACAAAATCAAAAATATGTTATGTCCTACACTTGATTTACCAGAGCACAATATAAAGATTACTAAAAGGATTCTTGCGGAAAAGTTTTCCTCTCAGAAGAACACATAGGATTTAAAAACAAAAAGGAAGAGACTTTGAACTTCATTTTAAGTTGAAAGTATCATCCTGAATGTGTTTAAAAATATAAACTAAAAAAAACACATTAGCTACAAGAATAAATATACTACATTCCTAATTTTAAGAGTCAGAAAGATTTAAACTCATTTAAACTACCATTTAGTGTTACATTCTATCTACCTTTAAAGTTTCCTTAGAGATAGTTTTCTTAACTAGTCTCCCAGATACAGAATCTAGATAAAAAATTTACTACATTGCTTTATTACACATCTCCAGTATATACATCACATCTTCCCTGGATTTATTATATGTTAGCGCACTATTACTTTTAAGATGCTACAGTTTGTTCCTCATATAAATTATGTCCAAAATGCAAAACATTGGCATTTACATCAAGTCTCTGAATTCTGTTCATTTTTTCCTTCAAAGAAATTTTGGTTTTATGCACAGTTCTCTCTGAGTCTATCCAGATAATTATACTAAAATCAAAGTCTAATGTGAAATTATGAGGGTGACTACTTGTCACCATAGTGACAGCGGGGATCCTTTCTACTAACTAACTGCATATCCCAGATATTCTGGTTAAAACTTGCCAATGGAAACGGAGTATCAGAGACCTTCAAGGTCTTCTGAAATTCACCTAGCATCACATGAACTGCATTTAAAAATAAAATTATTTTCATCTGTTTAAACGCAAAGCAAACAAAATCATTTACTTCACTTGAGGTCAGCTACAGAAGAATCAAACATATCCACCTGTTCTGGCTTTACCGCAGCTTCTATTGGTCTTTCAGTGAACATGTCATCAAGTTAAAGTAATTCCTGAAATAGCTAACACAACTTCTTAAGCCCGAGGCACAGTCCTCCAAACAAATCTTGAACTGGATTCTGACTGGATGACTTCTCTCCTTAAATCTTCCTTTCTGAATAGGGGTTGAATGTAGGGTAGAGTGTCAATGTAAACTGAGATTCTACCCTACATACTGATTCTACTGCAGGTCCGATTTATAATTCTTTTCACATCTCACATCCAGTCAGATTCTGCTGCTTGTTGTTTTGGTCACTTGTCATGTAAGGATCCATCTGAAGTCTTCACTGAATTATTAATGATTAAAAATCATTCTATATACAAAATATAAAGATGCTTCTTCGTGACTTCAACTTTCCTATAAAGGAAAATCTTCATACCTCTGAATACACAGAATATTAAATAAATATGTAAAATAATGTATTTATTACAAAACATGCAAACAGGCAAAATAACTGTGGCTGTTTACTACTTGAAAAAGACCAGGCAAAAATGGTAAGCAAGTTTAGGAATAAGAGTAGATGTTCAGAATGCCCCCTCTCAGCATAGCTTGCCCAAATCATGAACTCTGTTGCAACAGTTAAACTATGAAAAAGAACTAACAAGCTCCAAACCTTAACAAGATGTGTCATTGCATCCTTAAAAAACACCAAATCAAGAAATGATCCTCTAATACATTCATTGTATTGTCTCTGATACATTTGCAATTTTTCACAAAGAAATTCAAAGCTTGGAATCTGGAAAAAAAACAACAAACAAATCACTACCAACTAGTGTGGGCCTTTAGAATTTAAAACTGCACCTTTTTTTTGGCACTTTGACACTTTCACACAAACTTGATTTCATACACTGGCCAGGCTTAATGAGATTATTTAGTTAATTCACTGTAGTGACTGCAGTTGTGTTTAAGCAGAAATTTTCTGCTAATTGTGGGTAAAAAAGAAATAAGGAGAACAGAAATGAATAAACTTCATTTACACAGCATTATTAATTTTAACATTACTAAAACGGTTTCTTGCATAATAACCATAAAAATCTAGATACATCTTCACAAAAAACACAGTAGGTACTCAACAAAACTTTCTGTTTGCTATGAGTTCAGCAATATAATACACTTAGTTATTAAAGGAAAATTTCAGTGTAACTGTAAAGTTAAATACCTTCTCATAAATTTTTGGTGCTTCAAACACAAAATCTTCTGGTTCATCACCAGTTGGTTCAGGCATCTCCCGTAAAAAATCTACAAAATATGGTTCAGCTTGGAGAACTTCTGTTAAGCCCTTATCCACATACTCTTCAATTGCTTTAGCAACAGTTTTATCAAACCAGGCTGTATCTTCAGGATTAATAAATCTAAAAATCATAGATTAGTAAAATGTTAAAAAAAAAAACCCAGACAGATAATTAAATACTTGAACTTATAACATTTCAAAGAAAAGTACATATTAGGCAATATATTTCAGACAGCAATCACAGAAATGGATTAGCAATATTCACAGAAATAAAATGCTCCCATGCTCTAGAGTGTAATAGTCAATCACATAAAACACAGAAACAACTTGACTTTCCAACTTTCATCTAGAACTAAGTAATAACAGATTGTTTGATTTCTCGGATGAAAAAGGTTGAATGATTTCAGTCTATTTCCTAAATAATCATGGCTAACTGACCCTTGTCTTTCACCCTGCAGCAGCACAGTATAATTTATGTTATTATAGTACTGATGTGAAAACTGCAATGAGATCATTGCATTGGAATAGTGAAAAGAAGATAGTGTAAGTCACTACAACCTGACTTGATTCTCAATTCCTCTTACACCACAGTCCATAATTAACAGAGGGGGATATATACTAGCTGGGCAGGGTGGAGGAGTAAGGCAGATTGAAATAAAACAGTCTGCAAACACAAATACTAGTGATTACATTTCATTGTTGAAACAACTGTATTTGCTTCCATGGATAGGTTCAAGATGGTTTTAATACAGATCAACATCTTGGACTTCTGTGATTATCTAAGAAGCAATCAAGAATGACTCTCAACAGTAATGAGTAAATGTAAAAAGTAAGAACCACCTCAACCCCAGAAAAAGGAAATGCCAACTGTGAATGCCAAACTACAGGAAAAAAAAAAATAAAATGCATCTTCACTTCTCTTCCTTTTCAGTGATACAGCTGAGAGAAAAATAGGCCAAACATGAAAAAGCTGTATATAGAGACTGTCGAGATATACACTATATATTTCCATATTCTTAGAAATTCTTAGTGACAATATTATAACACTAACCACTACAGAGTCTAAAAGGAGCATGAAAGAAGAGACTGCAGGACTACACTCCTTCTCTGTAATCTTTAAGATATCTGTCCAAATATGTATCTTCTAAGTATTTTTAAATTCTCCAAAACAATTAATAAAAAAAAATAGAGCATTACAGCAAATGTCACTGATCTTTCTCCTAACTTTACACCAGAAAATAATACATTCTATGTTGTAGGACACTTTTGCATCAGTGGGCATGATCCTAACTTCAAACTCAAATTAAACATTTCCCCCCTTTTTACTTCAATAGCATTCTATTCCATATATAAGTCCATCCATTTTGGGAAAATGGTATATTTATATAATACATGGTAGTTCAGGCACTTAGAAATATCAGCAACTTTAGACTTTGTAGCGAGTTTACATTGACTAGGCTCTTATCTTTTGAAAAGAGAGGTTGAACTCCTTATAGCTGTTTTATACCTTTGTTTTCTGCTTTATTTTCACAAGTTACTAAAATAATAGCAATTAAGCCTGACTATGTTTGAATACCATGCAATCATTGTGTATACATCTTGCCATCTACCATGCCAAATAATCTGTACTAGACAGCATTTATGCAGTCAGCATCTTAAAGTAAATAAATTCCATTTTAGACTTCTGTAACTATGTTAAATACTGAAAATCCTCTGGTCATGGCAGGTAACTCCTAAGCACTTGCCAAGTCAAGGACTTTAGGTCTAATTAGAAGCAAATGCAATATAGTAAGACCACTCATGTTCATGGCAAAACATTTTCCATCCCTTTCACTTTGTGATAGCATTATAAAGTAAATGCAGTGTCACAAGATACACATACATATTTTCGAGAGTTAACATTTAACTTCAATGCTTTAATTAAAAAGCATTAATTTTATAAGAATTATGAAGGCCCTTCCTCAGGACATCAGAGTAATAAATAATTACATTCATGAAAATCCACAGTAGTGGTGGGTGCATGACAAATTTTTACTGGCAGCTAAATACTCCACCTAGTATTTCACAAGAAACTGAAATACCGTAAACAAAAAAGTATTACTGGATCTTTAACAGATACATCTCATAACTGCATTTGTTTTATGAATATTTTAAAGGAGAATCAGAGGAGATGGGCCATTTTTTAGTCATAATCCTGTGATGATTTTTAATACGAGGAGCTCAAAGCAGTTTTAAATTATTGTTTGTTTATAAATTTAGGACACTCCAGAATCCTCTTTTTCACAGAGGAACTGGCTAAGTGTAGCCAAAGATAAGTGGGGAAAAAACAACAACAAAAAAACAGGTTACAACACAGACTGCACGTATATTTCTGAGTTCTCCATCCAACTACTGGTCTAACCTATCAGTATGTAGCATGACATTGTTGGGATAATACCCCAATGCACACTGCATGTAAAATAAGACAAAATTTTTCATATTGGCATAACAAGCTTTATCATACTGAGAAGTTTAACAGATGTATGAGCATAACTTAAGTAAATGGCTAAACGTACTAAATATAAAACGTTATAGTTATTATACCTGTCAGCAATTACTCTGGTACATTCATGTTTAAAAAGTGTTAGGAGGACAATGCTGTCACTGCATTCTTCTGCCTTTATAGTTAACATTCCTTGCCAGATTCTGGAAAGGTCTCGAAGGTTGAAAATGTAGTGGAATTTAGATGGTGTAGGAAGCATCTTTGTCTAAAGAAAAATTTTGTTAATATTCAAACCCAGTAACATTTATATCAATAGAAGGAATCAATAATACTATCAATTATAAATTTATAATTGATAACACATAAAATATAAATATAACGAACCAACTGATTTTCACACATGATATCCTGGGAAAATTCTCTCTAAGCCATCAAAAGTATCTCATTTTTTTGGAAGCAGGATCTAGCACTAAATGTAAAACCCCAACTCTTATAACGTGTAATTATTTCGGATGCTGCTCTGGGCTTTATAAATTAAAAACTGTAATTTATAAAGAATTTCACTCCCTGTTCCTGAGCTACAGTGATTAAATTATTGGGTAACAGAAATAAAACTACAGGAATGAATGGACCAATATTTCCATTCATCTGTCTTGCATAATGAAATCGTGTATTTCCAGATTGTATCTCCAAAATATTTTTAGGCTATCCTTCTTCTGCATTTTTCTTGTTATTGATATACTCTTAAGGAATACGTGTCTAAATTACACTAATAGGTACTCTGGTCAGACTGATTGTGATAAAACTTTCCCCGTAATTTATACCTTTGTCCACTGCCACAATATTCTGCCTGCCGGGACCAATTTTTTCACCATATCACATACTTCAGGACTGAATTGTCTACATGAATGAAAGTATCCACAGCCAATAATACCTGAAAAGATAAAACGCAATATACAATTAATCTCAAGTTGTACGATATAATAAAGTAGGTTGTAAGAAAGATATATAAGCACCTATTTAAAACATTGATTAGCTTTTAAATCACAATGAAGTCATTTTGTCTCTCTTGTCCATAGCTTTTCTGAACCAGAGTAGAAACAACTGGCAGAAAATGCCAGCTTTTAATAGTATACTGCATTGACAAAGTTAACAGAATTGAGAACTTCAGCAATAGAGGGCATTTCAGACAGTGCAGAGGTGGAATGGTAACCTACATAGTAACAGGAGTGCTCATACTCTTCCAGTAAATCCCATTATTTCTTATTAATTATTTTGTATGACTAAAATAAGACAGACAAGAATTTAAAGGAGTTAATTTCTCTTTCATGGCACTATTTTTCCTGTAATACAGCTTCAGTTGTTTCATTGGAAGTACTCTAATTTGCATGACGAAAGTGAGAAATAGAGTACATTTCTATACTTTTTTTTTTTTTAATTATCAAATTATCAAAAAACCCCAAAACACTAAAACAAGAGAAAGAAGTACCAAAAATTTTGTCTATGGATGCGTTGGACGGCAATGTACAATTAAATACACAAAACTGTCTTTTTAAACGCTGGGGAATATCATTACGGCCTCCACCAGGATGTATCATTGCTGCTATTAATTGTACATCTACAATCGTAGTGAAGTCTCCAGGTTTATCCAAGCTGTACATTCCTTTCATCTCCATCATCTGACGAACAATTTCATTTGTTACCTGTAAGTTAATGTAACTTGTACAAATTAGAAATTCAAAGAAGGAAAAAATAAAACATACCCTGATAATTTTATTTCTTTTTGTAATTCTATCACTGATCCCTAGGAAGAGGTTTTCACTGGAATCTGAACTCAGATTAAACTATCTTCTTGAGTCATACGGAAAACCTTGGTTTACATGATTTTAAATAGCAGGAAAACTATTTCAGACCTGTACTACATTATAATATCAACCAAATGTGTTTTTATTCCTTTTGACTACACAAAGTTAAGGCAATTAAGTGGAAGAAAAAATGTTTTGTTTCGTATTTTGCTGTTCTTAAGTTCTCTTAAATGAGAGCAAATGATGCAAACCAAAGAACTGATATATATTGGCATTTAGGTAGAAGGCCAGGTTGCACTTCAGAGACACCAAAAACATGCTTGGATTTCATTCTGACAAAGCCATCTTTCTAAAGTGAAGAGGAGGAGCTACTCAATCTACATGGACTCACTTATATCCATACTGCCACTTAAATATGTGCTCAAGCCCACACTACTGACCAGACCTCCTACCTTTTAACAAACCAGCTCAATGTTTACTCTTAAGAAATTGTGAGCCTCACAGAAATTAGAGAGCCTGAGCATTAAGAAGTGCACAGAGGCCCCAGGTTTCTAATGTTATTTGCTTTGAGCAAATAAAAAAAATAATAAAAAATAATAATAGTTTTAAAAAGTAATAGTAAGCATACTTGATCTTTATGCTAGAATAGACATTCCAGAAAAAAACAGCATCCTAGGCTGGACCTATTATGAGAAGGAACTGTGAGACACTTTTGCCTGATTTGGCTCTGTACAGGCATACAAATGTTACGCACCCAAGCTGAAGACGGGCTTGTCAAAGCCAAAAAATCTTTAATAAAGTTTGGAAGCCAATGTGTTATCCTTGAATTTGGACATAGTCTTCATTACTTTCTCCAAGGTAGCACAATTTCATTTTACAGAAAGTTTGTTTACTGGTCCTCTCAAATTAATGTCAATCTTGAACTTACTAATACAATACTTTAGTATAGTGAAGCTTTGTGTTAGTCTTACAAAAACATGAGAAAATCAAGATAATGCAAGATATGTCACCATCACTCTACGGGTCTTGCCAGTAAATCTAATTTTCTCCTTTTTTCATCATCAATGTACCACAATTAGAAAGCATTCCAAATAATTAACAGTTAATTACAATATTAAACTAATTCCCATATATATAAAGAAAAGGCACAATAATTTGAGAATATGTTATATTTGTTAAGAAACAGTTTACCTGATCTCCCCATTCGTTGATCAATGGCATATTGACATCATCAATAAAGACAGTCATCTTTCTGCCTCCAGGAGGTCCATAAGTACTTCCAACGCGTTTGTCTACATAACTCTCTATTGTCCTCTAAAAATTAAAAAAAAGTTCCTGTTTTGCATCTAAACCAACAATATTTAAAGTGCAGTGTCTTACTGCTTTCTACTATAGCATTTATCCAATGGCTTCCTTTTTGTTAGCAGTTTCATCTCTGGTTCATCATCAAGGAACCTTACTCTCCTGCTCATCACACTCATTCCTATGCAATTCCCTGGTCTTAGGTCTATGTCCTGCAACCCACTTCCAGCTACCAGCAAAGTTTTTAAAAAGTTTTCAAACCTGGAAAGTATCATTTCATCATCAGCATTAAAGCCCGTTATTATCACAAAGTCACCAAACTACAATTACATTACTTTTAGTATGATGCATTATCTCTGTATGAAACATTGTATCTTGTGAATGGTATTTCAGTCTTCAAACATGTCAAGATTAATATAAGAGAA
This sequence comes from Thinocorus orbignyianus, assembly GCA_013400375.1. Lineage (NCBI taxonomy): Eukaryota > Metazoa > Chordata > Aves > Ciconiiformes > Thinocoridae > Thinocorus > Thinocorus orbignyianus. Next base: position 901,925 of record VXBW01001032.1, on the reverse strand, counting down.
ACTTATAAGAGAAAATAAATTGAACAGATCAGATCAGAAGTTGTGAATTCTGTTGAGTTTTTTCCCCCTCTTACTTCACGTATCAGTAAGAGGTAGTGGGAAGACAGCACACACAATCTGAGAAATGAAGGATTAGCCAAAATTTTATTAATTATGAGTAAGATAAAATACCAACAAGCAGAAAGAGTCTTTTTGTTATCTATAGTATAATTTTTATAAATATTCAATTTATTTAGAAAGGCATTTAAGAATCTCCCTTCCAAAGGGTAGTTCCGGAAGGGAATGGAATCTGATTTCAGAGAGTTTGTCATGCACTGCCTGAAAATTTTGATTGCTTTGGATTACCCCTAGCTAAGTTCAATTGTTCCATATTTGCAGTACAACTGCAGACCATACAGAGGCAAACAAGATTAATTTCCAGATGTCTTGTAAGCTAAGTAATGCAATGTTTTAACATTTTGGTGGCAATAATCTTTGAAGGCTGAAATCTGAACTAAATAAGAAGCAGGATACAACAGACTAATAAGACATTGATATATAATTGAAATATATCTTCAAAGTTCTACAGCTCTACAGTCTTTGCAAAGGTACTTGGAACATAAACAATGTCAGAAAAAATACCTTACAAGATGGCAGCAAGTGTTTTCTTTAGAAAAATTTATTTTCAGCTTTACAAGCATAACAGTCATCCTAAATGGGTAATGTGACATGTGCTGTCATAAAGATAGAAGTATTAATAGCATTTTGAAAAAGAAAACAGAATTTTTGTCCAATGTTTTTATCTAATTTTTTCATAAAAGAAAAACAAATATCTGAGTGTTCTATAATAAACACATATAGAACATTGATAATGTGTCATTTTGGAGATATGTGATCAAGGTGAAAAAGAGAAACTGCTAGGAGAAAGTGATTACATAAGAAATTAATAATTTCATCACATCCAACACTGAAAATCACCCCATCCTTCAGATATCCTCAGAATGATGACTAGAAATTAGAAAACCGATACTGAGTGTGGCTCTTTCAAGTGTTTAGAAGCATTTCAATTATTCGTTGCTATGCGTCTCCTTGGAAATCGGCACAGTATTGTGTATGCATTCAGCGAGCTAGCTGAAAAGAGAGAGTCTATCTTCTAAGGTACTACAGGACTGTATCTGAGAGAAGACACAGTACAATCCTTTCACAGCCTCTCTGTACCAGAGACGAGAAAATCTGTGTTTTGTTTTCAAGACAGTAATGTTCTAGGGACTAACACTACACTAAGTAAAGGACTCTGAGATGGAAACACTGACTGTTCAATTAATCTTGCATGCATGGAAGGATGCCTGCCTTATTCTTTCTCAGTTAGATATAAATCATGGTCAGATATCTTATGCATAACAGAAAAGCTCAGACAGTCTGTGAGTTTGGTATTTTTAAAAAAATAATACATATATATATATATTTAATACATTACTTTTCACCATTTTCTTAGTAACATTTACATTAGCTTTTTAAAAAAGATGCTTGATTTTGGGATGCAGTTTGTAAGATTGTCTCCATAAGAAGACTTTTCAATGAACAAGTATTCTAAGATGATTCCTTTATCCTTCTGACAGATTATCACCATGAATTTGTTGCTTTGAAGAGGTAATGAAACCAATTTAACTTATAGAATCACAACGTAGCAAATTCATAGTGTTGAATCATAGCATAGTGGTATAAATCATCCTTTCAATCACTTGAAAAAAGAATACCTGCGGTATTTCTTTCTATTTATATGGACTTTTTAGCAGTTATATTGGGGAAGGGAAATCTCTGCAAAGTTATGATCCTAGGGGACCCAAGCAGAAGAAAAATAAGAGAGTAAGTTGAAATACGATTTTCATTTAACAAAAATTAGAATTATGGATATAAACTAAAGAATCAGGAAAAAAATGAAGATGTATGACCAAAAATTTTCATTACTCTAAAATTAAAAGGAAATGTCTTCAGTAAAAAATGGATTTTTAGAATTCCATAATGCAAAAGACACAGCAATCATAGATTAATATATATATATCTCTGTGAGCAACTATATTTAATTCTGATCTCAAAAATTATTTTTTATGGAATTTTCTGAAGTGCTTAAGTGACTCAGAGGAAAAAGATCCTTTAGGCTTTCTAAATCACTTCAGAATTAAGCACACTTTAAATACTTAGCAAGGAACTGATATGCAAGAATTGTTTCAAGTCTGTATTTTACCTGAAACATAAATGGTTCTGTGGCAGATGAAAAGTTTAAACTTTTTGACAAATGCTTTTCCGGATCATATTTCTTCAAATACGCCTTAACCATGACTGTCTTTGCAGTCCCTTGTTCTCCTGTAAGCAAAACCGCCTGTAACAGATATTTAAATCACATAACTAGCATCAAAACTTATTCTGGTAGGATTTTTTCTAAACTGAACACTTGAGGAGATAGATAAAAATGATTTGCAGTGAGTATTGTACTGTTCATGTACCCTGTTAGACAGACCAGTGAAAGTGGTGGAAGAGGAAGTAATCTAACATTGAAACTCTGACATGTGTTTTATGTTCCACTCACAAAAGGAATGGCGAACTACTCCTACTTAACAGCAGCAACGGAAAATCACCTGTTTTAAAGCAGGCAGTTATTCTTCAACTCTTCTCAAGAGAACACCATCCTTCCTTTAAGGATCACTTGCTCCCACCCATGCTTTCTCTTCTGCTAAACTGGTTTGTTACCCTGGATCCCCAGCCTGACTATACTGATGTAAACTGGCTTAGAAAGAAAGGCTTTCTAGATCCTTAAAGAGTCCATGTGTCCTCTGATAGCAGTACGTTTTTGAGAACTGGAAATAAACTTGATCTGTGCTTTTTGCCCTGAATTTCACAAACTACCTGTCATAGGCATGCTGGATTCTTTCTCTATACATCCATGGAGGAGTATGAAACCAATGCATTTTTTTCAGAATACTTTTAACAAGATTATTGCTGTTGTGTAGGGCCTTTAAGTCACAGAATCAGGATATCAAGCTTTGACAAAGCAGATTTTGGCCAAGGATGTTCACAGAACAGTCAGGAAATCTTACAATTTTTCCCAATTTTTTTTTTCTTTACTGATTGTTTTATTACTGGAAACAAACTCCTCTGTGATTAGACTGTAATGATTCCGTATCTTTATCACTGCAGTATTTACAACAGCAGCATTCGATGCTTCTAAATACGGCACTTTTGGCTCTTACAACTCATACTATCTTAATGTGTGTCTCTGTAAGTATTTCTATTTCTCAAAGCATTTTTAACTCCTCTCTGATGGCTTATTCAAATTAAAAGTGCAGAAAATTCTTGTTTCAATCCAATATTTTGATAGTAATCATTCTATGACTGCTTTTTCTCTTTATTTTGTATAATACTGTATAATATATATATAATATTACATAACTTATTTTCTGGTTAATCTGTACACCACATGTAATTTCCCCGGAAACAAAAAAGGCAGCAATAAACGTGTCAAGAAAGAAAGTCTTTCTTGGTTTTCTTCTTATTGTGGTAAAATCTGAATGTAAATCAGAAAGTTGCTGAACTAAACGATTAATACTTCTTTCATTTCTCTTAAACACCTTAAAGAAATCTCCCATTTTATCTCATGAAAGTGAACTCTATAAGAACCCTTCTCTTTTTTTCAGGCATATAAGAATCCTCCATATGTTTTTTTCTAGCTCAGATTTTCATCCTACTTATATTTTTGACAGATGGCATTGTCTTTATTATAGTTACTCCATGAAAGGATTTGAAATGCTCATCTACTCCTGACTGACTTGCTCTTGCTTTAAATTATTGCTCTCCAAAAGATAGCCAGAATGATACGACATGGTCTCATTCTTCACCCTGCTTCTGAACATCCAAGTGATCAATTGACCATGATAACACAGATGATAGCAATAAACTCACAGAACCAACAAGTGAAGCTGGATCTGTGAAACACCACTTTGGTTTCACCTAGTACATGTAATTCCTACGTATGTTTTAATAGCTGTTGTTTAATGAGACCTGAGTCAAAAGCCATGACACTAGATTGGTCCTAATTGATTAAAGCTCTGAGGAGTCTTCTTTTCCATAGTTGTGGCTACTACGATTCACTACAGCTTTCCCAATGAGAGGGAATAAAAATAGAAAAAAAGCTAGAAATTTCAGGGGTTTAGTGAACTGACATTTGAAATAAATTTTCCTTATTTAAGAAAGCACAAATCTGAAAATGAATATGATGTAAAGACTAAGAATAAGGTTTTATGTATTTCTCTGAGAAAAATAATAGGTTGCAGGAGTTAAACTTTTATGACAAAAATTACTTTATAAAAAGGATATTTTAAATCTCTTGTCCACGTACAGAAATAAGTACAGAAGATTCACATAAAAAAAATAAAAATAAAGAAATGTACTAGTTTCAGCTGGGAAAGAGTTAATTTTCTTTCTAGTGGTTAGTGTGTTTCAAATTTGGTAGTGTCAGTAATACACACTTTTTTCATTGTTGTAAGGTGATGTATTTTTTCAAGGACTATTTTCATCTTCCCATTGAAGCTGAGAAGGAGCCCAGACAGAATGACGGAATGGCCAGTGGAATATTCTGTACCACAAATATCATATTCAGTATATAAACGGGGTTATCTGAGGGGTGGATACTCATGGCTGCTGCTTGGGAGGGTACCAGTTCACCAAGTAGCAAGACTGACATGTCATTATTATTATTGTTGCTGTTGTTATTTCCCTTTTCTGATCTTGTTCTATTAAATAGTTTTTATCTCAACTCATGAGCTTTTTTCCCTTTCCCTTTTTCCTTCTTTTCTTCTTCTCCCTGCCCTTCTGGGTGAAGGGGGAGAACTGCATAAGCAACTGCATGGTCCTAGCTGCTGGCTGTGGTTAAAACCATGACAAGCAATATGTAAATAACATCTGGCAAGCAATGCCTAGAGAATGTGAAGAACGATTGTAACTCCCAGTTACTTTAGAAGTTTCTATTTATTTCACATAGTACGTGTATCCTTAAATAAGTAATCCTGCACTTACTTTCTGCTGCTTTGCGATTGTGTCTATCAAAAACTGAGTTCTGACATTGTCGACATTTGGAACTAAAACAGATGCATAGTCTGGAACATTATCTGTCGGATAAACATATTCCTGAACTCTTTTACTCCAGTGCTCCCAGTCACCTGAAATGACAAAAAAAAAAAAAAAAACCAAACATACAAACAAAAATAAGAGGAAAATATCTCAAAATATTTTAATTGTGTTCAACATTTTGTTAGTACTGAAAAAAAAAAACCACACCAAAAAAACTCCTAGACTTTATGGGTGAAGCACTACTAAGTATAAAAAGGGATAAATTTTCTCAAATCTAGCTACAGTGCACCTAACAAAGGACATACTTATTTATGACCAAAAAATAGTCTACAAATACATACAGCATATATATAGAATATAGATATTGTCTACAGTATATAGTATATATAAGCACTAAACATATAGTATATGTATAGTGTGCATATATACACACACACGTATGTATATTACTGAATATATACATATTTCTTAAATTTCTATAAAGCTATCTGCATAAAAACCCCCAAAGCATGTCTACCTTGAAACGATTTCTCACACTATTGGTGAGGAATTATAGAATGTGAGAATATGAATTGCATGTGTACACTAAATCAACATTGCTGGCCAAAAAAAATCTGAATTTGGACACAAGAGAGATAGATATGTTCACACGAGAACATATTCTGAAAGAACACTATGTTCTTTTGAAATTGGTGTTGTGTGCGTTATTTAAATTATAAATTCATTGTGGAAAATATCACATTAGCCAAAATATCAATATTCATAATACTCAAGATATCACACTATTATCACAGTTTTATAAACTGTAAGATTCATTACTGATTATCAGAGATGGCTAAATAATTAAATGGAATTAAAATCAGATTAAACCAAAACAAAAATTTCAGGCTTGTTAAGTTAACAGAAATCTGTAAGAATGAAATTAAAACCAAAAGAAATAAGAAAATATTACCAATGAACTCTGCCCCTTGTTTTTGACATCTCACTTCCACAGAGGTACTGCCTATAGAATCTGTGCCACTACTATACTGTTATCAAAAAATCTCTGCTCATATGACTGTATAATCAGGAGTTATTTTAAATTTCAAAGAAGCTATACTCAGTTTTAAAATGCTAGTATAAAAAAGAAAGTTAATCCTTTTTCTTACCATAATCAGTAACATAAAATTCATACATTGTTTGACTGGTGCCAGGGGCAATTTCTGGTAAGTCTAATTTGTTATCATGAGCTCTAATGAAGGCTTCAAGTTTGTCTCTACTGTCCAACTCCAGAAGAGCACCTAAACTCCACATTATTGCAAAGCAGAACAATTTATCCAGATGAGATAGAGTTGATAAGCCGCCTTCCTCCTTCGATGGAATCAAACCCTCCAGAAGATTAATAGACTGAAAATATTTTAAAATACTATGCATTAATAAAATATTACATAACCTCCTTTTATTTTTATACATACATGCACATGCATTATTTATAAGCATTCAAACTTTAAATCATAATTTGAAAACCAATACATGTCACTAAAGCACACCATAAAATTCAGAACTGCAAACTCAAGAAAATTGATTAAAGATATCTATATAAAAGTAAATAAAATTTCCAAAATTACTTAGATGATTTGATCATCAACTATCCTTTGAAATTATACCTATGAAGTAAATGTCTTTTAAGAGCTAGGGTAACAGAACCGATTTTTAAGTGATTTTATAACATCCACTGGGATATTCAAAACTCCAAAAGTAGGTGAGGCTTAGTCACTTCTTTGCACCTTTAAGCATGGAAGAATTTTCAGCATCTATCTAATGTATTTATGTTAATTATGGTCAATTAAGGTATCTATTGCATTAACTTCTATGTTGTTTTTTTTAAAAAAAAAGATTTAAATATCCTATTTTATGATAGCTTCACTTTGTTTCCAAGGAACAAGATTGCAGATATCCAATAACTTGCTCTGCTAGTTTTAAATGGGACAGAGTTAATTTTTTCCATATTAGCTTGTACGGGACTGTGCTTTCCATTTGTGCTGAAAACAGTGCTGATAACACATGGCTGTTTTTCTTACTGCTGAACAGTGCTTACACAGAATCAAGGTCTCTTCTGCTTCTTACCCTAACCCACCAGGCCAGGGGTGCACAAGAAATTGTATCCCACAGATTCAGCTGGGACAGCTGACTGACCAAAAAGATATTCCATACCATATGACATGATGCTCAGCAGATATAACTGGGGGAAGGAGGAAGAGGTGGACATTATGCTTCGATTACACGTGATGGAGCCCTGATTTCCTGAAGATGGCTGAACACCTTCCTACCGATGGGAAGTGGTGAATTAATTCATTGTTTTGCTATGCTTGCATGCACAGCTTTTGCTTTACTAATTAAACTGTCTTTACCCATGACTTTTCTCACTTTTACTCTTCCAATTCTCTCAGCTGCTGGCTGCGGTTAGACTGTGACACTTGCTATCTACAATTGTCACTTATGAAACATGTTTGATTGTCTTAGATAACACGACTCATATTCTTTTTCCAAGGCAGTGTCAAACGTGTTGTTTCAAAATATGCCTTTTTAACAGTGAAGCAGATTTTTAATCAGCTCTTAGAATTCATATTGTTTGTAATGTCTTGGATCTCATACTTGAAGTGGGAAGTAATGAAGTCCTACACAGTTTTCATGCAGCCTACCTAAAGGACCTAAATAGAATACTTTTGATTACTTTAAAATTCAGTTGAAAAAAAGAATTAATTGGTATTAAATACACTTCGCAACATTATAATAATGGCACTTCTTTTCTTTGGAAGACAATTTATGTAATTATTTCCAGACAGTCTGTGTCCCAGTATATCTAAACAAAATCTTTTTCTTCCCTCAAATTCAAGATCAAGCTAAAAGCTCCCATGATGCTCTGGGTCTCAGCAACATTCTGTAACAATTTTTTGGAGAAAGAAAACAGAAAAAATTAAACTGACTTATAAAACCACAAAAATGCTTGCAAAAAATCAGATGAAAGCTTCACCTAATTCAACTTCGCCCAGCATCTCATCTGCAATAGTGATCAAAAGTGGACACTTAGAGAAGAGTAAAAACAAAGAAATAACTTGCTTGGCTTGTGTTGGTAATGGGATGGTACTTCCTGCTGGTGCTGTCTTCAGCTTGGGGCTTTCTAAACGAAATGCACTTTTCCTGTGTTTAGTAATCCTCTATGGACTTTTCCACCCTGAAAAGACTAAGACTGGTCTTGAGCCTACATAAACTTTTATAATCTATAACACCCTTTGGCAATATGTTCTATAGGTCTACTATTCATCACATTGAACAGTTTGTTTTTTCCCTGGGTGAACCCCTTCATGCTTATCTTCACTGAATTTCATTTGCCATTTTATTACCTATTTATTCAGTCTCATAAAGTCTGTCCACAGTTCTTCATGGTTAGCTGTTTTGTCCTTACTACTCTGAATAATTTAGAATCATCAGTAAACTTCTTCACCTGAAACTTACCAAATTGTTTATGAACATTTTGAACAGCATTGGTCCCAGCAAAGGTACATCAGGATCAGCAGTAACCTCTGCTCCTCCTAAAAGCATACTCCAATCACACATTTCCTGTCTTCCAATTAGTTGTTTATCTAGAAATGAACTTCACCTTTTTTGCTATGACTGCTAGCTTCCACGTAATCCCTGATAAAGAACTTTGTTAAAGACATTTGTTTCTTCCCTTTTACCTATAATTTTACTGACTTTTCTCTAAACAAAAGTTATGTTTAATCTCCTAAAATAAGTTATATTTTTCCACCTAATGAGGTAGACCAGAGGATGGTAAACAGCCAAAAGAAAAACATATAAGTAAAACTACCAAAAAAATTAGACAGCAACAAGACTAGAATATATGCAGTTAGAAAGCTAGTGGAAGTCACAAGGACGAAAGCAAAAGTGAGATCAATTTTTATATAAAACCATTATGAAGCTGTTGTACATTTAAAACCAGCTTAAATTGTGAATGGTAACAAACAGCAGGTAATTTGGTATACATGCACGTGTGGGTGAATATCCAAAGCTAACTTTAGAATTCAAGTGCAACTCAATTTTGCTCTCTGACAGATGCAACCAGTTTGAGATGACTGTAAGTTCTGAAAACACCTGAACTAAATAAAAATATCCTATTAATAAAAAGGTGTAAGACAGAACCACCAATAAGGAAGCTGGTAAGGTACAGTGCTTCTGCACGAAGACCATTTATGGCAAAACTGGGATTTTAAGGTTCTAGAAAGGAGACCTGGTGTGGGGAAAAAAAAAGGCCCCCAAAAGAAATTGTGTTGGAAAAAAGGGGGCCCAGGAAGAAGTAGGTGAAGACCCTGGTTAAAGGAAAGATTCTGAATATCCTGAAGATCAAGTATCTGCATACAGACAAATGCTGGAGGATGCCAAGAAACTTTGTCAAGTAGTGTCCAATCCTGGTAGATGCAAGCAGTTGCACAGGCCAAAAGTCAGTTTTTGTGATATCTGCCAACATCACGAAAGAAATCCTTGCTGGGAAGGGTAATCATCAAGACTACGTGAATGTAACATTGGAGGGGGGAAACAAGTGAATCTGTGAAATGATCAAGTAGCGTGAAAGCTCTGGTCTCATTGGTTCTTAGATAAATCCCACATATAGATGCACTAAGGTTTATTTACACTGTCACACTTATGACAGAAACTTACTAGAAATTTTCATTCACTGGAAGAATAATTAAATACAGGTTAAATCAGGGAAATGTGTCCCTTACCAAGCAGTACAAGTAGAACACTGACTTGCTCACACTTCCTAACAAGCCCTAATCAAAAATAACACAGAAACATCTAGCCCCAGGAAAACTCCTTCATGAAGACAACATCAATTCAGTCAGAGGTTTCACAGATAATAAATGTAGAAAAAATTTTTTTTTCTCCATAAACTTTGCACATACCACATCCATCTTGTTTATCATCATAAATTGGCAAGTTACATAGTTTCTACCTCTGGAATTCAATTCTATAGATATCCTAATTCCACTTGATACTGCATGGTTAGTCTTTGTAACATTTACTGTGCTTATTAATTTGCAGCAAAATGCTTCAACCTCTTGAAAATCTTAAGCTAAATCCTTAATGAATAGTAAAGAGATACTGGGTACAAATTGACTAGTTTAATATTAAATTGAAGTGTTATTTAAACTATTATCTTGTCTACCCTCTTATTCAAAGTCACTACTGCATTTATTGTGAGAGTCCGCATATAAAACTGAGATTTCATGGACAAATGGAAAAGTCTGGAGACAGAATCTGCAGATGACAACAAACAAATCAGCTGGAGACATGCAGTATAGGATTGTCAATCCTGTAAAATCTGCCAAACACATAATTTTATTATTAATAAATCATTGATAAAGTTTGGACTGCACTCAAGGTAGTATTCCAATTTATAGAAAGGGACAGGCAAAAATTACTACATTGACCTTGGAAGAGCTGACTGACAGAATCACAGCTATTACATCTCCAGATAAAAAGATAATTAGAAATATTCTTCACTCTTTCTGCTGATGCTACCAGTAGGGTTAGACTGAACCTTACCAGAATTTGTTTGGTATTAAAAGAACTGGAACGAAACCACAAGTTTATTAGAGGCATGCTTCTGAAAACTTACTGAAGTCTGCAAATACCAGTCAACAGAAAACTAGCCTATATATGAAACAATACAGAGAAGTACATTTTTCTTCTGCAGATCTCTAACAGTTCCTCTCATACTGCCTAGGAAACAAATATTGAGTTTGAGGTTTTCTGTTAGGAAGAATCTTTCTGAATTAAATTCTACTGCTATCAAATGTTCTCTTTGCTTTTTCTGCATGTTTACTATAGTCAGTCAATTCATACAGACTCACACAGTGTCTGCTTTACCTGCATAATGTAGTTACATTCCAGAAGCTCCATTTTGGGATTAAGGTTTAGTTTCATATAGGTATATGCTGGTTCAAAGATTCTATCATACAAACTTTGTAAAGCTTCAGCTTCTTCCAGAGAACGTTTTTTTAGCCATGCCTGAAAAACATCCAAAATGCTTTTTTGGTCTAACATATATTAAAGGGTAAAGGTAGAAGTAGCCAGTAATGATAATCTTACTTGCAATATTGGTCTCCAGCTGAGGGCAGAAGAACTGATGTAGACCATACCCATTCGAGAAACTGTTGCTGGCGAGGCATTCTCAATGTTGTGGACCTCAAATAACAGTTTACACATAGGAGACATAGGAATTCGATCTCCATTTGCTAGAGTAAGGGTCTTGTTATCATCCAAAACCGAATTTAGATTCTCAATCCAGATTGCATCTACAGGACCATCTAAAATCAGAAATACATTTTCACCTGGAAAAAAATCAGAGGAGATATAGTTCATATCACCATGATGAAAGAACAAGAAAATACATTTACAAAAGATGGCTTAGCACTTAAATAATGTATAAAAACATACTTTATTTATCGTAATTTCTGCCATATCCATGGATGATCATTACTGTATAAATTTCATACTTAGTTAAGGAACTATTTTTGAGACAATTAGCAAACAATGGCACAAATACATCTTTGTAATATTGAACATCTGTGGTGATATTACCTTAGCTGCCAGATAGATACCACACCACTCTCACACCCCTTCCTCAACAGGACAGAGGGAGAAAATTTGGTGAAAATGCTTATGGGTTGAGTTAAACACAGGGACATCACTTACCAATGACTCTCACAGGCAAAACAGGCTTGACTTAGGCAAAATTAAGTTATTGCAAATTAACATAGACTGGGATGATGAGAAAAAAAGACAAAATGCCTAAAATATCCTTCCCCCATCCCCTTTGCTTTCTCAAGACTCAATTTCTTCCTTCCCAACCTGATCTAACTTTCTCCTTCCACCTACCACTCCTCCCTGAGCAGCACAGAGGAGACTGGAGGATTCAGCATTTCGTCACTACAGTAAGAGTTCTTTGGGCAACTAAAAAAAAGGTGATGAATATTTACAGAACCCATTTAAGTTAATTAAATATCACCACCCGTGAATTCTGAAAATGTAATTGTTTTGCTTTTATTTTGAAACACAGATGAAAATGCCTAAACTTTGGAAATAAAATTTTAAAATTCTGGTTTTTTTTCTGAATATAGACAGAAAATAAAAAGAGACATTTCCAATATAGAAAATTCAACTTTCTTTTAAAAAGAATTTCATTCTAGGAAGGTTCCCTAGAAGAATTCCTTTTCTCTAATATTTTTATTTTTTCAAATACAACTGAATCACTGTGAAAAGGAATTTCGGTATTCCAATCCTAAAATAATGAAACACAGATATAGGTAATCAACATACGGAAAAGACATTATTTTAAAGCTAGTTCAGTTACTACAATTAAATTGAAATTACAATTTATCAGCTTCCAACTAACACATCTGCACTGTAGAATTGAAGTGGCAAGGAAACAAACAAATTTTTAATGTAGAAATACAAGTGAAAGAATAAATTTTTAAACTGCTGCCCTTTCTTCAGAAGTGAACTGTAACTTCATCTATGTTCTCTACAGGGAGGGAACTTTACCACATTTGCAAATTCAAGATGTGTTTTCCAACATATCTTTCAAGAGTTATATTTATGACACCACACACAAACTATTTACTTACCCTTTTTAGTTTTCAGTGTTTTCCTCCACAGTGTAGAAAAGATTCCATCTGTCCAATCATTAGTTGCAGCATCTAATTTTCCAAACATTTGAGGAGCAGTAATAGCTTTGGGGTTCATACGCATTTCTCTATGAGGTTGGCCACATTCTGTTAGAGCTCTCATTAACATAGTTATGACCATTGTTTTACCAGATCCACTAGGTCCAAGTGTCATCAACCCATGACGTACTAGAGAAGTTTCGTACAACTATTAAAAAAAAACAAACACAAAAGCCCACCAAAATATTTTAAGAAACAGGTGCTTTTGGAAGATTTTTCTTCTATTTAATACATTTGACAGTCAGTCATTATAAATTTATTAGACATACAAATTATATGCTCAGAATTGAAATTAGCATCTGTTTGCTGCTTTTTATTCTTTTGTGCAATACTACATACCTTCACATCCTAATCTTCTAAGCACCAAGCAAGTCTACTATCAGTTTACAGAACTAAATCTTGCTAAACCTTTCAAAGCAACTGAAAATAATTCCACCAGATTCTAAAAAGGATTTTGTGTATTATCCAAAAGGAAAAATTAACAGTAGCAAAACATTAATGCAACAGGATAATGGCTAATTAATACAGTGCTAAAACACCTGATTATGTGAAATAAACCAGGGGATCACACTTCATAGAGGACTGCGGATGGGTTTTGTTTCAGGACAGTTTATTCAATTTTGTATTTTTCTTTTAGTATTAGCTTTAGGCTTGCTACGGAAGCAGCAGGGTCTGCCAACACAAGTATCTCCTTTTGGAGCAACTGAAAGGAACAAAAAAGCAGCAGCCCTCCTGGGTGACAGAACGTTGGAAAGAGGAACATATAAAACTGCTTCCGCTGCAAGTTGAACAAAGGCTTATATCAGTCCAGGAGGAAGATCTACAGGCATCAAAAATCTAAACTACAATCAAGTCCAGCACAAACTTGACAATTTCAGACTTCTTATTCCCAGTGGAAGCTGGAATTTGTTAGGGCACAAGCAATCTTCCTATGACAAGTTTGGAAACCAGAAATACTAAGCTGTGAATAGAATGGTGAACGTGACTTTAAACAGGATGGTCAAAAGTGTTTTCTTCCACACAAAAATTCTGGTAGTCATCAGTGTGAAGCTGTAAGAAGGACAATATAGACCCAGCCTGCAGAAAGCGGAGGAAAACCTTCTCTAAATCATCAATAATTAAAGAGTGTACACAAAAAAAAGTAGAATAAAAAGACTGAAGAGCAACAATGCTCTAGTTACCTTCCCAGCTTGCCAATTTATAGTTTTTTAGTGATTGATAATTATTTATTTCTCAATTTGTTAGTCTGCACCATTTGTTAAGTTAGCTCTTTAAAGACAAATGTGTTTTGGGAAGTGTATCAGCACAGAGATCATTAGAACATCAGTTAACTGTCTTTAATAATTTAAAGTCATTTTCAAATATGATCATATGCAAGCTGCCAGCGTCCAGATTCTATTTCTGTATTCCTTAGGCACTGAGAAACAATTATTATTATTCCTGTCATAGAATCAGAGAATTGTCTAGGTTGGAAGGTACCTTTAAGTCCAACTACCAACCTAACTCTGCTAAAAAACCATCACTAAACCATGTCACTAAGGACTATGTCAACCTGCCTTTTAAAGGTGAAAATGTCAAAAGGAAGTAACTTTTTGTTTTCTGTAAACGACATTGTTTGCAACAACATTTTTCTACACATTCAGATTTTATGTATTTTCTTACTAAAAATCTTGCATTCAGGTAACAGGGATGCATATTCCACTTAGGTGGGGTCTTTCCACAGCAGTCAAGTGGCTAGCGAACTTTAGAAAGATGCTAGCTTTGAACACTACAGACACAAATTGACAGTAGCTGGGTGTCGTGGTTTAGCCTCGGCAGCAACAAAAGCGCTACATGGCAGTCCGCTGGCTCTGCCGCCCCCCAGCGGTGGGGAGAGGATGAGAAAGAAAAGGCAGACTCGTGGGTTGAGATAAAAACTGTTTACCAGAACAACAGGTATTGCAGGGAAACAGTAACACGGATGGAGGATACAAACACGAGCACAATACCAACCGCACCCCACACCGCCCCAACCGCCACCAATACCACCGAGACCCCCAGCTCCGCCCATCCATATATACGCCTATGCCGTGATGTCACCACGCCCACTTCCGGTTGTGGCCCCTCCCCTTCCCGGCCAGTTCCCTCCTGCTGCTGGGTCTGGCGCATGTGGGGTGGAATAGGTGTGCCTGCTAAAGCCAGGGGAGAATCAACCCCGTCGCTGCTGGAAACCAGGACACTGGGTTTGCTCGGATCCTTTGTAGCCTAGAAAGCCTCTAAATCTCTTTATAGCTTTAATTTCCAATCACCCATATCCTTAAGAGAAACAATTCCCTTTGTATGAGTGTCTTGTTATTGATGTTATTTTTGGTTCTTCCATTTTATAGTACCTGCATGCATGCTCATTTGCATGCTTAACCTCATTACAGATTTCCATAAGCTTGTCATAACATATTCTAAGATATATATGCTCTACACATTCTTATATTTTAACTCTTTCAATTCAGTAGAGATAAACTGAATCATTTACCAAGCAGTGTAGAGGTTCTCAAAACTTACATGAGAAAAAAAAACCCTTGTTTACTACGTCTGCTCAAACTCATCATGAAGACTCTTCTTCATTACAGAAACACATTTAAGTCAGAAACAGACACCTCTTACTTTTTTTTGGCCCTTATAAAGGTCTTTCAGTTTTCCCCTACTCAGCAGGAGTGTTGCCCTGGCTAGGTTTCTTCTCACTCTTTATTTACTGCTTTTGCCTTCAAAATGCCTTCCAATCCTTCTTATACCCTACTGTCCTTACTCTAGTCTATGAAACTCAGAGACCCATGTACACACCTTGCTGCCTCAATTCAGATAACTTAGATGGACTACCATATCTGGGAAAGGTTGGGATAACAGCATGCTCTAAGATTATTGCTTTCTTCTCTCGGGTAATTTAAAGAAATAAAACTGTAAGTCCCTTGAAACAGTCTTTCTCAGTTTGGTACACACAACCTTTATTTCTTCCCATATCAGAAGCACAGGTCCTTGAGTGAAACAGTGGTTTAGCTACTAACATGATGTTCTGACTCCTGTTTGTTAAAAATGTTTTGGAAAAAAACGTTTTACCTGAACAAGCTTAAGATTCCATGGTGGATGATTAATCAATCCTGCCTCTTCAACCTGATTAGCTACTGCAGCCTGAAGCTCAGCATAGGTACTAGTGTCCAACTGTAATCCCGGAAACAGATCATTGATAAGACTCAGAAACAAAGGCTCATCTTCATCTATCTGATAAATAAATAAATAAATAAATAAATAAAGTTATTAAGTGCTTAAAGCATGGTTATCCAAAGAACATTCTCAAGCCAAAATTCATCTATAATATAAATAATAAATCATAAGGAAATATTTTCTAAATATAGATCCTTATGCTCATAAACACAGCCAGCCAGTCGGACAGCTCACTACAAAAATAGCATTTTGAAAGTGTCATCCACACATCATGTGAAAAATTAATTCAAAATTGGAAGAAATTTCCCTTTGAGTAGGCACTGGGACCTATTTGTAAAATTGATTTGTAAAACACTTGCAGGATATGTTGGAAAAACCATACTATCTGAAAGAATTCTTTAAAAGTCTAATTTAGTGGGTACTCAAATTATTCAGTTCACTTACAGTACCAAGTCAGTCTGTACACAAGCCAGTACATAAAATATCACACCCACGGCTAAGCCACTATTAACCTGTTTGAAACTTTGCACCTGAGCACTGTTTACAAGTTGAATACACTCTCAGTGCTGTTTAATGACAAGATGACTGTTATCTTTCAGTTTTTAAAGAAAAAGTTGGTTTATATTTTTTTGAATCTTCTACAAAACCCCATGATACCTCTAGTCACCTTGCCTTCACATGGTGCTAAAATATTAAATTAAATTCTTACCAGCTTAGAAAGATTCATATCTCTTAGCCCTCTCATAACAATACTTAATTCGCTTTCATCTGGCCTGGACCTCTTCTGAGATCCGAGAGTCCTCAGTACTGAAAGGATATTCCTCAGACCAAAGTCATAATGGACCTAAAGAAAGGAAAAAGGCTTACGGACCAGTAATAAGTTCTCTGCCTTTATTTCATCAGTATATCAAATCTTACTTGCACATGGTATAGTATAGTTGCCCTGCCTGGAAAAGATAGCTAAAATACGAATCATTGCTGCTGATGAGAAATTATTCTATCAAATTAAATGAAGGGTAGTAAGATTACTTGCAGGAATGGGGGAGTAGGTTATAAGTTTTTTCTTTTCTAATTTAAAATTAATTGCCTTAACCATTTATAATGCCATACAGCAATTATTTTATAGCTCTTTATATCAGGGTTCTAAAAAAAATAGTAGTTCTATTCCAGACTGGGTCTTTCCAACTAAGGCAGCTTAAAACCAAGACTTCAGATCAAAGCAATGTTATGCAAAGAAGCTCAACAAATCAAACTTAAGATGTTCCTCCTGTGGTTTCCAATTTCCAACTACTTTACCTAGCCATAGATAATTCTTACAGAAAAATGACAGAACTGGGTTAATTTTCACCTGGCTGCCATGTTTAGGCAGCCAATCCCACTTGCAACTACAAACCGTGATTCTTGGACTAACCAAATAAATTCTTGAATTCTTGAATTAACCAGTTAATTCTTGAATTATCCAAATGTGTGTATGTGACTACATATATGTGAATTAACATGATTACTTGTTCAAACATTTTATAGAAATATTTGTTTGAATTATATTTAAACTCCTTCAATATTTTGTAAAAAGAATAAAAGTGATGCTTCAAAAACAATCTGCACCACTCAAAACCCAAGCAGTTTTATTCTATAAATGTGAAGACAAAGAGGAAGAGAATACATAACATTACCTGTTTAGTGAGCTGCTCCTCACAAAGTTGATAAAGAACAAAGAATTTCTGAGACAAGAACACATTATCAATAAATCCATAACTTGCAAGCTTAACTCTTATAATTATCTGAAATACAATTTTTTTAGTAATGCCATTAGTTTTTCTGAAGATAAGTAAGCAAAACAAAATAATTTTTTTTTTTTCCCAATTCAGTCTGTAATTGTACCTGTTTATCTGGAACCATCATTGCAACACTTCTAAACTGCATTTTGAGATTTTCTGGTAATTCTTGGCGTCCAGCATACCCAGGATTCTATATAAGAAAACATACTGAATCATTATTTACAATAGTCAAAACCCAACCTTTTTTATTGTTCAATAAATTTATCCACAAACACCTAGATCAGTTGACAGTTAGAACTCTCGCCTACTAATGATTTGGGTGTGAAGAAAAAACTGCAATGATAAGTACAAATTTAATTACCTATGCATAATTTCCAGAGTAATAACTGAATTTCTTTAACATAACAAGCCAGCAGTTAGAATTTTAAAATTTCCTGGAATACAATCTAGTTGGTTGATTCTTCTAGTGTATTTCCAACAAGAGTAAAGTTTTCATTACCATTTTGCAGAATAGGTAGGTTTGGTAACATATTAACAATTCAGTGTCTAATAAGAGCCAAAATAATAAAAAGTAAAGAAATGTTAGGATGCCCTTCTCCATTTTTTGCGTCTAAATGGTCAGCCTTAAAATACAGAATATCACCAAATGTTTAATAGTTTGTGAGTGAATATTAGAGACTGAAGTCAGAATTATATAAGATATTGTGATTATCTTTAAGCAGCAGAACTGTTTTCAATAACGGCTCAAGAATATGCAAAGAATATTTTGTAATGAAACATTGCCAAACATAAAACATGAAAACTTACAACAAAATCATATGAAAGTGAATTTTAATGACCAGAAAAGTTTGCCTAATAGAAGACTTCTGGAAACTTGCTGCAAACATGAAGAATAACTTGTAACAGGTGACATTAAGAAATTAGAAACATTCAAAAGACATTTATGACCTCTTCAGTTACTACACTGCAATTGAACACGCAGATGAAGATTCTAATTTACCATAAAGTAACCTTGGATTGTCATCTGCCTTTGCATTAGGAAACATACACTATGAAATTCCCTGCCCATGAGAGCACATAAGGAATTATTGCTATGAAGACTCATGAACCCTGTAGCAACAAGACAGCATGCTCTTAAAGCCAACATTCTAAATCAAGGAGTTCATGTTTCTCCCTTGGGTAA
Organism: Thinocorus orbignyianus; assembly: GCA_013400375.1. Taxonomy (NCBI): domain Eukaryota; kingdom Metazoa; phylum Chordata; class Aves; order Ciconiiformes; family Thinocoridae; genus Thinocorus; species Thinocorus orbignyianus. Next base: position 882,897 of record VXBW01001032.1, on the reverse strand, counting down.
TTGTTGGTAACTGGTTAAAAATTATACATGCTGCCTTTTATATCTTTTTTTTGCACAGATTATCCATTCAGTTGTGGGACATAATTTTTATCTATACTTGGTACAATTCTTTTTCCAAGTAGTCATTATAAGAGAGGAAAAAAATTATCTCAAATACCACCCATAAAAAACCTCATCATATAAGAAAGCACAGTTCTGTCACAATGCCTGCACTGACTCCAGAATTGATGCAGAGAACAGAATGGGCCTCTTTGCCACAAAAGGCAAAAAGTGGACACCCAGCATTGTATTTACCAGTTTAGACACATCCTGTATCAACAAATGTAAGGATCTGATAATTTTTTGCACAGGTTTTGAAAAGACCTATTGCCACCACAATGCAAGGAGGTGGTTTATTTCAGAATCACCAGACTTGTTTTCTGTACATCAGCTTGAAGAATTCTATTGTATATATAAAGTACCCATTAGACAACACATACGTCCTTGAAAAATCTCTTTCCTTTGTCTCCTGCTTTAAGTGGATGTTCTTTTTTTCCCCACAGTATTTTTCATACTAATACTGTAAAAGCATTTCAAGCTAAGGTTGTAAAACGTAATAGAGTTTCAGTCCTTCCAGTGTGCAGATCATTCTAGAAGTTTGGCCAAACTCTTAATCTACATAATGAATTGCAATACAGTAATGTAGGGACATAATTATGAACCTTTTCAATAATCTTAAAGTAAACCGGAAGAATGCAATTCATGAATAATCAGATTATTTATGGCTCCAGCAGTTTTGTCTAATTCTATAGCAACAGCCTCACTTAATAAAATCAGTTATTTTCACCTTGCCATTTAATTAACTTGTATACAGTATAAATTGTCACTTCTCTGGAATTACTACTTCATTTACCATTGTTAGGAAAATTCCAAACTCTGGATTTAAATCTACACAGTCTCCATCAGAAAAGATGAACTGCTTTTTTCTTTCTTTTCTTGCTGTTAAAATAATATAGATTTGTTGTGCTGCTACTGACAAGACAGGCAACTCAATTCGGTTGAATTCATCAAAACATCCCCAAGATCCTGACTGTGCAAGACCTGAAACAGAGATAGTAAAAATTACTAACTGTTGTTCTGCATGCATATTTTAAACATCTGAACTACATGACTTTTCCTTTAAATAATTAAATGAGATTAGTTTTATTTATTGCCCTGTGGCCAAGACCTATCTTCCTCAAATCCACCTGACTACTTCCAGATCAATCTGAATTAATATCAGTTGATTTACACAAATGATTAAAAGTGAATAAATATCAGAAAAAATCTGTTGATATCTGCATTTGGCAGATCTTTCATATGGAACTTTCTGTGAATATAGCATTTATTGTAAATTATTCAACTATTTGCAAAAAGCTGTATTGTTAATCTAAAAAAATTAAAATAAGTAAATTTGACGTACAAAAGCCCTAAATGTTACAACAAAAACATCCCCTATTTTTTTATTTTCTTTAGGTTCTTCCAGCCTTCACAATGCATTTAAATTACTTTTTACTTGTCTTTTAAAAATAATAAAGATTAAAATTGAAAAAAGAAATTATTTTTTTAACTAACTGGGAGTTAAATTAAAACTCCTAATCTCACAAGGCAGACAGTATTAGTCTCGGAGCATATATCTCTATGCTTAAGTATTACCATTTTAAGTGCTCACTAAACTACAAGTTTTTATGGAATGGTACAGGATATTAACAACATGCTCTGTGTGAACTTGTCTATGGAAGATAGAAAGGAAGACAGAGAAAGAAAATTAAATGGAAAGAGGAATCTAGAAGCACTATATTAATAAAAATTGTATTTTCAGGAAAGATCAATTTTGCTGTTGCCAAATTTCAGTTTGGAAAAGTAACAAGCATTTAGTAGTAACTGAAAGAATTGTTGTTCCTTTAGAACAACACTGAGAAAAATTGTAGCAGCATTTTTTCCCAAATTATATCAAAATTCAAGTAGGCAGTAGTTTTCTTTTGTGTATACTGAAAGATAGCTATTTAAAAGCGAAAAAATTATCTAATTAGTGCAGGGTTTGTTATTGTTACTCACTTTAGGCTAAATCAATTTAGAGGGATTCTGTCATGTACTCAAAGATTTTTTAAAGTTTTAATAGCTTGACTTTCAAAGGGGCAATATTTTTATAAACCCAGAGCTTTTTTCACTTTCATGTCACATTTATTTGTTTGCTAAAAAAAAATAAATTCATAGTTTCACTGCTTGCTTCTCAATACATACAATACCATAACTTTGAAAAATGAGCTGACAGAACTCTCCTGAAGTTCAAGTCCTTTATCTGGAACAGAGTAAGTCCATGTAGCAGTACAGGCTTGGTGCTGACTAGCTACAAAGCAGTTTTGCAGAAAATGACCTGCTGTCTTGCTTAATAACTAACTGAACACGAATCAGAATTATGCCCTTGTAGCAAAGGAAGACAGCAGCATACTGGACAAGGATGTAGCCAGCAGGTTGAGGAAAATCATTGTTTGCCTTTACTTTGCACTTGTCAGCAGCTGGAGTACTGAGTCCAGTTTAGGGTTTACCAATAGAGGACAAATATTGATATATTCTCTCACGAGAGAACAAGAGAACATGATTTGCTGAGCCTGAAGAGAAGGCTAAGGGGAAAGCCCATTGCTAACAGGAGGCACTGAGGAACTGGCGCCAGGCCCTTCTCAGAAGTGCAGTGGAAGAAGAACAGATAATAGACACAGGCTTCAATGTGGGAAATTCCAAATCAATGGAAGTATAAAAAAAAATATTACCACGAGGATGGACGGCCCAGAGGTGTTCTGAAACATCCACCTCTGGAGATAGCCAAATCCCAACATGAATAAGGTCCTGAGTAACCTGCTCTAACTGCACCTGATAAATGACCTGTGGAGGTCTCTTCTCTCCTACATGAAGTCTTACCTTTGAAAATCCTACCCAAACCTCTGAAGTCCATTTGATCAGAGCAGTTAAAGACTACTACGTATTTTCCCAGAGCCTTTCCCATGTCTTTCGTCGTTTCTGTTTTACCAGTTCCAGCTGGTCCTGCTGGAGCTCCTCCCATGTTCATTCCCAAAGCCTGCGCTAAAGTTATATAGCACCTATAAAAGTTAATTCATATTAATTTATTAAATCATATGAAAGATGTATGTGTATACATATAAGATAACAATGAGTTATGCAATAGATGCTCCAAACTCTTATGTTGAAACATTACTTCTTCATAAAGCAGCTCTATTGATTTCCATAAGTGCACGAAGTTCAGAGTGGTAAAAGTCACAAAATACTACATTCAAACATTACTTAGAAAAGTAAAAATATTTTATCTGGTGTTAATCTAGTCTGCTACAAACTGTGAATATTAGAGCAGCCAAAAAATTAATGCATACCATATAAATGAATTTAATTGTCATTAACTTTTTGCAGCTATAAAATGTAGATTCTGCTGTTGAATTCTGCTACCTCATCGTGTTTTGCAATATCTTAATGTGTATGCAGTTCATGAATGTGTATACAGTTTAGTCTTTTGTCTAAATCTTCAAGTGTGAAAGAATAAGGATATATGGCCCTTCCACAATTATGAGTAGAAAATTTTTATAATTCTAAGAAAAAAAACCCTCAGATTTTCCCCCTTTCTTTTAAGTCTTAAAAGCTTAGACTACTGTTACAGTTATATGAGTTATAGTTACTAAAATCTTGGTTACAGTTTCATTCATGGTAAGGAATACCAGGAGTAACACAAAGGGATTAAATTACAAAGGTCCTATACACACTGAATGCATTTCTATCTAAAGTATTTCTGGTTTTAATTCAAAACTGAACAAAGTTTAATAATTAATTAGTTCTCACAGTTTATCTTGAATCACTATTATATATTATGCCAAACTTGTACTGCAGGGCCCCTGTTGTTTCTTAACAAATACGAATCTTTAATGTGGCATATAGGTTTTACTTCTACAGTTCTATTGCAGTCAAGGCAAAGTTTGGGGTACAATTTAACATTCTGCATAAAAAATACTTGACTGTTGAGGGCAGTACAGTTCATTGTAGAAATGTACTGAACTTTCCATACTGTAACAATAGCAGTCCTACCTCTTCTGGAGAAATAAAGGTGTTCAAAAAGCTGTACAGATACATACTTTACATAAGTAGCAAAATGAACAACTGATTGGAAGTTATTGTTGGTTCTTAAGAGGATCTTTCTACAAGTATCTTTTGGCCTTTTCTCATTAGGTTCAAATATGGCATCTCAAGAAAGGAGTAAATAGGAGGAAATGGGAAGAAAATCTGGCGGGGGGGGAGAGGGGGACAGGGAGAGGACAGAAAAAGAAGCCAAGAAATTCCCAGGAGGAAAAAAGAAAAATAGTTCTCAATGCTAAGCCACATTTGAAACAAAAATAATGATTATTTTCTTGCCTGGCTTTAGAAGAGTGGCAAGTGCATGTCTACAGTTGGGACAAGATCTAGATTCTTACAGGTAAATCTAAACTATTTCCCAGCACTAAGACACAGACTGGTTTTCTTGGACTTTCAGACATTGGCAGCCACAAAATATTTATAGAATCCCTTATTACAGAATTTCTGACCCAATCTTCTCTTCAATATAGAAGTACTGCTAAACTATACATTATTATATAACCTTAAAATGATTCATTTCTGTTACTAAATTTTTCTTTAAGACTGGGCAGTAATAAAGCTTTTCTAGGAATTACTAAATGTACGAATTGGTGAGATGCTATTTTACCCTTTCTAAAGGAGCTTCACTAAGCAAATGCATGAGAAGATTTTGATGAATGACCTAGCTCACACAGGACTTAATTCAGAAAGTGCTTCTTTGAAGATATATATTAAATAAACTATATATATAGAAAATACTAATTAAGTATTATTGCTTTTCTAACCTGTCTGTAAGAGGTGTTATAACCAGACGATCAGTGCAACCCAGAAATTCATTTTGGTAAACGAAATCAACATCTGTAATGGATACCAAGACTTGATCAAGATCCTCCTTAAAGTAGAATCTAGACTGTTTTAGCCATTCAAAATCAGTTGGAGATTTGATGTGCATTTTTACCTTAAAAGAAAGTAAATAAATGCATATGTTATAACTGAGCATTCATGCTTGTCTTTAATAACTGTGATAAAATGCTTATTTTATGAGAATAATGAGTGACTTGCGTTCAAAGCTCATATGTAAGTAAACTGAACTACATATAAGGATCACATAATTTACTATATATCTGAATGTGTTAATATTTAAAAGAAAAAAGTCCTGATCTGTTAACCCGATCATCATAACATCTGTATTAATCAAATAAATCTGAAATTGCTTTGGTAATGTGGCTCACCATACAAGTGAAATAAGCAAACACCACACTCCTAAATCCAACAAATACATTCAAACAAAGGGCACAACGAAGGAAGGATCTGACTGAGGCATGGAAAGAAAATGGTGTAGAATCTAACAAGCTTGTGTCATGAGCAGTAAAAATACGAGAGGTGTAGTGTTGAGGGATGGCATTCCTCAAAGAATAAAGGAATGTAAACAATTCAGCACTCTAAAAAGTTCAAGTATAGGATTGGCATGATCTGCTGATTTTAGTAGGATTTTCATTTGTTTGTCCTTATGTATTTGTCTTAAGAACCAGAAAGAGAACCCCAGTAGCCTGCTCTCTGAAGGAGTAGGAGAGTCAGAAAGAAGAAACTACAATATATGGCAGATGTTACTCTCATTGCTGTAACTCTAGAATGGCTGGAGCTAGTGTAGCCTACTGCCAACTACTGAGATTCCACGAGGAAATTATCTGTGATGAAAAAGCAGACTCAGCAGACTCAACTTTTGAAATTATGCAAGTAAGAGTAATACAACAGTTTTTCGAAGAAAGGACATACTAACAGGTCTTTGTCTATTAAAACAATTCTGTAGAAAAAAAAGTGAAAAATTGAAACATGATAAGAAAAATATAAAAAAATTGAGCAAATATTTAGGTAACAGAGCTGATGGATTTTATTCTAGCTTAAGCAAAAGTGTACTATTCTTACTACAGTAAGACACCTCTGTCTTACAAACACATGCATACACATGTGTAACTGTAGCTACTGCATAGAAGAAAAAGTATTATGTCAGAATATTAATTTGTCAGAAAGCAAAATTTGTACTTTACCAAATCATCAAAAATATCACGCTGATGCACATGAATGGTAATAAGCGTTTCAAATTTGACTCTTTCAAACTTCGAAAGATCATGTGTGGTCTGGCTAATCAACATATTAAGAATCTCCAGAAATCTTGCATTGGTTATTTGCATGATTTTTCTGTCTTCTTTAGCATTCTGTAGAGCTGTTTCTGAATCATTAGTCCACAACATTTGAATTCCTAGTAATCCAACCTACAAATTTAACATGTGAAAAAAATACAAAAGAATCATGTATTGAATCATGTGTCATATTACAGAAGCCTTAGGTGTAGTAGGAACAATAAATTATGGTTTAAGGACTCCAAATTATCACTGCACCCAGCATGAGGCTATCTCACCAGGATACTGTGTCTAAGTTATTTGGCTCTACTGTAGTTCTGGAAACTCCTGAGAAATCATTTTAAAACTTAGGGAAATTTGTCACATAATGAGATATGTACAAATTAAGGATGGTTCTCAGTGTAATTTACAATCCCCTAGTGTACTCCAGCATCACAAACATAAACAGGTCTTAAATTGTCGGGAGAAGTCCTTCTGAAAATTTCCCATGCCAATTCATAGCTAACTAAAGAACACTAAAAAAAAACAAAAAA
>VXBW01001032.1:830358-876079 GCA_013400375.1 Thinocorus orbignyianus | reverse complement strand
AAAAAAACAAAAAAAAAACCACCAAAAAACCCCCAAACAAGCAAAAAAGCAAGCTGTGCACTTGTACTAATCATGAGATGGATAGCTATCTTTCTAACATGATGTTATGACTGCAATACAGACTAAAGCACATTGAACTATTAGCTATTTTGCTTCCAAATAAATCTAGAGAGTTTTAGGATGTTGCATGTAAACTGTAGTCTCAGGTTGATTTTGACTGATTTTCAAAATGTCTGACATGCAAACGAGACAGTTATTATCTGTTTAAAGAAAAGAAGTAGATTTTAAAAACAAAGACTACTGAGCTAACATATTAACTGCATCATAAGTAGAGCTGTAAGATAATTCTATTACATATTTAAGTATACTGAATTGTTTTTTAAATCAGCAGTGTATTGGTGAGTTTTAATATTTGCAGAATTTCTATTAGAAAAAATAATATTCTCAGTACTGTACTGATGAGCAAATTACCATGTGAGAATTTTTACAGGATGGGAAAAAAATCATTACTTGTTTATTAATTTTATGGATGTAAGATGAAGGAGTCTCTAGGCAAACTAGATCCTTCAAAATAGGCTTCTACTGAGACAGCATTATCATGGTGACAGATAAATGAACTAGGAGGTAAATGTTGTAAACAATGAGATGTATGCTCCTTATATTTCACCTTTCCCCACACATTACTCAGACTGTACACACCAATGCACATCCTGTAATCCTACCTGTGCTGGGAATTGGTTAAGAAAATTCAGCAACTGATATCCTGGGTCACTAATTTGGTAATACGCTGACCTAATTATACCATGCAATGAAATCTGCTGCACATGCAATAAATCCTGCAACCAAAGTTCTACTGGTCCTTTTGCAATGACTGGAGTGTCCAACTGAAAAAATAATAAAAGTTAAAGGTACAAAATATAACCAATTTAGCAAACTTCTCTCCCCATCTCAATAATTAATAAATTTCTATTTGAGACAACTACAGGTTTCATTTCAATAAACATACTAGAAAGTTATTAAATGAAGATGTATTATAGTTTTGTTACACCAATCCTTGCAATGTTAATTTGTAATTAACAATAATTTTATTTAATATATACTTATATATTTAAGACAAGAATGATTTATCTATTAACAACATATCTGGAAAAAAATATTTAGATAATTACTGAAATTTTTTCTCCTTCTCTTGATATGACTGCCAGTATGCGATCATAATCCTTTGTGTGAAATTCTACTTCATTTATATTGTCAGATATGGACGGCAGATGTGGCTGTAAGGACAATTCAGAAGTCAATCATTGTGAATACATAAAATTAGCAAACAAAAAAAATCTCATGTAAGGTTATCCTGCAAAAATTCATCTGAACCTACAGATAAATATCATGCCACCTGTAGGTAATAATTACAGAAATGATTGTGTGGGATTTTATCTCAATTTGCTGGTTTCCATATGTGATACAGCAGAACAGAGATCACTTAGTGTGCGAGATCAGCTATCTTATCTCAATGAACCCTCAGTAACAATGCAGACTAACTAGACAAATTTTGCAAAACGCAAAGCAGGAAAAGTCTTACAAGGTCCCTTCTGTTAGTTGTGAAAGGAACCACCAGCAAGTCACTTAACAGGACCATATTCTAGTGTTCTAAATTCTGAAGATTTTTTTTGAATTACAGATACCCATTCCATGTTTTGTTAAAAACTAAAGAACAAGAAACAAATATTTTTCTTGAAGTTTGTAGGAAGAAAATGTTTACATTTCCATTTATTAAATGCTTTTCCATTTTTATTTTTTTTTTAATAAGCAGAAGAAAATTACTAAGGTTGTACCTGAATTGTATGAGAATCACTTGCTTGTCCAAGAATTTCAAGAAGGACAGGATCAGAAACAAAAAAGAATCTGGGAAATAGTAGTCTTTTCTTCTCTAAGTATCTTTAAAATGAACAAGATTTTTATTAGACTACTTCAGCACTTCAATTTCTTCTACATAAGAGGGAAAGTAAGACTGACATTCTATTAATATCTCATACAAACTACTTATAAAATTATAATGCATTAAAAATGAAACAATTCATACCCTGTAAGTGATTTCTGACATGCTTCCAACTGTTCGTGTAAATGAGGGAGAAGTTGCTCCATGGTCTCATCACCAACACAGCAGCTAATCACATTTGGATTTTCATGAGCTCGTTGCATTACTCTTAGCCATGATTTGTCAATATTCTGAAAACGCTTTGCTTCCTATATATAGCAGAAAATACAATTTCCCATGGATTATGCTGTGAAAGTACTTATTACGCAGACAGTTTTTAATACACAATAATATGCAAGCATTGTAAAGTTTACCTGGGGTAATTGTTTTGCAATATCTCCTCCTACAAAAACAGCTTCAAGATAAATCCAGAGGTTCTGTACAACCAGCCATTCTTCAATTATGTCTGTAGAGCTGCTTAGTTTATAAATCCAGCTCTGAATTTCCTTTTTAAATGGTGCATTGTATCTAGAAAAGGATGAGAAGCAGAAAGTACATATATCTAAAGAAAGCTACTATAAAATGAGTACCTACAATAGTGAAAAAAGCCCCAAACTTCACTTAGAGCAACAAGCTCGTATAAAGTTTCTACCAGTTTGATTACGTTCAAATATATTGAGCAAATACTTTGCTACCAACAAATGAAAATCTTTCACACAAGGACTTCTTTCATTAGACACTGTAATATTCTTTTCCATTAAAAAATAATATTATATTAAAATTTACTGCTGATTTAGTTTAAAAATAAGACAGTTGCTACCTCAGAGTGTTTCTGAAAATACCACACATAATCAATTTAAAAGTACCTATTGGTAAGTAAAGAGCCAAGAATCATTAAACTGTCCTCCATCAATGTTATAATTTCTAATGATTCAGTTCCCTTTAACAGTAACTCTCCTCTCCCTTTGAATGACGAAAAGCTCAGAAGTTGGTTTCCCCAAGTGTCAGCTACTTGATAAAGTTTGGCTTCTATATCTTTTTCCTTTGTAGCAGATATGCATATATCCTGCAAAGACAGACCCATATTTTAGAATCTTCATCCTTCAGAAATTAAATCTTTCCAAATATTACAAAATTAGTAAGAGAATATTTTAAAACAATATATGAAATCCTATAAAATAGATGAGAAATGTGCCACACAAATGCAGAGACCACACTGCTGGTTTTACTCACTCAGATTACATGTATGGATAAGTGAAAAATGCACACTTGGAAATGCATGGATATAAGATTTCTGTGCCTTCACATTTTGTTATTTCTGTGTAACAAGATTTCTGAATCAGTATTCCTACAAAGTTTAGGGCAGTGATGTAGAATCATCACATATTGAGTCTCAGTTTTATCACATTTCTATTTGTAGAATCAGAGAATCTAAGAATTGTACAGGTTGGAAAGGTCAAATTCAATATTCTATTTAAATGAGAGCTTAATTAAAAATGAAACATTCACTTTGGAATCATAGAATGATATGGAGTTGGAAGGAACCTCTGGAGACCGTCTAGTCCAACCTCACTGGCAAAGCAGGTCCTCCTAGAGCAGGTTGCACAGAAACTTTTCCAGGCTGGTTTTGAACGTCTCCAGAGACGCAGACTCCACCACCTCTCTGGGCATCCTGTTCCAGTGCTCTGCCACCCTCAAAGTGAAGAAGTTCCTCCTCATGTTTAGCTGGAACTTCTTATGTACAAAATTGTAGGAATTTGGATGTAGAAATTGTATGGTTCAGTTGCATGCTAAGTATTTAATTACTGGTACATATTAATAAACATGGAGTCTTCACCTAAAACTTCTGGTTCATTTAAAATCTTCAAAGCAACCACAGAGTTAAAAAATTAGGTGGTCATGATCATTTGAAGTTTGGGTTGCTTTTTTTTCCTGTTTAAAAAGGGCTAAGCAAATCACAGAAAATAGGGCCAGGAAAAATGTGAAGAGATTATCCGGAAACAAGTGACCAAAGATTCCAGCTGCTATGCCTGTCTTTGTTCATCTGGATAAGAACTTCTAAATAAAATATAAATGATTTTAAAGCAGTGTCACCTGATAGAGAATCAAGGACTTTAACAAAGTAAAAAATATTTTTCAAAAGTGATCATTTTGTAAGTAATCATATTATTTTTGCTGACAATATAAAATGAACAAAAATGGGGAAAAAATTTTATGTGCCTACCTCAATATCTTCTTTATGTTTAAGAATTGGTGCTTCCATGATGTTTCGAAGGCAAAATGAATCAGATTCTATATCAAATTGATGTCCTGTTGTTTCAGCAATGCGATCCCAGTGTCTTTGCTTCACTGATTTGTCGCTCATCATTTCCAATAAAGAACAAGACTCGCTAAAATCATCGATGCTATTCTTGAGATCTAAAAATGCTTGCCAGTGTTGGAGTCCTTTAGGTAGTCTACGGCACCTGCAGTGGAGTTAAATTGATTCAGCAATAAATTCCTCTTTTGTCAAAATAGGAATTATTTAAACGTTTTAAAAACAAAGAAATAAGAAGCAGCTCCTACTGAGGTCAGTATTTTTTATGTAAAATTCCAATTTGTGCCAATTAGTTTACCTTTTTAGTGAAAATTAATGCAAATACCCTACTAGCAAATCATAATACTTTAAAGTTTCAACCACTGTTCTGTTCTTTGCAAATAAACAGAAATACTGCAGTTTGAATGAAGATAACTTATCTGCTTCTTATCCATCAAAATTCTTTATTGGCATTCAAGAACCAAAACAAAATTAGTTAAATTTCACATATGTAATCCCTGTACAAATATAATGGGATGGGACTCTCTATGAGTGAGTGTAGCCATAGAATAAGGGGCAATGGGTTTAAACTGAAAGAGGGTAGATTTAAATTAGATAGTAGGAAGAAATTTTTTTTACTGTGAGGGTGGTGAGGCACTGGAACAGGTTGCCCAAAGAAGTTGTGGATGCTCCATTCCTGGCAGTGTTCAAGACCAGGCTGTATGGAGCTTTGAGTAACTTGGTCTAGTGGAAGGTATCCCTGCCCACGGCTAGAGGAGCCAATCTTCGAAGTCCCTTCCAACCCAACCCATTCTATGATTCTAGAATATTTACTTCAATTTACAATACCAGTAATACACATATTTATATACTGCTTTGGAGACAGACATGAAAATTGAAAAGATATCACTGCTTTCTCCTCTGCTTTTGGTTAATGGTCCTGAAACTATTCACTAAGAAAATGAAAATGATGTATTTCTAAAAGAAAGAACTCAACAAAATAGCTAAATGAATATTCACTTCTGAACACAGTTTTACAGAGCCTACACATTAAGAATCAAGCCGCTGACTCCCCATGGGAATATCCTAATGTAAATCATAAAGTACGTTCTTGGGAGGATAAGTAATACAGCCTAGATCATATTACCTTTGGTTTCTTATCCTTTTTCACTTATCTCTCCCACTAATACAATTTCCTATTTCTGTAATCAAATACAATACAACAGTCTTTGTCTGGTTTAGAGCTCTGTTGGTGCCAAGTAGTTGCCAGTACCTTCAGGCTGACTAGCTCCCTGGTTGCTGTCAAAGAGAATGTTTAATAACTGCCTGCCTTTCCCTGATGTGAGAAAGTATTTAGTGCTTGGTTTTGGACTGCTGTGAAGTTTTGACATTTATAATACTCATAAGCATTTAAGGTTAATTTGTAAGAAATACACAATATTGAAAGTTGACACTAGACAATAGATTCAAAAAGAAACAAAAATTATTCAAGAATGCTGAAAAAGTTGAGCACAGACACGGTCTGACAGTGACATCACAGATCACCTTTTTCCTTAGAAAACCAAGCAAAACATCTGAATATTTTATAAATTCCTCTGTTTGCAGCCATTGTTTTCATTCATTGGTAAAGAGTTAGTGTCAGGTTCAATGGTTTGGGACACAGGAATCACATAAGCAAAGATGGATTTGATTTACATGCTGCAGGTTCCAGAGCTGAGAGCCCTGTTACCCTTGTTGAGTCTTGTGAACCAAGAGATACCATTTTACACAGACAACATACTGCCAAGTATGTGTCTGTAAATATCTTGCTTCTTTGAAAGACTGAAATTCTATCAGCCTACATAACCTCAAATTTGGGAAAGAAAAACACTTTGACACATGTCCTTGAAAGATTATTAATCTCTGGTTAATACTTCCCACTTAGAAATTAAGAAATAATACAAATCTAACCCCACCTTTCAACTCTGACTGTCAGAAGTGTAATTTCAAAACAATGGAAATTCTTCACTTATCAATTTTACAACTTATAACGACACATTTCATATATTAATTAAGTTTCAGGAAAACATATATTTACTAGACTACCATGACATCCTGGACAAGAAATCAGTAACAAAAAAAGATTCAAGTAAAAAATTCCACATTCTGTAGCACAGATCCCCTTCCCCTAGTTTAGGAAGGTTATGCTCCTATTTTTGGGTTACTTGAACCCATCAGTGTGATAGTCCATGAAAAACTGCCAAAGTAATGCCAAGACCTAAGATATACTGACAAAATGGAGAATGGAGGGAAATGACAGGTAAATAGGTGGGATGAGTATTTAATAGCCTAAGAAACAACTATTTATACTGAAGATTCTTTTCTTCACTACAGATACAAAATTAATTGCCCTCTTATGCACGTCTACTTGAACTACATCAAACAATTGCCAATTGTATTTCAGCAACTAGACTCTATTATCTAAGATTGATTTAAAGCTGTTTTAATAGGTCTGCACTGCTCTATAACTGTAGTATGGAAATACTGTAAAGTATCAAGTACTGGCACAAGTACAAATGTAGATCAGTTAGCCATGCCTTTATCTTGGAAATTAATAATTAAAAATTCTGGAATACTATTCTAATAGGAGGGCTGGGGGTGCAAAGAGAGTGCCAAGAGTCACAGAATTTTCATGGTTGGAAAGGACCTCTGAGATCATTGAGTCCAACCATATACACACACACACAAAAACCCAAAACAATAACAACAAAAAAACCCACCACACAAAAAACTGCACCCCACAAAACAAATCATCTAACCCAACAATCTTGACCACTAGAGCATACCCTGAAGTGCCACATCTATGGAACCAACCAAGTTGTTTTGGCATGGAATTTGCCAAACTTGTAAAAGGACTCTGTTAGGTAGCAGGAGAGTTAGGGGCTGCACTCAATATGCACTTACTCTGCTGTAAAATAATCCTTGTCCTGGTCTTTCATATTATATTTCTTCCCCAAATAAGCATGCACTTTCGAAAATATTAAAAATAGAGTTAAATGAAAAAGTTAGAAAATACTTCTAAAGCAAACTAACTAATCTAATCTTCTCAATAGTGTGAAAACCATTTTAAGCTTTCAGCCTTACTGCAATATCTACAAACTGGTACTATTTAAGATATTCAGCATTGCTACTATATTTGAAAAGAAGGAAACACATAAAATAAAGTATAAAATATTCTAAAAGACTCTGAAATATTATTATTGCATACAGGACTTAAAATTAGCAGGCTAATCCTCCTAGTTGAAGAACTTAACTGATACAAATGAACTTTCAGCCTTCCTAACCTCTTGGTTGGTTTAGCTAAGGAAACTGACTCTTCAACTGATCATATGCCCTTTGATTATCAAAACTTCAGGTAGAAGGCTGGCTAACTAAAGTATAGTGTTATTGCACACTTTGAAGAATTTTATCACTCATGATAAACCTTATTCATGGCAGTTTTGTATTTAAACGTATCAAATTGCTTTACTGAAGTCACCTAAATCTTAATGCATTTACCATCAGTTATAATTCATATTATGAACATACCTGTTTCGAAACTCCAGCAGTTCAGCATTAATTTTTTCAATATCTACATCCACCCAAAGTATCTCATAATAACCATTGATACTGCTTATTACAGTATCATATAATCCATACAATTTCTGCAGCAAGCCTAACTCCTTCCTAGGAAAAAAATATAATTAAATAATCACACCAATAATTTCAATTAGCTATTGGGATCCCACAACACATAAATAAATGGTATATGTAATGTTATTGTAAAAAAATAGACTATGTAGAGCAATTAGATTATATTTCCTAATGCAGAAAAGAATAGTTTGTAAATTAAACCCACAAAAATGAGCAGACAGTTGGCACTAAGGACCTAATACCCACAACTAAACATATCTGGGGGAAGATTTCCTTTCGTCTACTTCTATTAAAATTCTATTAATCCAAAAGGAACCCAGCTTACATACCACAAACTGGCTCTGCAGTGCAAAGCGCAGCATGACAAGTGGGTCCAATTAGTCAATTGACTTTGGAAGCACTATCTGAATCTGAACTAAAATGCTGATATCTAAAAACAGCCAGAGGTCAAATCCTCATCTGTTGTGAATAATCTTCAAACCACTGAAACTGCAGGTGCAGAAACTTTACAATCTCATTTGTACAGCTGCACAAAAAAATTTAAGATTTCCATACAATTTTTAGTTAGATACTAAATACAGGTATGCTGAACTTTCCTTACCTCTTGCTTGTTTGGTTATCATATCATATCTAAATACGTAATGCTATATTTACTCCTCTATTTATACATATGCCTTTTTTTTTTTCCTTGGACATGGTATTCTGCTCCATTTTAAATTAGTATTTATGTATAGTAAAGTCATCTAGCATAGCTCTGTTACCATAAGAAGCAAATACAACTATTTTTATTGGAAAATTTATTAGATCTCTAAAATTTTAATTTATTTTTTTGTTTTATTTCATTTAAGGTAACGGAAACCTTCAACATCGTAATATCTCCCTCTTTGGTGTACCCTAAGCCTTTCTAACACACTTAATAACCACCTAAGACAGCTGTATTCCCACATTTACCTGATTTTATGCAAAACTTGATAATCTGTGACAGGCAGTCCAAACAACTGTTCACCAGAGGAGTATGTGATAAACTTTCTCCACAGGTCATCAAAGTTTGCCTGACAAAATTAGGATTCATACAGACAAAATGAAAAGACGTTCATAATATACGTTTTAATTTTAAATTGTTTAATAATCAATCATTAAAGCAGTCTGAACTTGTCTTAAAATAATAGTATTAGAAGCATATTTTTGATGAATGTGTTTTACCAGTTCTTGTGTAATACTGAAAACCATATATTGAAGTCAAATAACAAAAACTTATATAAGAAGCAATAATTTGAAGAAGCATTTTATAAAAAAGAGGCTATTAAAAGACTGGTTCATGTGACCAAAATGTAACTTCTCTTCAGTCATTATCCAGTTACTGTACTTGATTCTTCCCTCTTCTACTGCTTTTATTACTTCAAGTCGAAAATTTCTGCTCACAAAATGCGAAGCATGGAGCAAGGTTACACATCAATAAACTAATGAATCCTTACACATTAAGGAAAACATTGCCTGACAGATGTAGCATAGATAACACAGTAAAACACAGAATATCCACAAGGCCACATTTGCCAAAGATTGTGTCTTCTTCCATCTTGTTTTGATAAGCAATAGCAGATCTAATTTTAATTATTTGGAAACTCAACAGTTTATTTTCTTACCTGAAAGATCTGTAGCCTATTACTGGCTTCCTGAGGTGCAATACTTGGAATCATAGGTCCTTCCTTTCAGGCAAGCAGTTAACACAAATTGAATATTAATTTTCAAAGTGACTGAAGACCACTGTACATTTACACACAAAATATATATTTTTGGCAATCAAAATCCAATCAAGTCATGTATCTTGGTAGTGCAATATTTACAATGATGATCCTAAGAAAAGATAACTATTACGAAACTGAAAATTCTTTAGGTTAATTAAAATTCACAGGACCAGCCACCCAACTGCTCTAAACCAAAAATATTGAAAAACAAGTCTTACAGATAACTACTAAATTCATTTACCGTTTCATATGATATTTCAAAGTTTGCAACGTCCTTCTGAAAAATTGCAACTGATTCTAGCAAATTACTCTTAAATTTGGGCTGAAGTCGAACCAACTCATCTTGAACTTTGTTCTGACATAGAAAAGATTAAAATCAAAGTTATTTCTTTGAAAAATCAGGAGGAGATATTTAACATACACCAACCAAAATTATTAATAATATTGAAATTATAAACAGAAATTAATTACTTGAAGCTAAACAGATATTTTTTTCCTTTTATGGTGCTCTATGTTCAATTTTGGGGATGCAAAGTGGAAACAAAAGAAGCAGCAACCATCCAACCAAATCCCATAATGAAATCTCCCCTCCACCTTGAAGTGAACATGGTTCCATTACAAGGGGGTGGGGGAACAAAGGGACACAGAAAAGGGGAGGAGAGGGGAGAAAAAGATTCTGTTCTCTTCCTTCCTTCCCTGCCTCCCTCCCAAAAAAGCTCTCAAAACCCAAAGTGCTAGTGTCTTCTTCCTCATGGATGGGCTCAGCCTTCTTTTTAACAGCTTTCTTATTCTTAAAAAGCTTGCGCAGAAAGAACCAAGAGCTGCAGGACATGCAAATGTAAAATACACACTTGAGGCTCTTAATTTCTTTCCAGAGTGATTAATCTGTGAGAGATGATCTAATTTAATTGTCCCAACAATATATCTACATATTTTCATCTAACCACCTACTCTTCAGGAAAATATTCCTTTTGAGGAATATAACGTTGTCCTAAGCAACAAAGGTAAATGTGCCATCACCATTTAGAGGTAAGGGCACTGGACCAGCATGCACTTCTTAAAAAAAAAGGTAGTGTTCCTTATCAAATGAATGACACAAAAACTGGGAATGGAGGTGGGCAGAAAGAGCAAAGAAAAACATAATAAATTTCTTACTTTCTTGCAGGTTTTAAGGAAATACATATAAACTAGAATGCCATTTAACTATTAAAGAGCTCTATAAAAATGAAACTAGGAAATTAACATACTAATCAAAGGTATAGACACTAGTATGTAACTGAGGTTAAGAGTGAGGGGACAGTGCAGTGACAATTGGTCCTGACATTTATATTCTGAAAAAAGCACATGAAGATAAATGGAAAACAACATAGTTTTATACACTTACAGCTTTGGTCTGTAATTTGTTAAAAGAATATCTGAGTGTATCAACTCCTTCTGATTCCTCTTTTGTAACCCCAATTTCAAATGTATTTAAAATGGCATAGGCTTCCTAGATGAAAAGATAAACCACAGGAGTTATGCTTTTTAAGTTCATTTGCAGGAACATAGATCAAATTTGTAAGAAAAATTTCAAAGAAGACCTTCTGATGTAATTAGGCATAAAATAATGTTTTTTCTAAAATAAGGATAATGAATGAAGAAGCTGCAAACAGCAAAAATATTTGTTTAAAGGTGTCTTGGATTAAATACTAAAAAAATATATTCAAATGCAATTTAATATTAAAAATGTATAAAATTTTATCATCTCAACTGCATTTTTATTCTACTGATCTACAGTCCACCTAAATGTAAATTTTGATGTTTTTTTATTAACTCTGAAAAATTACGCACATTAAATTACACATTTTAAAATATTTTACCATATCATCTATAAAACATTTATTACTATATGTTTGCCAAACTATCAAATCCCTCCATATGTATATTACAGAATGAACTATTGTTACTCTTTGTTCTCATTTGCAATTTGTTTGCATCTCTTCTGCCTCATTAGCCTCTTTCTACACATACGGTATTATAAGACCATTTTCATATTTTAGTTTCCCAACAGATAGACAGAAATGGCTAATGAAGAAAAACAACAGTGTGCATTATGTTAGTTTCTCCTTTGACCTACGACTTTTGTATTCTGAGCAATTTCTGGCAGTTGATAAACACAGTTGTTTATTCCATACAGATATCTATCCTTATAATTATCTCCTCTTCAGCTTCCAAGACAGGTGTAGACTGAATCACTGAAGTTGAAAGAGACCTGTGGAGGTTGCCTTATCCAGTCTACCTGGCTCAGAGCAGGGTCACTTAAATCAGATTTCCCAGGACAACCTCCAGTTAGGTTTTGAATATCTTCACGGGTATCTTCAAAGATTCTTCAGGATAGTAAACTCATTGTTTGGGTTCTCAGTTTATCTTATGACTCCTATTATATAATATCATTTTAATGGAGACATCTTACTTCAATAGGTCCCAGAGTCATATCCATTTGTATTCTATTATCACGTATGACAGACAAAGCTTCCATTGCACATCTGACATCATCTAAGTCACCCAGAGGTCGAGACAATTTCTTAAAATATTCAGTTATGAAGGACATCATGTCTGTCATTTTCTTTTTATATTCTTCATTTAAATAACGACAGAGGAGCATCTTCCAGGCTTTGGCTTCATTTGCTAGAGCTATTTTCAGTGGTCCTGATTAAAAAAAAAAATAATTTTTTTTTTTCCAATCTACAGCTTAGGTTTTTTTTTCTGTAAACCCCCCCACATTATCACATAGGGTTCTTTAACAGCAATTTGGAAAAGCAGACAGGTAACCTGATTATTGCATTTTTAAAGCTTGAGAACAATTTCAAATGTACTTAAATATATTTATGTTGTTTTATTGCATATTATGATATCTGCAAAAACAGGCTGTTAAGCTTAATAGAACACCTAAAGAAGATTAATAAAGAATAAAAATGCTTTCTTATGAATGTAGACTCTCAGAGAACACTTTGATATATATTAACCAAAAGCATAAAGATCAGTCATATTTAAATGGTTTATATCCATTGAGGAAATAATATCTTGTGATTTCAGTACTGGGATTTGGAATACTTCACAACTAAAACTGTGAAGTGTCACAGTGTCACATCATATGCAGACACTGTATAAACACAAATCAACACTGAAGAGAGAAAAAACCCAATCACTGGCACTCTAACCTATTATCAGAATAAATTAAGATTTTAATAGGCAATATTTTGTACTCTGGTGAAAGAAATCAAAAGGTACTAACAGCATATAAACATTTTGCTCACAAAACAAATTTTCAGGCTTCTTTAATAACGTGTATATTAGCATTAAAAATCTGAGGTAGGGGTAATTCAACAAAAGTATTGTACCCTGTCCAGAAGCTAGAATATGTAAATGGTAACAAATCAATTCCCAAACCTGAATTGAGTCTGAGAAAAATGCCTGTTTCCCCAGACCATAAAAGCTTTTAATCCTTGTTCTTGGACCTAGACAACTTGTTTCTGATACAGTGGTCAAAAATGAGGGAGTAGTGCGACCATCAACAAAAAACGCATTTTTTTTTAATATGCTGATTCTTGTCACTGTTGGTCACAGAAGAATAGACAGCAAGAATTTTCCAGAGTGAATTGGTTGGTTCCAGATTAGTTTCATTAATAAATTGTATCCAGAAACTGGATAAGGATATGCAATCAGCACTTTGAGAATTTTACTTATTCACTGAATGAAAGCTGGGGATCACATGCCACTAACTGTAGTCATCAAAGTATGCAGCTTCTGTCTGATGCACAAGGAAGACAAATTGAACAGAGATTATTTCTCAATCTAATCTTTCAGAAGACGGTAGTTTGCTCATTAAAAACATGGCCACACTGATATTTGGAAAGGGATACATTCACCATTTGTCCCTAGATAGTAACCATCATAACATCTGCCACAGAAGGTAAAAATAAAAGAACAGTGATGCTGGTCCAGAGAAGACATCAGCTACCTAGTAATTTGTGAGGTGAGAGGAGTAAGTGCCACTGAAATCCCTGCTTCTTTGTCATAGTATAAATGGCTAAGTTCTTCAACAGGCAGTTGTCTGGAAAGAATACACTTTTCTACACCTGATTGGTCTTCAGAATAACATGATCAAGGAGTATAAAGTCATCAGGGCCAGAGAAGGCCAGGTACTTAGGCATGGTGCTGTATAGAACTAAGGGAATACATGCTATGTGAGGGAACACATTACAACAGTAGGTCTTGATGCCAGCTTCTCTATCTGTAAAGATTCTAGAGGTGATCAGGAAAACACATGATACTGTGAGAGGTCTGGATGCTAAACATGAGAATAGCTAAGCAGCCATATCTCCCGCTGAAACAAAAATTGACAGTGAAAAAGAAGCTAATGCAGCTTTGTGCTAGTCTCACCCCATAGCAGAGAAAGTGACTTGTGCTTCCTGTGCTCTTTATAAACACTAGCTGACCTGGGGCCAGAGACGAGTGCCGGGGATGATCAAATCAGCAGCAATACACATTCATTAACTCTCTAGTAAGCCTCCATGGTAACTCCAACTGCCCTAACAGAATTTAATTTCACCATTCCAAAGAGAAGTTAGGGGGAGTGGAGGGTTTTTTCAACTCATATTTCTCAGAAGAGTCTCAGGGCCAAGAGCCTTGGCTGATCAGTCTAGAAGATCTCTGCAATAATTTCTAGTCATACTGTATTCACTTATACCAGAGAATAAACCAAACAACATGACTATTCTATTCATTATTTCACTGTACATACAAAGAAAATGTCATACCTGTATGCAATTCAATTGGACCAAGAGGAATAATGGGTTTTAAGTCTTCCATCTCTCTCTCAAACATAGCATAGTGAAGTATTTCTTCTTTAATTTCAGTCAGAGAAGGACTGCCAGACAAAAATTCCTGTGTGTAGTTTAAAATGTCAATCAACATATGTCCTTTTTCATTTTTTTTGGTAAAACAAGTGGCAACAGCTATTCATAAAATAGCTGTTTTTTACCAATATCATACTTGTTTTAGCCTTCTCTAGCCTTGCTAGCATAGTAAAATGCATGTGATGAGGTATTCACACTTGTCAGTTTCCCTGTCGATAACTCTCAAACTTGTTGGGAAATTTCAGTCAAATTTAACAAAGAAACAGATATCCAAGATGTATTAAGTGACTACTGGTTTTGTGAAAACAGGTGCCAAAAAAACAGAACAAAAAATACATGCCTGCACTTGTAGAAAGATTACAGACACATTTTCTAAGTCGTTCCATGAGGAGCACTCAAGCATAGAGAAGTTTTGCAATTCTGAAAAGCTGCATTTCAGGAATGTTACACAAGAATTGTATTCAACATATAATTCTGTTTGGATGGGCAAGTAATAAATGCTGAAATCTGTTTCCCATTCCTATTCTTTGGTCTGAGAGTACCCAGACAGGCAGCGGAAGGTGTGCCAAAAAAAGAATGTAGAAACTAAGGCATGTTTGTATAAAACTGAATTGCATTATTATGGAGGCTTTCTCTGAAGCAGTATTCTTTTCTTCAATAGTAGAAGATGCTAAATTTTTCTACCATACTTGAAGATTCAACTTACAGTTTAAAGAACACAGAACTGATCAGATGAGTCTTCTTGAAATAGAGCATGTAGAACTCACCTCCTGAAATAACTACAGGTGGTGAATAAATCAAAATAAACACTTTCCACAAAGAAAACTGCATAATTATAATTGGTTTATCAGTATCTAGAATGGCACTGAGGCAGGAAAAGCCAAATCTCAACACAAAAATTAGACACCATGCTATTACTTCTGCTTATGAAATATACTACTATTATTACTGAAAGACAAAATAAGAATTTCAGTTGTTACTGTGTTTTCTACATCTTTCTCTTGATTTTCTTTTGCCTCAGTGTTTGCTGATTTCAAAAGATAAGATAAATGAAGAACATTAAACTCACTTGAATTTTGGCATCTTTATCTTCTGTCCACAGCACCTTGTATTTCTGAAAGCCCTGGAGAACTTCACTAGCTACTTCTCTTATAGAATTCACAGAAGAAGAGAGGAGCACAGCTAATTTAGAAATATCTTCATGTTCTGCAACACCTGAGTAAAAATTTCTTAGCTTTCTGACAATCACAACATCTTCAACTCCTTCTGTAAAATGAAATAATATATATAAATAAAGGAATCATTAAAAGTCTGGTTAGAGTTCTCTTCTAAACCTACGCATACCAAGATAAGCAATGATGCTGTTCAGTGAATATTCTTCCTCAAATGTCTAACTACTTAATATAAAATTACCAAGTGCTAGTTAAAGCCAGGCGCTACATAGCCAGAGCAAATTCAATCTACAATGAACATTTCCAAATGGAAAGAAAAGTCTTCTTGATTAAATTCATTTTTTCCACTGTAATTTAACTGCAACTAGAATATGACAAGAATTAATAAACATTTTTAAAACATTTAAACATTTTAAGAAAAAAAGAAAAAAAGAAGAAATGGGGAAAAAAAGAAAAGAAAACAAAACAAAACAAAAAACAAACAACAACAACAAAAAACAAACAAACCACAAAACAAAAGAAAGGATTTAGAGATTTTCCTAAACCTCCTGCCTCCAAATACACTTTTAATACCAGTTTAGACATTGCTAGCTGCTGCTCCAGTTACACTGTTGATGTTGAAACAGGAGTCCTGTCTCCTTTAGGAACTGCAAGTAAGCTTAAATAGAAGGAAAATAAAATGCAGTTTATCATGTCCCTCCTTTATCTTTGATGAATTGCTGAAACAATCAGGATCAATAAAGACACTGATATCCCAGAGATAAAATAAGCCCCTTCTGTCATAACAATGTCTGAGCATTTTGAAGCACTTTTAAGAGAATTAAGAAAAATACACTCTTCCCACAACACACATTGTTCCATGGGAGGATTTAACACAACTCCAAGTTCTCTTCCAGTTTGAAGACCTCTTCATGGATCTGGTCACTGGAAACAAGTCTCAGATTGATCCATCCTTGCCAGTGTACTCCATAGATCTCATTGGCCAAACAACACATGCCCCCAGCTTTTGCTGATGAGCAGCTTAAAGGTGATGAAAATGGTTACTTGCTGATGTTGTATTTTGATACAGCACAGGAAAAGGCTATGACTGCCCAATTAGGATAGTTTCCTGCCACCCAACTTGAAGCCCATACAAAGCACATCGGTAGAAAAATAAGGCCCCAGCTCTGGACTTAGACAAGAAAAACTTTCCAAGACGTTAAAGACTTTCCCAAGGACTCAACGATATAACTGTATTGCAGATCATTGGTTCAGCCAAGCAGCTAAGAAAACTGATGGTAAAAGCGTATTAGGTCTTTTGTGGATGCTTGCAAAGCATATGGAGAGATGCTTAGAAATAGCACTAAGGAGAAAAGTATCTGACTAAAATGGATGCAGGTCTATCTACAGTCTCAATATTCACATGAACATGAAGTGTTTTATAATTCATTCTAGGAATATAGTTAGCAATTAAAATCTCTACTGAAATCTAATTATTAAACTAACTCTTGTTCCATCCTAATATTCCAATGAGAGCTAGTCTACAATTTTTGATTACGGTTTCAACTAAATCATTACGGCTACATTCTACCGTAAGTAGGTAAAAAGATAAATTAGCAAGCTTACTTTGCCTCAGATTTAATAGGAGATTCAGAATCTAGCAATTTTTCTAAAATTTTCTTGCTTATTGTTTCTCAGAGTTCTAACAATTTTGTAAGCCTTAAAATCTATTTCTGAAAAATACAGTTAAGGAAAACAACATAAACCCACCAAATTAATTCAAGATAATACACAGCTGGCTCCTTTTAAGAAAAGTAACCTTATTCACAAGTATTTATACACAGAATTTTTATCAAAGTAAAAAACAGAAATAAGTTTAAAAAAAAAAAACAACCCCAAACCAAAAACAAACAAACAAAGAAATCCCAAAAAACAACCGAAAACCACTTACTTTCCCCCTTTTTGGCTATTTTTCCTGGTGATCCAAAGCCTGCTGGAGATAATTGCTGTGTGCCCAAATCTGCTTTTAAACTAGATTTTTGCAAATGTCTCTGTCCCCACTGAGCGACTCCACGACTTACTTTCAGTATTAGCTGAATCAGGCGATTGATGGCTTGCTGTATATCATCTAAACTGGGAACTATTACCTATTTTAAAAAGTTGAGATATTGTTGAAATAAATGCAACTGATGGCAATTTTCTAAGAACTCAGATTTACTCCACTTCTAGTGAATTGTGGAACTTGCCCCTGAAGAAAAGCTGGAAAATGTAACTTTAACATTTCAGGCTCAGAATTGCCCCTAAAGAAATTAAACATTCTGCACTGACTTCTTTTTGTACAGTCATAAAGGGGGTAAAACGACAAGTAAGTGTACAAGTAGATAGATTTGTTGGGGTTTTTACAATTATTTTTACATTTTAAACTGCATTTTGAAAACCATTTTTATAGTGTGTGGGAATACATTTCAAGCCCTGTTTCCTGCATTTTAGAATCATTAAATGTTAAAAATTGCAGGCCAACATTCTCCTCTCTGTTGGTCTTACCCACTGGGTCCTAAATTTTGTGAGAGAATTGTAAAAGGGATGGTCATAAAAATACATATGGACAGCTCATTTTAAAGTTTTACAGCTAAATAACCTCTACCTTCTAAGTGCTTATTGCTTCTCTATACATATATTCACAACATGGATAATTTCAGGTAAACAAAATCACCTGGATCAAAGTGTCAAAGGTCATAACTGAATAAATACTGAAAGCTTCTTTCTTCCCCAAAGGTAGCATTACCTCAAAAACACTTGCAAGAGCACAGTGTTTAGTAAATTAATGGAACTCCATGCAGTAGCCCTACAGATATCAACATGAGTATTTGGCAAAGAGTTTGTACCATAATTTTGAGAGCAATCCAAGACCTAAGTCAGACGAGGAAGAGAACTCCTATTAAACTACCAGAGTACATGATAAAAAGAACTGGAAGAGAAACAAGTATACTTGATCTGAATCAAGAACAATTAACAAACAGAATAGGGTCAAAATAGAAGCTCTGTTTCACCATCATCCACACTGCACAAATGTTAGTATGGTCCTTTAGCATAATTTGAGATGATGCAAACAAACCACTCTCCCAGAAAAAATTTCAGGCACAGACTGGCATATAAAACATGACAGGCTGTTCCTAACACAGTTTGAATGTAAACTCCTTGATTCAGGAGTCTTGATTCAGGCATGTGGATACACACCATTTCACATCAGCTTACTTGGAAGTGAAAGAACAGTCTCTAGCTTGCTTTATTAGGAGTACACAAACAGCCTGAACCCAAAACTTGTATCGGTAGCAATAATTCTAATTGTGATTTTGTCCTGTCCTTGCTTGAAAATAATTTTATGTAAGACAAGGTGGAGTGAAGACACACATCAGTTTCTCCAAAATACTGAGCCAGAGAGCGAACCTACCTGAGAGTGATCTAGGAAAGAATAGAAAAAGAGCATTTCTTGTTAAACTTTAAAAGAAAGATCACTCTTATGATATGCTCAATCCTAAAATGCAGTCCTTAGAAGATCATCTTATAGCTTTAATGTGCAAGTCATTATTTTGAAATGATGAAATCACTCACAGGAGTGTTCAGAATTGGAATATAAACTGCTTAAAATCAATTCTGATGTTTTGTACATCGGTTTCACAGACTGAGCAGCTGCATGCATAAAAGAAATGATCTTGCAAAATCCTACTAGCATTAGCAAAGTAGAAGTTTACCCAGCATAACTTGATTACTGCCCTGGATCAGCCAAGCATTTCAGAGGACAGGAAAGAAAGGTAGATGCACTTCCCTTTGCAGAGGGTGGAGCCTGGGGCCTTACACTTATACAAATATCAGCAAAGTAAAATTTTACACCTTAACAGATCTTCCATATCATGTGTACACACACAGAGTGTGAATGTGCCACCGAATGCCAATATGAACACCACTTCAATGTTAGAGGAATATCACCTTGGAATAGAATCTTTCTTTGATTATAACTCCATTAATATTAAACTTTAAATCTTTTTAAGACAATTGGACAATATGGTTTCTTTCTAATATCTAAAATAAAATACCATACATATTGCTGACACAAAAGGAAAACAAATGCATGCTCTAGTTCTTTGCAATCAAGCTGCCTTTTTGTTCTCTGCACACAGAAATCCATCATGCATTTCTTGGTTTTGAATCTTCTTTTTTAGTGTGTTCCTCCTCTGGGTCATCTAACTTCCTATTGAGATGACTAAAGCCAAACTGAACAAAGATAACATTTATTATTTTTATTAAATAAAGACTTAAATCACACAAGGAACAAAACAGTTAAAATAAAAAGCAAACAGGAAATAGGTACTCCAGCAATGCAGCTGCTCACACCTGAGGGAGAACACTGATGAGCAAATTGCAATATAATCGCTGAAACATACAGGGACAACAAAAGGCCAGGTTCTGCAAGTACCATTAAGACAGAAACCAGGAACACTGGGACTGTGGGCACATTTAATCAGTGCTCTCAGTGTTCTGAGAGGCCTGAGCAACTGTTCTCCTTTGGAATGGATGCTGGTTCAGTAGAAGTATGCCCACATCCTGGGTTTGGGCAAATGCAGAGATAACTATAAGACAGTACATTTCACCTTATCTATATGACACATGACTTACCACATTGGGAATAACAAGATGTACTTCTGCTTTTAGAAAAGCAGTAACTTCTTCACATTTGTTTGGACAAACAGAAAATTGTGTTCTCCCAAATGCAGTTTTGCTGAAAATAATTTTGAAACATGCAATAAATACTTCACCATGAAACCTCCTCAAATTATCTTAGAAATATAATTTTGAGCTGTTTTTTATGGTCAAACCCTCAGAGAGAATTTTCACATTGACAAAACTTACAAACACTTCTTGTTTAAAGGGTAAACAGTAGGCAGAGCCCCATCACTCAGACAAAGGTTACCTCAGATGCAAGTCACTGCTTTCAGAATTTTTTTATCCAGAATGTTTTCTGATTCCTGATTTTAATCTCAATTTAAGAAGGATGAAACTCTGTCAGTGCTTTGAATAGGGTATAAGAAGGTTTTACTAACCATTTCATGCAGCAACACAAGAGTAAAAATTGCCTAATTACATTTTAGATAAATATTCAACCAAATAGAAAAAAAAAAGTTTCAAAGATGACAAGCTAGTGCAATATGATAAATACATGACCTGAACCCACTCAAAACAAACTAGAAACTAAAACAAAGTGCAAAGTACAATTTCTAAATACTATGACATGACATGGTGACCAAATAAGATCAGGATTTTGATAAACTTTCTATGAAAGATGTCCTCAGAAAAAGCAACTTAAGCTTCAACATGCATTAAATACAAAACACTATCAACTTCACCTGCTTTAAATAAATTGTCTGAATAGAATTCTAAGTACGCTTTTCAACATACAATATACTATATCGAAGCAATTCTGTCTCTAAAGATTACACCTGTTTGAGCAGTGAAGAATCTATAGAAATCATGCTGAATATAGGAGAATGATGAAATTGTATGGATTTTGCCATTATCATATAGAATCTGTAAACAGTTCATGGATGATCTTTAACCCATGAGAAACAACTCTGAGTGCATAGCCACACCTGCAGAAATAATCTGCAATGAGATGAATATATGCCATATATGACCTAGAATGGTCATTTAAGTTCTAGTCATTTGTGTTGGGAAACAAATTGTACTAACAGCATCTTGAAAGCAATCCCAAGGGAAATATACGGGAATAAAAACGGAAGGGTGCAGACAGAGGGGAACAACAGCAGAAATAAACTTCATTTTCTGCACAAAATAAGTGCTTACACTATAACTAACAACATAAAGAATTAAAGCATAAAAGAAAAGCACAGGCCCAAAGCATGACTGCAACAAAATATGAATACTCTCCAGGTTTTGCTTGAACAGAAAGGGCCAAGAGGTCTGGAACTTTCTCAGTTATGATACAATGCATGTATTATTACACGTGTGAACGTATAGTTGTATTGTATTAACGCAGAAATTACCTTGTTCTGGTAATACTACTGAAGGAATCTTTCATCTACAACTTACTTTGAAACAAATATTCTTTTTTTAAGACTATCCAAAGACAGCTGGGTGGCTTTCTGGAGGCTCTCTAGCAGCTGGTGACTGAAGCAGGTAACCAACTCTTTACATTTCTGTAGTAAATAAAATGTATATTATTTATTGTTGCATTCAGACAGGAACTTGGATATTATTTCAAAAGGTTTTAAGTCAAACATACTAGTTCTTATCTGAAGGAATTTATGCTGTAAGCTACTTGAGAAACAAAAAGGGAGAAGTTGTAGAAAAAATAGCTTATAAATAAGTAGACAAGTAAAAGCTGCATGAAAAAGAGAATATAGCATCTGAGGAAATACAATTTGTCTTATTCAGAGACATAAAACTGAGATCTGGCTGAAGACTCACACCCTGTCAGAAAATCAGTTCTCCATATTAAAAAAAACAACAACAAACCACCAGGAATTATCCAAGAATATTGGTGCATACCTACTCTTTTCAAATAAGAGACAAATAAAATCAATTCTGACAGTACTGGACTAAGAAAACCAGAAATACAGGAACATGCAATGATCACTAGTACAAAACAACAAAACTCAACCTTGTAACATTATTGCATTTGTGCTTGCAAGTTTGCAAGTCTTCATTCTCTACTTCCACTGCTCTGCTGATTATGAAAAGACAGTATTCTTCATGGAAAAACTACAAAAGTGATTTTTCTGGTTGAAGTTGGAAGAAAAGGATAGAAAGGAAAAATATTTCTGCCCACCCAAGAAGGAAAGCCTGTGTTATGGCTTAGGCACAATATTCTTTCCAAGCTTTTACGTTTACCATTCACATATTGAGAATTTGTTTAATAGAGGTGATAACTGGAATAACAGAGAATATACTTTTGAAAGCTAAAATGCATCTCAAACTCACTTTGTAGAGAAGCTACTTCATAATTTTTACAGGATGTTTGAAATTCTCTATGTGATGTTCTTCTGTAACATGTACACCCAGCTACCAAAACTCAAGATACTGTTGACTAATCTGATCAATCTGAAAGAAATCCCCTTCTTATCACAAAATACCTTTTTAAACTCATCTTCTTTATCATTGCCCTTGCTACTATCACCACAAAGAGCTGAAGAAGTATTCTTTTCTCTCTCCTCTTCATTGTTTCCAAACACTATACGTTTTTCTTTTACTGCAAATCAAAAAAAATAAATGTAATTTTGTTTACTGAACATTGTGCCTGCTTTGACCCATGCTGTCCCACTCCTTTACAGGCAAAACAATATTGCTTTATTTTAGTAGTACTTGGATTAACTAATTGTTAATCCACAATATTTTTTTCACACCAGGAGTCTGGTCGAGAGTCCAGTCTATGAGCCTCTCCCTAACAAAGTCCATGCACTATAAATATCTTCTTAAAGACAAGTTGGCATACATGGATACATCAACTGGAAATTGCCAAAAAAAACCCAACGATATAAACAATTTAACAAAATACAGAGATAGATCTTTTCATCAGGTTTTTCTGGTCACATCATATTGGACTGCCTGGAGCATTGACCCTGACCATGTCTCTATACCTGGAGGAAACTGAACCTAGAAGTAAAAATGCCTGTCTAAGTCAAGGAGCTCCATTACTGATTAAGCTTCAGTTTTCTTTAAAACAGAATATTTTCCTCCAGCTATAAACTACTTCTCCTATAATGATACAGGAACTCCTAAAATCTTTGTACTACACCCCAGAGCAGTGGTAACCAGCCATATTGATCTGCTTGAGCCTTGTATGCTAGCACTTGACAGTCAATTGACTGTACTAATTTAAGCTGACCAGCCACTAAAGCACTGGTATTTGAGATACAAATCTACTGTGGCAGAAAATTCACAAAGGGAGGGACAGTAACAAATATCTTGACATAGCTGAGAAAAGAAGAATGCTGTAATTCACATATGGAGGCGGGGGCAGGGAGGGAAGAAAAATGTTAAGTCACTAAGAGAAATGTAATGGAACCATAACATTCCTTCTCTGGAGAAAATATCTTCACCATTTAAACAGAAGAATAGAATTTAATGCTAGAAATTCCACCCATACTGAATTATCTCTGTATTTCATAGGCTAGTGGTTTAGTTTAACAGTGGTAAGTGAACGCAGGACTGTGGCAGAAGAAACTACAGTGGGAGGGAAAAGTCTGAAGATAATTAGCTAAATCAATTAAATTTTGGTATGTACTAGCTGAATCCACAGAACTAGAGACAGAAATTTTTATTTAAATAATGAACATTATCCACCTGGTAATACATCTTTTTCTGAGGTTTTCTTAGGATGGCTAATTTCATAATTATTTTCAAATACAGACATCAGTTCTTGAACAGCATCTTCAATATGCATGCTTTTGTGGTTCAACAACTCAGCACATTCTTTAGTATGAGTCTGTTAAATAAAAATATCAATTAATTATCTTAGTATCACTGATTAACTTGCTACTATTCCTCTTTATGGAGAGCCAAAACATTTCCCTCAATATTGCATTCTTCATACTGAGACTATTTCAACAGAACAGCAATATTTTTAAAAGAAAACTGAGAAACAACAAAAAAGAAATCTTTATTCAAAATTATACAACTCTTCCATTATATTATAACTACATTTTTAATCATTTTGTTTGTTTTCAATTTCCATTTTTGAGATGCAATGGTATTTTTAAGGGTCAGAAGAAAATTCTGCTTATTCAAGGGATATCACAGTCTAAATCTGAAATTACCCAAATGCTCTTTCCTTAACAATCTTATTACTTGCACTACTTTACTAACTAAATACATTTTTAGCCTCATTGCTGGCAGACCAAGTTGCGAAGCCACTTTCCATCATATTTGAGAAATCGTGGCAGTCTGGTGAAATTCCCGCGGATTGGAAAAAGGGGAACATAACCCCAATATTCAAAAAAGGGAAAAAAGAGGACCCAGAAAACTATAGGCCAGTCAGTCTCACCTCTGTGCCTGGCAAGATCATGGAGCAGATCCTCCTGGAATCTCTGCTAAGGCACATGGAAAATAAGGAGGTGATTGGAGACAGCCAACATGGCTTCACCAAGGGCAAATCCTGCCTGACAAACTTGATGGCCTTCTACAATACTGCTACGAACTTGATGGACAAAGGCAGAGCAACAGACGTCATCTACCTGGACTTAAGCAAAGCGTTTGACACTGTCCCACATGACATTCTAGTGTCCAAATTGGAGAGTCATGGGTTCAATGAATGGACCACTCGGTGGATAAGGAACTGGCTGGATGGCCGCACTCAAAGAGTTGTGGTTAATGGGTCAATGTCCACGTGGCGGCCAGTGACGAGTGGTGTCCCGCAAGGGTCAGTACTGGGACCAGTACTATTTAACATCTTTGTTGGAGACATGGACAGTGGGATAGAGTGCACCCTCAGCAAATTTGCCGATGACACCAAGCTCGGTGGCGCGGTTGACACGCTGGAGGGAAGGGATGCCATCCAGAGGGACCTGGACAGGCTTGAGAGGTGGGCTAATGCAAATGGCATGAAGTTCAACCAAGCCAAGTGCAGAGTCCTACACCTGGGACGTGGCAATCCCAGGCACAAATACAGGTTGGGCAGAGAATGGCTGGAGAGCAGCCCTGAGGAGAAGGACTTGGGAGTGCTCATGGATGAGAAGCTCAACATGAGCCGGCAGTGCGCGCTGGCAGCCCAGAAAGCCAACCGTATCCTGGGTTGCATCAAAAGAAGTGTGAGCAGCAGGTCACGGGAGGTGATTCTCCCCCTCTACTCTGCGCTTGTGAGACCCCACCTGGAGTACTGTGTCCAGTTCTGGAGTCCTCAACATAGAAAGGACATTGAACTGTTGGAACAGGTCCAGCGCAGGGCCACCAAGATGATTAGAGGGATGGAGCATCTCTCCTATGAGGATAGGCTGAGAGAGCTGGGACTGTTCAGCCCGGAGAAGGCTCCGGGGAGACCTGATAGCAGCCTTCCAGTATCTGAAGGGAGCCTACAAGAGAGCTGGGGAGGGACTCTTTGTCAGGAAGTCTAGTGACAGGACGAGGGGTAATGGTTTTAAATTGGAAGAGGGGAGATTTAGATTAGATATTAGGAAGAAGTTCTTTGCTGTGAGGGTGGTGAGGCACTGGAACAGGTTGCCCAGGGAAGTTGTGGATGCCCCATCCCTGGAAGTGTTTAAGGCCAGGTTGGATGGGGCTTTGAGCAACCTGCTCTAGTGAGAGGTGTCCCTGCCTATGGCAGGGGGGTTGGAACTTGATGATCTTTAAGGTCCCTTCCAACTCTGACCATTCTATGATTCTATGATTCTATGATTCAGAATCAAGAGAGCTTCAAATTGTCAAATACAGAGTTTGGAAAAAATAGGAGAAAAAAAGGAAAAGGATGCATAGGTCAGAGTATCTTCATAAAAAAAACCCAAAACCTAAACCCCTCATGAAACAGTTAAATAAATAAAAATTCTTTATTAAAAACTACAGGTTAAGTATTTCAAATACCTAAGAATCAACTTCCCTTCATGCAAAATATTTAACCAAATATTTTATCCAAAACATTTTAATAAAAAGAAGTTCTGTATTTCTACATTAAGAATAATTCTTTTATAGTTTTATATTATATCATTTATATTTCTAATACGCTCAAGAATTCAAGTTTGAAGATGCAAAGTGGCACACACCTCATTGCAGGTCAACATATTCTCTACTTTGACAGGATCATCTGGTAAGAAAATTAAGAGAGTATTTGATATTTCTTTTAATATCAAATCAATCTGCACCTCACTCAAATCATTAACCTAAAGAGAGAAAATCATATTAATACTGTAGAATTATCTTTAAAAAATTGCGTATTCTGGTTTATATAGTTCTAACAGATATACAATGTTTTGCAGAAAACTAAAAATTGTATCCCTTTACCCTGTGAAAATGTAACAACCTTACATAGTAGAAAATCCTGTAAGAAGGGGAATCATAACAGAAAAAACCCCTGGAGTAAAAGCACCAACACAAAAGGCTACAAGATGAAAATACAGAAAAAGGAAGCACAGCAACGCCCCATGAATTATCCTCTTTCTCTACGATCAATAAGTGAATTTAGGGAGATAAGTACCATACAAAAAAATTTAGCCTTTGTTAATGTTCTACTGCAGACAATCTGGAATATGAACAAAGAAAGAACAGATGCAAGTCTAGAAATTGTATGGTTACTATTGCCACAGAAATCAAGAATTTAATTGCTAGAAGTGCATGTATTTAAATTCTGCACAGTGTGATAATCGAAACTCTAAAGATTGGTAGTGTGCACTCTTTCACTTCTGGCAGCCCTTTAAAAACAAAATCTTGTCATTCTTAAGTATCCGCTGGTTCTGTGTTGGGAAATTGAGACATATGAATCCTCAAGAAAGTGAAGTCTTTGGAGGAATTTGGTGTTTACACCTACTTCACAAACTTCTGTTTATCAGCAGCATATTTTTAAATTCACTGTAAAAGTGAAATTAATTCACAGTGTAAGACGAAGCTACTCAACACCATAATAACAATGATCTAATTTTTGAATGAGCTTCTCTTGACAGCTATTTGAGTTGATCAGTCTTGGTGATTACATGAATGAGTGACAATGAAAAGAATTATTTCCTATTCCCCAAGAACCTCATCAGAAAGAGGTCCCAGGACTAAGTATCTTTAAACTTTGTTTTCTTCTGTCCTGACAGTCTAGGAATCAATGAAACAGAAGAAAACTCTTGCTCCATGATGCTATCCATGCTAGACTCCTGAATAATCACTACTGTTTTAACAGCAGGTTTAGGCAAACAGGCTGTAATAGTAAGACAGAGCCCACATCATTCCAGTTATGCAAGATACATTGCTGCTAGATTAAATAAAACAGAGTAAGAAAACAATCTATGTTAATATAAGATTATTAGGTTCTTGTTCATGATCTTACTGGCCACAAGTCCAGTTTTGAAGCAAGAGGGCACCTGCTGTAACTTACTTGATGGGTTAGTCTTGTTTTTCTACCTCTTTTACTCAACATAGCTTTTCAATTCTAAATTACATCATTATGAACAGTCAGTCAGCTACAGTGAAGTGGCTTTGTCATGGCAGAATTCAAATCAAAATTACTTATGTCCAAGTTTTAATTTTTAACCTGAAATATTCTGCATCTGTGATATCCTGTCCTGTTTGTCATAGTATCACTCATGTGTCTATTTTGCGTGCGTCTCTTTCTCTATTTCTTTACAAGATCCCATTCACAGTAATCAAGGATCTAACCACGTTTATATCTTTTTGTATCTATATGGGAGGAGTTAGAATGTCAGAACTGTACAAAATCTACATATTTAAGGAAAACACTGTGCCTACAAAAGACATAGTTATTTCAGATAGGCCCAGAGAACTGTTAATTTCTTACATAGCGAAATTTTTTTCCAGTTTTGGGTTTCAGTAGCAAACAGACCACTTGATCACAATTATGTTTTTCTGCCAGACAGAAAATTAAGTGGATATACCCACCAGTGATTAACAATCTTCTACCACAAAGAGAGACAATTTATGATACCGATAGGAGAAATCATAGCCATACAGTTCAATTGTCAAGCCAGAAAGATGATCTGACTATCAAGGTAAAGTCTTGAGAAGAAAAAAAGCTAACACAGGTTTTAAAGCATGTTAATGGAGTCAAAAGTGTTCAGAAATTATTTGGCAAACACTAAGAGAGGAAAAAAGCACAGATTCAGTCAGCATGCAGAGAACTGCGAGGGAAAACCATGCTCTCCTTCATTAGTTTATGGACTGCACAGAGTGGAGAATTTCATAGCATGCCTGCTATGAATGCAGTTAATGCTAAAAAGTACTCTATGTTTGCATCTTGTGTGCAACTGCACTCATGGACAAGCATTCAAAGAGAAGCAGAGGTTGACCCTGAAAATCAGAGTGGTAGTCACAGAATTGGAGGACAATACTGCAAGAAGGGAAGAAAAGATCAAACATTTGATGGTAATAGCAGGCCAGAAACATTGAGTATAACATTCTTCAAAAAAAGAACATGCTTTAAAATGCAAAGAAAATTTCTACATATTTCAAGTGATACAAAAATAAATACATATTAATTTCCAACATGAAGAGCAGCATACTGGAAATAACTTCTCTAAACTGTCATTTCATTTATATACCTTTTTCAAAAACTGTTTATACATATGTAGAACCTGATCAGCTTCTTGAAAGAAACTTTCCAGTGTCACAGATGACCAAGTCAACATGGTAAGTCCTTGCCTCAGCACAGCTTCCATCTATAGCACAAAAATATAATTTCATAGATTTATTTTTAAAAAAATCAGCAAAACCAATAAATAATAAAATATTTTAAAATATTTAAAAACTTTTATTAAAAACTTATTAAAATTCATTAAGTTCACAACATGTAGATCCATCTAAATATTTGAAAATTATAAACCATTATAATAACTAATGCTATTATAAATTTTTTGAAGTATACTGAAGTGCATTTAGCAATACCACCCTTCTTCATTTTTGGTGACATCATGTTTACAAAAATCGTTGGTGTTTCTTGACACAAATCTTCATAACGTTGGAGAAGATCCTGTTAATTATTAGAAATTGTAGTTATCAAGAAGAACATGTTAAGTGCTTTCTTTACTGAAGCAAACAACCTTATACAATCAAATCTTCAGAAAAAAAGAAACGCGGAAAGGAGTACAAGACTACATTGGAAAACAAGTGTAGAATTTTACACAGACATTACATACATATGTATATCATTTATGGAATGTAATAAATCCATATCACGCTACACAAGGAAGAATGCAAAGTCTTCGTGCAAAACATTATGCAAAAAGACAGGCAAAATATGATATTTCTCTAAAGAGCTAAGGACAGATTGAGCTTTAGTGACCATAACTTGTAATACTCTTAAAACTGAGTATCACATGCTTTAAATAATTAATCACATACACATAATTCAGTTTTAAAACATCCTTGTCTTATGTCTTACATGCAAATACACAAACACACACGTGTATTATATGGCACACCCCACTCCCAAGAAATGACCCTCCCAAAATACTGCAACAGAAGCAAATACTACAGCATCTGTCAGAAACCTGACTTCTCTGGGAGGTAACCTGCAAATTTCCTGACAGTTTTGTAGCTCACCATATCTTCCAATCCAAAAACATTCAAATCTTTGCTTCTCAAAAACTCTGTAAAACTGTGTTTTACTGATTTTCAGAGTGAACACTTTTTGGACAGCTTTAATTATTTCATCACCAGATCATATTTAACATGCTATAGGGTATAAGAAATATAAATGCTTATATTTAAGTATATACTAGCCCTCATCATGTTTTTCAAATTAGATCCTCTATTTCCACATGTGCATTTCATAAATTTAACATTAGCTACCTCGTAGCTGGCTTTAACGTTTATTTAATTATAAAAAAATTTCTGTGATTAATCAACTTTTCTTTTCAATGTTTCTAAAGATCAATCATGATAACTTCTAAGTTTACCTCTAAGCGCAACTTGTTTGACTTCAGGTTATTTTCTATTTTTACTATCCTTTTTGCTTGCTCAGGTACTTCCAGACCCAACTTTACCATACATTTGGTCTCCCGGACAATCTCTGGAATTTGGGGATCAAAATTAACCAGAAATTTCCCAGTTTTAGGATGACGCACAAATATGGTGGCTTGTAAGGCTGTAAAGACATTTTTATATCCATTTTTAAGACAAAAAAAGAAAAAAAATGTTGTTGTACAGATTATTATGGAACACAGATTTCTACTATTACTAAATAGTGATTAAATACGTATGGTTAGTTGTGAACAAGCTTCATGTTGCTTCCAGTTAAAAAAAATATTACTGTCACCATATTAGCTTTCTGCCATATATAAACTTTCTCTTCATGAGCTAAACAAGCATCAGATGCAGTCTTATTTGTGACATAGTTTTTCTTAGCTTGAGATAGAAAATTGTGAAATTAATGAAAATTTTTGTGGAAACACAAAACTTTTATGAGATGCTCAGTATCATGCAGCAATCTTTTAACCCAGAGGATTAATGCTTACATATCAACACTGCAAAAATCCAAAACAAAATATAAGTCTGAACAGGAACACAAAAACCTCTGTTGACTGTGTGATAACAAGATTTTGTTCTTATAGATCTACTTCTAGTTTTGAAGGCTGCAGAATATCTACCTACAATTTACACGAAAAATCTACTAAAATGTTCCTTTTTTTAAACCTTAACCCTCACTTAATTTTAAAATGATAAAGCTTGACTATAAAACACTTTTTCTAGGCATAAAGTAATATTTGTACTGAGAGTGAGTTGGATAATGCAACTATACAAATTAATATAGTGAAAAGAAAACAGGAAGAATTATTATATGTTATACATAAATAATATGAATATAAAAAGGAACAACTGTGTGCCATAAATTTGTTTCACTACTGTTTCTAGTCATCTGTCAAACAGTGTACCAAATCTGCAATCCTCTGCATCAAATCATTAAGGGACAGAGATTTTTATTACTGGGCCTGCTTATTGGATCATTATTAATTTGCATATATTAAGGGTAAATTAGGCTTTAAAATTATCTGGTAATCTTTGTGTTAACTTAGGTATTCAATAACAGCTAAAAAATGCCAATTATATATTTCATTACTTACGATATTGTAACTGTGAAATTTCCTTCACCCATGCATCATGATAGACCACCTCGAATTCCACCAATACATAGGCAATTCTGTTGTATAATCGAACAACTGCTTTACCTTCTGGACTTGCCAAGATACTTGACTTTTTCTGTTAAAACACAGTGCATTCAAATTAAAATCGTATCAAAAGAAAACCATACTATTTGGGTTCTTCTCATTTTAACTACTGACAACAATAAAAGTTAATATTGCAAATTATGCTTACAAAGTTCCTAAAAACCGTATCATGGATTTGCAATGCAAATTTATACAGTGATAATCAGTAAGAACTTGTAAGTAATAAATACTAACTATTTAACACATGTAAGAACGATTACTTTTCATACTGTAATTCACAGTGAAATGGACACACAGTTTTACTCAAAATTTATCAGTAACTAAAAACTGATTTAAAAAAAAAATTTCAATTTTTTAATCAGTAATGATATTTGTGGCTGGTTTTTTTGAAGTGGATTTAGGTGGCCATTACTCTCATCTGAGGGAAACACAAATTTGGAAACCTCTCTCACGTAGATGTTCATTTGGCAGGAGACCCTAGATACTTCATAGGAGAATCCAACATTTCAAGAAATATTATTTTTATGGCAGATCCTAGAGTTGCAAGATTCTCTTCTGGTGAAGGAAGGAAATTCAATTCCCAGAAATACCTAAGGCCACAAATCTTAAAGCTTATGTGGCTGGTACCAAGCTTCAACTGTATGTTATGCAGTACAGAAAACGCAGAATGAGAAGTTCAGTAACGGAACTCCCTGTTCCCAAACTAGTTCAGAGACAATCTGCAGTGAAACTGGTGAGCAGATTCTCAGTTAAAGTACTGCTTCTATTGTGTGGGTCCTTACAATAAAGTTGCTTTATCAGCAGTACTAAAATATATACACCAGACAATTTCAGGCAGCCCACGTTTATCCCTTAAGCTACTCCAGCAGCCACTTGGTAAAGAGACATTATACTCAATAGAGAACTCTATGGGGCTAGAGTAATGGAAGAGACATGTATTCAGTTAAAATACAGGACACAAAACTTAGTTATAAGCCCCAGTCTGCTCTATCACAAGAAAATTAAACCACTGCTAGCTGGAATAGTGAAATATTTCTTTGGTCAACATGAAGACACATACAAACAACCCTGCATATTTTGATCTTAGGGTGCAAGTTCGGTAGTAGGTCAAACAGTTCTTCTGGATTTTAGTATGGCTTTTTATACTGTCCCTCACACCACCATTTTGGACAAGTTGTCCAACTGTGGAATGAGAGGGGGCTATGATTAATGGTATGAAATTTAACAAGTAGAAATGCCAGATTCTGCATCTAGGATGAAGTAATGCTGAGCAGAAGTATAGGCTGGGAGAGGAGGGGCCAGAGAGCAGATGTGCAGAAAGCGATGTGGGGGTATTGGTCAACAGCAGGCTCTGGTAGCCAAGAGGGAACACTGCATCCTGGGGAGCATTAAACACAGCATAACTAGCTGGTCATAAGAGGAGACTATCCTGTTATATTCAGTGTTGGTGTGCCTCACTTTGAGTACTGTGTGCAGTTCTGGGCCCTGCAAGTTTAGAAAGATGTCAAGGTCCTTGAATGTATCCAGAGGAGGTAAAAAAATCTTGTGAAAGGGCTGGAAGGAATACCCTATGAGGAGAGGCTAAAGATTTTGGGTTTGTCTAGTTTGGGGAAAAGGAGGTTAAGGGGTGACCTCATTACTTTCTACAGCTTTCTGAGGAGGGCAAGCAGAGAGGGACTGCTGAGCTCCTCTCCCTAGGATCCAGTGATAGGATGCATGGGAATGGTTCAAAGCTGCATCAAGGACTGGACATTAGGAAGCATTTCTTTACCAAGAGGGTAGTCAAACACTGATACAAGCTTCCTAGAGAGGCAGTTGATGCCCCAAGCCTATCAGTGTTTAACAGGCACTTGGATAATTCCTTTAACAACACCCTTTAATTTTCTGATCAGCCCTAAATTGGTCAGACAGTTAGACCAGATGATTGTTGTAGGTCTTTTTCAACTGAAACAGTCTATTCCATTCTATTCTAACAGTACATCTTGGATCTACTACAGTAGTTACTGCAGACCATATTTTTTTAACTAGATATTCACATACAAATTAAAAGGTTCCCTAGTGTATGAGAAGTGACATCATCATAGCCAGAAATATTATGTTCACTCTACTGAAGTAAGACAGTTCACTGTTACACAAAACACCTCATTTTGCCTCACAGCAGCTTACATGGAAATAGTCAATGGGTTCATTTATCCTTCTGAATAGCTGTCTCACCCACAGTATCTTTCCTGCAACAGGTGGCATGTTTCGAGCAAGAGGAGGATCATCTTTCTGAACCTGGTAAAGCTATGACAAGAACAATTTTATTAAACACATGGAATAAAAAAATCTGTTTTCCTAGAGCAGGCTGGACAGGAATACATCCAGCTGGCTTTGAATATCTCCAGAAAATGAAACTCCAAAGCCTCTCTGGGCAACCTGTTCCAGTGCTCAGTCATTCCCAAAATAAGGAAGTTTTTCCTTATGCTGAGATGGAATTTCTTATGTTCCAGCTTGTGTCAGTTGCCCCCTGATCTGTTCCTGGGCACCACTGAGAAAAGCCTGGCCCCACCCTCTTGACATCCATCCTTTAAATATTTATAAGCATTGATAAGGTCTTCTCTTAGTCTTCCCTTCTCCAGGCTAAACAGACACAGGTTTTTCGGTCCTTCTTCATGAGAGAGGTGCTCCATTCCCTTGACCATCTTTGTAGCCCCCCACTTTGCAGCCTTTCTTCAACAGAAGAGGAATATACGTGTCCACTCAACTTTAGGCATGCAAATTTATCCTGTGATAACACAGACAGCTGTACTGCTTACGCAACCACTTTTCACTTACTTGTATGTCTTCTTACCCCTATACTGTCTCCTGCACAGTCCCAACAAAATAAATTCAAGTAGCTTCTTGGTGAACTTAGAGGACTAAGTCCCCTCAGAAAATGCACATATTTTTCTGGTTGGGAAAAAACAGCCACAGGTTGGGGGATTGGGTCAGTATTTCTTAAGCAGGCAGTGCTGCTGAAAATACGTTCAGCAAATTAAGCCAGTAATTAGAGGTTTATGAAGTATATACTGTGAGTAGACAGGGAAAGGGCACTGTAAAGAGTGGTTCAGAACAGCTATGCTAGGTTACAGTTTTAAGTCACTGTTCAGAGGAATAATTATCTAGCAAGTGCAGCGTTTACAGATACTTGGCTCCTCATGTAAACGTGTCATCCATCTGATAAAATGTAAATACCTCCAATAAAAAAAATAATAAATATTTGCATCAGTCTGGATTTTCAGATTCCCTTTAAACTCACTGAAGGAAAACAGCCATTTCAAGAGAACTGTTTAAATCTTCAGGTTAACACATAAAATAAATAATTATTAATTATAAATCATTAATTATTTGACTCTGGAATACTAATTTTTTTCTTGAGTAGAAAGGGAGTACAGATGTTTAGTTCTGATGCAGATGTTTATTTTGCAGGCATAGAAAGTCAGGTTAGCTTAATTCCTCTCTAAAAATTTAAAGTCAAGTGATGTGAACAGTCCCCAGAAGTCAATTCTCATTTATTCTACAGTCATGGTACACTACACAGATCATGGAAAATTACTTTATAATGAACATAAATGCAATTTATCTGCATTTTATAACCCATTTTATACTGCTGCAGCATTAGATAATAGCCATTAATAAATGCATATTAACTATAGAGGCCTCATATAACAAAAAAAAAAAACAAAAAAAAAAAAAGAAGAAAGGTATATGTAAAATTGTGATGACATATTTGCCTGCAAGAGTATGTATATCATATATGTCCACACATTCACCTTTTCTAATCTGTACCAGAAAAATAAAAGTATGACAAATTGAGCACTGATAGTGAAATAGGCAGAATAAATAAAACCATTCATATGGAAATATTTTCCCTTATTTTAACATGTTTAAAATTTATTTCAGATAAATTAAATACCTTTTTAATAGCTTCAAGTTCTGCTACATAATGTTGAAGAATACCACCAACTGTATGTTTGATTTCTTGTTGAAGACATGGCATTCTCAGATTTTGAAACCTGTATTAAAAATTAGTATCCAAAAAGAGAATTCAAAAACACAAATATTTTTGTTGTTTTATTTTGGGGTACATGAATGCTATATAAAATGAGAGAAGCACAAATTTAGGAAATACTTCTGGATCTGAGAATTTTTTTTTTGCTTTGAGCAAGTTTAAGCAATTTGAAAAGTTCTGCCCTGGTGGTTTTGGTGTTGGTTTTTTTTGTTTTTTTGTTTGTTTGTTGTTTGGTTGGTTGGTTTGGTTTTGTTTTTTTGTTATTGTTGCTGTTGCGGGGTTTGTTAGTTTTTTCTTTTAGTATCCTCTAGTATACATGAAATAAACTGTAATGAAAATAAGAAACAGATGAATATATTGATTCCTATGACTAAGCTAAAATACATCTTTTATGATGATTATGTTCAAAACACCAGTAATGAAAAATTCTTGATTAGGCCCTTTGTTCTAAAATTAGCTGTAATATTTAAATTGTGCTAATCAGTAATTTGAAATTATTTAAAAGTATTTTAAAACACAATTGCCAATACCTCTGAAGTAACTGAAGAGCATGCTGCGAAGACAAAATTTTCCCAAAACAGGTACGCATAAATGTCTGTATTTGCATCTAAAAAACACATAATTTTACGTTGTTTTTCTAATCATATAATAGTCTTTTGATGTCTAATAATTTCTTAACACAGTAGGATTTGGAATTGTTACTGCTTTAAGCAAAAACAGCAGCCTTCACCAGTCTATGCTTAAGATAATCAATAAATAGCTAGTGTCAGTCAAGTAATCTCTCAAAATGCCAGACAATTGTAGCAAAGAATCAAATCACCTATTGAAAACACATGAAGCTTTGTTCTGTCCAAAATCTAACCACATGTCTCCAGGCTAATAAACTCCCTCCATGTAGATCATTCTCTCAGGTCTCAAATTTTTTGTCTTTTTGGCTTCTGAGTGACTTATCTTCAGTGAAGACTGTACAGTATATTTTACAGCTTCCATTGGAAGGAGGAGAAAGAATGGGAAAAGTCTCCCTCCAGACAAACACAGACTCTATGCTCTTTGGAAGAAGAACAATGAACAATGCAGCCTATTCACAGTCCAAAGTCTCATTGACATTCGGGGAGATACCGAGTAAGTAGAAATGAGATTCTTCCCCAAGTTATAGGTAGCAATACTACTTACCTCTAAGCTCTCAACTTTTACCGTGAAGTCCTCAAAATCCACATCAAATTCTGTTTTTCGTGGATCAAGG
Source organism: Thinocorus orbignyianus (assembly GCA_013400375.1). Lineage (NCBI taxonomy): Eukaryota > Metazoa > Chordata > Aves > Ciconiiformes > Thinocoridae > Thinocorus > Thinocorus orbignyianus. The sequence continues at coordinate 839,182 of VXBW01001032.1, read as the reverse complement.
ACATCATATTGTTTCTTTTGAACATTTTGGTAGATATTTTTGAATTTTATTGCCATAACATCTATCCCTTCTATGGTAGACAGACTCAGTGCACAAAATGTCTGTACTATGGTAATCATCTCCGTAATCTGAAATATAAACATTATATTAATGTTCATCACATAGAATTTGTTATCTCCGTGATAAAACTTGAATAAAAACCCAAAACACAACAAACAAACAAAAAAACAGTAGCCACTTCTCTAACCACTGCATTCAGAAGTGTGTTTCTTCTGAGCTTTTAAGTCAAGTATCTTCAACAGAGCATGGTTTATTTAGTTTTCACCACAATCCAACATAAAGCAAAATAAGCTTTTGGGGTTTTTCTGATGGTAACGGGTTTATTTTTTATATTTGACTGTTAGATTCAATAGGAAAAAAGTTAGAACAGGACATACGCATACCGTTCACACAAAGAGACTGCACAGAATAAAAATACCAACTATGCAGCATACATACTGCATGATAAGGAAAAAACATCAGAGACTCACAGAATTCCTACCCTGTGGTGATTGCCCCGTTATCCTCTTACCCCCTGTTTGACCTTATTCTGCACCAAGGAAAACCTATTATTTTTTCCACACAAACTCTATGACTGCTGGTTTAAAATCCTTTCATCAGGTCAGCAAGCTAAATATTAAGACCACATCAAGCAGCAGAATCATCTGAAGAACTGTGTTTGGCAGTAACCAGAGTTTTTAATGCCCTAGAACACTGTCCAATAAAGCAAAGGTGTGTTACTTTAAACCTCCTAAAATAGCAACCTAAGGCTAGATCAATTAGAGTATTTCTCTCCTCACTAACAGAGATAAATTGAAAAATTCAGAAGGACATTGTGAGGTAATTGCCTAAAGTATTGGGCTGACTTACTCTGTGGAAGTGCCTAATTTCTCTCAAAAAAGAAATTACAAACTCCTTCACAGAATTATTATGAGCACATACATAGACAAGTGTCCACCTCATAAATCGTTCTTTGGAAAAGTCCTTCTTGTCTACTCATAATAGCAGCATAGTATACTCACTTTTTCTAATCTCCTACGAAAAGCTTCAGATTTTCCAAAAATGTACATTTCTGATACTTCAAATGACTTTTCTCCTAGAGTTTTCAAAATCTCTCGCCTTGTTTCATGAAAGCATTTCTGATATTCTTTCAACAGAAACATGCAGTCCTAAAAAGTAAAGGAATAAAAACCATACTCATTATGCTATGCTTATGGATGAGAGACTGGAGAACTCAAACCTACCATCATTTCAAAGTGTTTAATCATCACTGAATCTAGTTTCAGTTAGACAGTAATGATACAGTGGTTTTCTTTCAGTTTCTGTAGCAAATATTTGCAACATACAATCAAACAGCACAGTACAATGAAGTACTTAACACTGGGAAATGAGTCACCAAAAAAGGAGAAAGTAGAGGCCAACAAAGAGCAAGTAATGACTCCTGCTCTAAAGAAGACATTTTAATATTAAGAAAAACAATTACTTTAATTAAGAATGGTCAGACCTTCCTCTGGATAAGAATAGAATATGGAATAACAGAGTAGTCCATTTGGAACTCCCAGCAGACTTAAAGGAAATTGGTTATACAAACTAACGTGTGCTGACAAGTCTGAGTTAGAGTGAGATTAAAAAATAATCCTTCTTTCTGAGTCAATTATTTACTTAAAATACCAAGACCTTATCAGATGTAAAAATAACAACTGGTGAGAAATGTAAAGTCTATAATTATATGAATACAAAATCTTCTGTCAGGTCTTGGAAAACAGAAAGCAGATTTTATCACAATATACTGGCAGACCAGACTGTCTGAATACATAGGTGTATATATAACATGAATTATATTCATATAACTCATATTAATGAATTCATATATGAAAGGTCCTCACTGAAGGTAATGTTGAGATTTTTATTCTAAAATCTGTATATTCTTGAAGACTGGTCACCGTGATTAGAAACTGGGCTTATAATTCTCTCCCAGAATAATGAAAGCTTGTCAGCTATAGAACAGTCACAAGATTACTTCAATGAAACAGATGAATTACCAGAATTATATCATCCTGTCAGATCAGGAGAGATGCATTCAATACATTTTCATTTGTATTCTGGACCTTATTTTTAAAGGACTTTGAAATCCTACACCTTTCTGTGCAAGGTAGGAAGTCAGTAGCTGAGTTCTGATAAAGGAGAAGGTGAAAAAGAAGTCAATATTGGCAACAAGTAACCCCACAGCTGGATGCATTTTGCCATGGCACATTGCACGTGCTTAATTAGTTCTTAATATGTCACTGTCAGCTGAAAAAGAGGAAGACTCTCTTAGCGTCAAACTTTCATGGTGTGCCAAGGAAGTCTGGTAACAAAGTGGGGGTCTATTCAAACACCAGGTTCCCTATAATAGAGGAAGATGGTACCTTATCAGATACCCTCAAGAGGGAAGAAGGAAGATTACACAGGATGACAAAATTCCTTGGTCACACATATGGTGAAGATGCCTATTCCAAGGTCAGTAAAGGACCACCCTGATAAAAATGAGGCCATTCTAATTTCAACAAATGTCAGTGGGCTAAGGAATGGGAAAACACTCAAAACATCATGAAGTAACACAGTAAAGAGGTGTGAAGTACTTGATATGTACTGATATGGACTTCCTTGTACATATCAACAGGTAATTAATAGGTTTGATAGGTAAATAATAAAACACTGAAATACGAACCTTAATTTTTCCAATGACTGTTGGTGCCTCCTGCTCCCAGACATAAGACAAGCCACCATCCGTAATATATGCTCTACATGATGTGACCATTTGATTTGTAACCTAGCGCAGACAAATGAAAACAAGTAGATCTCTAGCTTATAAGGAAATTTGCCCATTTTGTAGTATCTAACAAAACTCCCACATGCATTTATTAGTACTAGCTGTTTGGATAAATTTCAATTGTGGGAATAAGAGTGGCTAAATACAAGAAAAACACCTTATAAAAGTCTTAACACACTCCCAGAAGTGTATTTAAGTCTCAGGAAGTATTTGTAAGTAATACATGTCCAACAATACATATGCATAAACACATACATATATAACTCAAGAACAAAGTTATTTAACTATAACTAGTCTTCACTCACATTACCATCTTTGTACTTTCTAGTGTGTGCATCCTTATATAAAAGTTATGAAAAACCCACAGTTATGAAAAAGAGAGAATCAAAGAATGATTATGAAAAGGAAAGAACATTCTTCTACTTCTCAACCTCAAAAATCCAAAGTTTGTAATGATGGAAAGAGACAGAAGAGCATGGGAGCAAAAACAGATACAGAATAGGTATCTCAGAACAGCTACAGGTGGGTAATCTTTTTTGTCTGCTAAATAAAGTGAACAATTCAAAACAGTTTTCCTGACATGAGAGTACTGTAAATAGGTCTTAAGAATCACCTAATTGAATAAAGACTGCACCAAGGGCACCTCTTTCTCTAACACAATGACTGTTGAAGCTGTAGATAGGACATTGGTATGGTCTGAGGAACCTACAATGATTTTCTGTTGTTTAGACAATTATTCTATCACCCTATAGCCCCTCCCAACCAAGAAATGGGAATCGGGGGACACAAATAAAAACACAACAAAGGGGTTGAAACATAAATAGATTTAATAGGATAAGAATACGTAATTGAAAACAATATTAAAGAACCAATATTCATCCCAATATTGATAAAAGATATACAAGAATTAACCAGTTTTATCAGTAGGAAGATGCGCACGCCCAGTGGTGGACAGCAAATGTCAAACAACATGAGTGCAACAGTTTTGGGAGGAAGGGAAGGCCTCAGGGGTATGGCACCAGGGCAAGAAGTTCTCAGGATCATCGTCATAAAGGAAGATAGACTACACAGCAACTTTTCTAATTTATATCGAATGTGACATTCATGGTATGGAATAATCCTGTTGGCCAGCTTGGGTCAAATGCCTGGGCCTTGGTCCTCCTTGTCCCTGCACCTGGCAAGGCTTGCAAACACTGAGACTTTGAATCCCACCTAGCCTGGTTGTCTATAAAGTAAATATTTTCAAATTCAGACACTAGAGTCTTCTAAAAGTGTGTTTTTTCCAAGCATTAGAAAGACCTTATAGGAAAGTAAAACTGTTGAAAGATAAATTAATTCGGTGTCACTCAAACCAGGACAGATCTCCAGTGTCACCTCTGATGATCTTCAAATGGAAGCAAACAGTAAGGAAGCCTTTAAATCATTGGATTAAAGTAGAGCTTTTTTCTTGCTACTTCTTAGCACAGCTTCATGTAAACAGTTTGTTATTAGCCTCTGTAGTGAAGTGCTCAATGCTTTCAACCATGAAATAATAGACACAAGTAAGTGTCAATACACAAACATACAAAAAAAATTTACATAACAGGCAATATAAATATTGATGCATAATCCATACTTAACATCTGATGTACAGAAAATGGCTCCAGCCATGAATGAAAATAGCCTCAAAAAAAGCAAATATTTATAAATATCTCGGTTCAAATTGAATTGTGATAAAACTTTACACTAAAACCTGGGTTGTAAAAAAAAAACAAAACCCAAAACAAACAAACAAAAAAACCAACCACAAAACAAAACCAAACCAGAAAAACCATACCAAAAACAGTGGTATAATGAGGATATGCTATAAATATCCCCTGCATGCTTACTGGAGGATGTGCACAAAGGGAAGGACTTCTCTGTTCTAAAACCATTACACAAATCATCTTTTGCTTCAGTAATACCTAGATTCCACAGCAGACATCAGTATAACAGCTGGTCTTCATTTTCTGTTTATTATTAATCAAGATAAAACAAACAAAAAAACCTTGCTAAAGCAAGAATGACAACGTTTCTTCCAGAAGACAAATCTCTAATCCCAGTTCAATCCTCTCCTGATCAAGATTTCTCTTCCTTTCCCATGCAAACACCCACTCTTTATTCCTATTTCTTAACAAACGTCCTACCTAGTTAAACAAAATGAGGGGTTTTTTTCTGAAAAGCCACATTTATTTTTTAATGAGTATTATACTTAATATATTTACCTTTATAAACAATGATGTCAGTCTCTCAGAAGTATTGTAATATCTTGAAGCACTGTGAATCATTCGTATAGTATTTATCAAGTTTGGTATTCCATGTGTCATTGATACCTGAAGGCAGAGTTTTGAGAAAAACCTTATTTTCCATTCTTAGCGACTATATTTCTATTTTACTGACAACTTCTAAATTACAATTTCCCTAAATCATATGAAGCAATCTTCAAAATGCCATGGCAACTTACCAAAAGGCTTCTGGGGGGGGAGGGAGGAGGGGAAGGGGAGCTAAGCAGGCTCAAATTTTTAAGCCTCAACTAAGAATGAGATACTAGTATGAATATTTTTAATATGGTATTTTGATGATTAAGATTGAACACTTGATTCTAACAGTACAAGTTGCATTTTTTGGCACAAAAGGAAGTATTCTTCTTGGAGATGACAGTGATAGTCCATGATTAATGATTTTGTTTTCCTTCAAGTACAGCTGTTAAATATATTTTATGCAATTACCTTGCAATTACAAGCATTACATAAAATATTTCATTAAGACATTTCACAACCTCATGAAATAATTGGTACCAAGTTAATTTCATTAATGAGTTTCTAATTAATTCAAGCATCGTACGAAATACCTAATTTTTTCATGTTTCATTAAATCATTGTTCATACCATTAAGATCCAACCATGCTAATACAAGCATTCTGTAATTCAATAACTTTCAATTATTTTGGAGATGAAGGAAAAAAAAAAAAGGTAAAAAATAATAAGTCATTAATATTAACAGGGACTTATCAGAGTTGCAGTGCAGAGCACCTAGGAAAAGTAATTTTGACTGTCAGCCCTCAAAAGAAAAGCCAAGCTCCTGGAGTTAACTTTGGGCTTTAAACTCAAAGAGAACACATTAATACTGTGGACAGACATGGCAGACATTTGCATTCGGCAGAAGAATGTGAAAGAAAGGCTAGATGGTATAAAAACAACCACAGGTTGTCCACAGGTTGTTCATTATCACTCACCTCCCCCACCCACACATATAAAATAGAATTAGGAGATTCTGAGTCTACTGTTTTTCTTTTTTTAATCATCGACAAAAAATAAAGCCCTGAATACTGGACTATATAGACATTTCTCTGGTTCAAAGCCCTAAGTAAAAGGTTTCATCTAAATTTTCATATAGTAAGCCAGCTACATATTTGACTTGGTGTGATACTATATACACTAGATTTTATGCACACAATAAATCTATTAAATCTGCATGTACTCCATTCCTAATTCACTAATTTTTAAAATACTTTTAAATATGAGATATTAAATTCAACTCAGTCCAGAATGCAGGTCTTTCAAAACCAGGATATATTTAGCTCAGGTGTCATTATTTTTGAGTTGAATACAACAGAAAATGCCACCTAAATTACCTAAATTATATTGATCAGTGTTCTAAAACGAGAAACAGAAATTAATATTTATCCAGATTGTTCCAAGTTTAACAAAGCACTACCTCTTTAAGGGGTTCCCACCCACAAATGTCTGACTTAGTTTAAGATGCAATTCTATTCTTAATTGGTATGAAGCAGCTTGTTATTATGGCTTGGCACCTGGCACCCTCTAGTGATGCTATGAAGAGCTGAAGATAAACAGCATAGTAACACTATCGTAATCCTCTCTTCTACTATTTCATGCAGCGTCAGTCCCATATCATATATTATCACAGACCTTTTGCTTCCCTTAGTTAAAACTTCGAAGAAGGATCCTAAGTTGCCAACAATTCAAAAGAAACAAAATTCTTATAGAGGACAGGAGGCAGGCAGGACCAAACCAAGGAGGACTAAAAACCAAAGCAAAATAGGCAATTTTTGCTAGAGTATTTCCTCCTTCCACTCTATTTTGCAACAATTGTTAGAAACTGTTATGATTTGAGGAACCTACAATGATTTTTTTGTTTCTTAGACAATTATTCTATCACCCTATAGCCCCTCCCTACCCAGAAATGGGAATTGGGGGACACAAAGAAACACAACAAAGGGGTTGAAACATAAATAGATTTAATAGGATCAGACTAAGTAATTGAAAACAATACTAAAGAACCAATATTCATCCCAATATTGATAAAAGATATACACGAATGACACTCAGCCAATTTTATCAGCAGGAAGCTGTGCACGCCCAGCAGTGGACAGCAAATGTCAGACAGTGTGAGTGCAACAATTTTCGGAGGAAGGGAAGGTCTCAGGGGTCTGGCACCAGGGCAAGGAGTTGTCTGGACTGCCATCATCAAGGGAGACAGAGCTAGACAGCAAACTTTTCTAATCTATACTAAATGTGACATTCATGGTATGAAATAATCCCGTTGGCCAGCTTGGGTCAAACGCCTGGGTCTTGGTCCTCCTTGTCCCTGCACTTGGCAAGGTTTGAAAACACTGAGACCTTGAATCCCACCTAGCCTGGTTGTCTATAAAGTAAATATTTTCACAAATTCAGACACCAGAGTCTTCTAAAAGTGCAGTTTTCCCCAGCACTAGAAGAAGTTAGTGATGTGTCACTCAACCCAGGACAGAAACATGTATCTGTTATAATAATTAAGGCCTACCTTGAACTAGGGCTGACTAGCCCACATGGACAGCCAACTATTTAAATTCTGACTACCTGGTGCTTTTGAAGATAGAACAGCTAACACTGTTTTCAACATCAAAATACTAATTTAGCCATTTAAGGCCTCTCTAGGTTTCATTATTCTCTACATAACTGAAATTTTGGTATTTTGGTTACAGCTGTGTAATGATTGATTGACATACAAAATTTTCAATAAAAGACATATTTTGAGTATTTTGTATTATAAAATATGTATCCAGTTTAGCTCATTTTAAAAATAATATTGGCAGCAGGACTGACTTACTATATAATTGTACGTTTTATGTTTATTGATAAAATACTTATTTTTTAATATTATATTTTATGCAGTGCAGAATGAACCAATGCTCTGACATTTAGCTTCACAAACATTAGAAAAAAATCAGAAAAAAAAAGTAAATTAGAAAAAATTACTTTTAAGCAAGTGCAACGATTTCTTTTGCCTTGGCCATTCTATGTGAATACCTATGTCTAAAGAACAATGAAAGGCATACTTACAAGATCACGGTTGTAAAGTGGCTGACAAACTTTTTCAAGTGTGCATAAGTATTTCACATTATCTTTTGCTTCATTTGCTGCATCTGTGATTCTGGCATCTAGTTCCTGCCACATCTAGAGGGAAAACAGTACTATAAAAAACTTCATGCATTGAAAACTATTTCTTTAACTTGCACTGATATGTGGGAAGTAAACCTTGGTAAATTAATTTTTAAAAGGCATTTTCAGAGCACATAATAAAAATTATTTTCATTTAGGATAATTTTGATCTTGTTATTTTTCTTAATATATTAAGTACATCCTGCACTGAATCTAAATTTTCCTCTCTTAATTCTACTAAAGAAATCTCTCTTAGAGGCCACGAAAAAAAGAAAATATCGCAAGCTTTGTCTACTATAGTAAAAAACAACAACAAAAAAATAATTACCCTTAGTAGTTTAGAACGTCCAACATTGAGAACATTAATGACAGCTTTGCAGTTTGGTCCTTTAATCTGCTCAATAATAAAATTAAATTTAGCAGACATACATTTCCAGTGCTGTAGTTCAGTCAGGGGACCTGAATCATCAGCTTCTTTCCTCATCTGCTTACTCTCAACCAGAACCTGCAA
>VXBW01001032.1:819045-830335 GCA_013400375.1 Thinocorus orbignyianus | reverse complement strand
GGGGGGGGGGGGGAAGCCACCACAGAAGTCTACTATGGAGAATAAACAAATTATAAAGAAGAGAACAAATACTCTGAAGATATTAACTCAAAAAGGAGTAGTCTTGCAGTAATCAACACATAAAAGTGGTTCCGAATTGAACTTAATCATATTCTTAAACTGAAATGAAGGCAACTAAAATATACATGTTCAATCGCTGTCAGAAACTGGGTGAATCTCAGCATATACCCTTTTTTTTAAAATCAGAATCCATGTATTGAAATGCACTAAACGTAACTTAATTTGTAAAAAACTTGAATAATTATTTTAATAAAAATATCAAATATCAGAATTAAAGTCATAAATGTACTCATTTCTACGTTGACATACAGTCAGCTCTTTTAAAATTGTTATTCTCTTGAGCTAAACCCATGAAACATAGGAGTCCTTATAAGCTGAATACGTCACAGTCTAGCCAGATTCTTTATTTTGACAAAGAGTGCTTTATCATGGAAGCCTGAAACACTAATTTCTTGGATAACTGAGGCCTTACCATGTAAGATTTACAAAGGATCAAAAATGCCTTACTGAGTCTGGTCAAAGATCTTTCTAAAAGTAGTATCTCGTGCCATGAATGGCAAGAGAAACTTCGCAGGTTATGTATACAGTATGTCTGACTATATATATAATGTGCTCCTCAGCGGTGTTATTCCTCCTGCATCCTTCTGTCCTCTCCTTCTTACTATTTGTGCATTAAACATTCAGAAACTCTTATTCTTGCTAGATTGTAAATTCCTAGGGATAAGGACTATCTACTTAACTTCACTTATGCACAGAAGTAAAGCACTTGTCCTGTTTAGGTGGAGATGTAGCTGAAGCCTTCAGCTAACTTCAGGCAAGTCTTATATATTATTAATAAATACCTGCCCATAATCACACTGGATCAATGAGATAAACAATTACCTGTTCAATTTGCCTATACCATATCATAAGTACTTCCTCTAGTTGGTGAACCATGTCAGGATTATCAGCTGCTGCAGCTATTTTCTCAAAGGACTGGAGTTTAGAAAAATTAACATAATCTATTTTTTTCAACTCAACAGTTCCTTCAATGCTTATTATAGCCCCTGGGGGAAAAAAAAGAAAAAAAAAGAAAAAGAAAAAAGAAAAAAGAAGCAATTATAAAATAGAAACAATTATGACTCTGGAATTAATTTCTACTAATTTTGGGAATATCTCTGAATACAATTCAATATAGCTATTTTACTGCAGTTACATAAAACAGAAAATTCTTATATTAAATTCAGTGTTACTCCTTAAAAGCAACACATCACTACAGCATTTTCTTAGGTAAATACTCAACTCATGTATTTATTATGCAAGTAATTGATACTTTTATTTTTCATTGCAGAACATAAAAAGTTCCTTACCTATGTGTTACTGCCTTTAAATGGAAATTTTAAAGTAAAATTCCTCTTGTTTGATTACTTCATAAATGTAGTGCTTACCTTCTAAAAATGAAAGGTATCTGTTAATTGTTTCCACGAAATTCTGTTTGTCTTTCCTATCCTGTTCAGTCTGACCTAAAGCACCCCAATTACTTGTTGCAAGGATAGCTGGTAGAAAAATCTTTTGTATCATATTTCTAACACCATGCAGGAGTCCTTCACTGGCATCCAAAACACCAAAGAATATATCCTGCATTGTAACAGAATGATTGTTAGTAATGCAGTAACTTAGACTGGAAACAGGTTTATAAAATCAGTGTATTTTTTTTATAAAGGCACTCCAATTTTTCAATGAAAGCTTCAATATAAGAAGACAAAATCCTTGTAAAATACAAGTGTAAAATTACAAGGATAAAATCCTGGTAAAATACACCTATAGTGTAACCATAAGATATGGTGGTGTTTTTTTCTTTAAAAAAAAGAAGTCAATAATAATTTAATACAGTTTTAAGTGGCTGCAAGTTATATTTTTGTAATTTATTTCTCTATCATACAGAAAGTTTGGAAATTGTTTAATACCACATAACAGTTAAAAATATTCTAAATGTCTGCATCTGCAGTTAGGTACTGAGTAATGAAATGCAAGTAGCAAAAATGCTCAGAAATTATATTAGAGGCAACTATCTGACTGCATGTATATTACTTACATAAAATTTTTGTCTACTCTCTAAAACTTTACAAGTTTTGACTATTTTTATTATTCCAATATTTTAAATGTCCTTCAGATCAGCAAATATTTATGTATGTCATGTAGCAAACTTCCTAGAACATAAATTTCCTTTTCTCATCACTTTATTAAAGAATTTGATGCAAAAGAAATATTTATGAGTAATATTGAGGTTTCTGATAAAGACAGATCTTGTGTCTTACTTCTAGTAGTGCCTTTCCCTCTCAAGTTTCTCAGTGCCCAAAAGGAATTAAACATTTTTAATGTATAAATATATAAATTTGAAATCATATTAATCAGTAGATACATATATAGGACTGATTCTTATTAATTAACAGTCCCTCGAGCACTGCTTGCGCATTAAGATGTCTAGCTAAGATAAACGAAAATAAAGCCCACACTTACCTAATAATTTGTCTTGGAAAGCAGAAAAACTCATGCTACATAATTTATATAGGATAAATGTGTATTTCACACATTCAAAGGCACATAAAAGAAAAAAGCACAAGTAAACTTTTCCTCTCCTAGTATTTGCAATAAAGTCTCCTCAGTGAATCCTAGTTTAGAGATTTTGGTCACACATAATATGCATTTAGTGGCTTCAACCTCCTCAATAATAGCAAGGAAAATGAGAAATTAATCTAAATGCTGACTTTTTAAACAAGAGTCCTGTCAGACACTGAATTCACAAGATATCCTGAGTACTCACTGAGATAATATGACTATGCATTGTCTATCCAAAAAGGAGAGCAAAGAGTATTCTGTAGTTTAACATTAAACAAACACAGTTATGAGTAACTTTAATTAAGTGACAACAGTGAAACCAATAATAGAATAAAAATAGCTGCTTTTAAAGTTTTTAGGTTTTGAAATATATGAGAGAATACCTCATGTATAGTTTTTGCATTTATAGGGCTGTCATTCTTAAAACGAATAAAAAAAAAGCATTGTCCGACAAATTTGTCTGGTGCACTGTCCAAATAAAATTGCATCATCTTACTTCCTTTTGCAAATCCTGGAATTGTCCGACCACATTCTGAAAAGAATTTCATAGGTGTCACTATTTTTAAAAGTAAGGATATTATAACATGCTTAAAATCAATATAGCAAAATAAAATTCAACATAGAAATAATATATTTTCTTCTTTTTTGTGTAACAGAACCAAACCCAGAAGAATTCATAGCTGTAATTAGCCACATAATTAAATACCTACATCAAACACATCTTGCAAAGCAACTTTGGTGCATTGTTCTGCACTGAAAAGGGAATTTGCTCAGGCCCATCACTCTGGGTTAATTTGCTCATGACTGAAGCACCTTCTTTGTTTATTAGCATTCACACTATCAAACAAGATGTCACACTCAAATCAGAAAACAGAGAACATGAGATACCATCAGGTCCTCTATGGATATAATCCTTTGCAATTTGATTGTTTCATATAAATAGATGAAGAAACAGCACATTGAGGGCTTAGAGAATCATTAGGGAAATTACAATTCTCTGCCGAACATGTGAAAGCTAAAAAAATCCCAATATTTATAATAAAAACAAATTCAGGAAGGTTTTATGAAAGTGTTTTCTATTGAGCTGGGGGTGTAACTCGTCTAAGAAAAAGTTGCAACCAACCTAAGGTTTCAGAATAATTTATCTTTTTGTAACCTTCTTTCCAAGAATAGCTAAAATTGACTGATATTTTTCTAAACAATTTGACTTGAAGCAAGCATTTAAAATATGAATTTTCAGTCCTAGCAAAAGGCTGCAAAACTGTGAACAAATGAAAAAAAAAATACTTTGGGAAAGATTAAACAAAATTAACAATAGAAGCCACTATTTCATCTGTTTATTATCTTAGTATTATATTACTATATTATATTATTATTATATTACTAAAAATTTACCTATTCCTGGCGTTTCTCCTTCTTGATAGAAAATTTTCAATGCTTTACTTCCTCCCTTGGCAAAAAAAGACTCAAAGGCTCCCAACTGTTAAATCAAAAAGTGAACACTTGTTACTCATAATATTTTTCTGTGTCTTGAAGAGATACAAAACTAATTTGACCATGCCACTGTTTGAAGTTTTGGTGGCATGTAATGTTTGTCCTCAAATACTGTGAGGAGTTACAAAACAACATAGTAGATACTTCAAATATTGCCTTCAAGTACTGAACCTGCACACACAGGTGGCCTGGCTCCCAACAACTGTATATGAAATGTTTACAATCTTCTCCAGTAATGCAGAGACACAAGAGAATACAATGTCACTCACAGGGATGGGCAAGTCTAAAGTATCAGCTGAGAGTAACTGATCATAAGAGGCTTAGAAATACACACAGCAGATTCGCATGACTTGACATACCCTGCCATTATTGCAACTCTACCCCTAAACATAAAAGATTCCATTGTAAAAGAAGAGCAACATGACGCATGAGGATTTTACTCTGGAGACATGAATTAGCCACATTGGTTCCAAAACCTTTTCATGATGACAAAGATTTTGCTGATCTCTGGAAGGACAACGAGAACACATCTGAAGGAGACCATGCTGCCCTATAATTGCTGTACCTGTCCATAAACCAGACATCCTAAAACAGGACAAGTGCCTAGATGGCCACTTTCATCTTGTCATGTTATGCAGGGTGTTTTGGATAGATGGCCGCAAAACTTTGGAACAAACACTTTGTGTACGAACCATCATTCTGAAGAATTTGCCTGAAATTATCACTAGGATTTCCAAAATCTGAATTTTCAAACTGCCCTAGGTGATTTTGTGTCCTGGTGAAACCAGGATATGCGATTTAGCAATCAAAGCTCTGAAAAGCACTGAAAGAAGGTTTGAAGGAGAGCAGAAAGGACTGATCTAGTAAAAATCCAGCTTCTTCCACAGTCTCTGTAAATATCCATAAGGATGACTAACTCAAGATGTGACTGAGCATTCAAATTGTTCAAAATAAAGGGTTCAGCCTTGGAAGTGAGACCTTCTGTTTCATCTCCATCAAAAAAAGTCAGAAATTTAGCCAGTACGTATGTCTGGAGATGCATCACCTGCTCAAGCACGAAATGTACAGCTCTAGGTGCAGTAGATTTCTTACGAGCATGATTTTTTTCCCTAAAATAAATTTAAAACCTGAATCAGAACAGTGATAGGAAAACATGTGACACCCAGGTGGACAGAATTTAAACCCACTTTTCTGAGAAGACAACATTGTGTGAAAATAAAAGAAGCAAAACCAAGTCAGCTCTAGAAATGCATTATTTCAGTTTGGTTAACAAGCACTAGTGAATAACAGTGTTAAAACTGAGAAAAATACAGAAAAAAATCCCTGCCAAAATAGTGAAAGAAAAAATGGTAAAGTACTGAAAGGGCAATGATAAAAACCAGAAAAAGATCCCCTACTACAAAAAGTATGCCAACTTGAGAGGAAGAGAAAGGCAAACAGTAACTTTTGGGCTTGTATGATCCCACACAGGACATAAGACATGAACTTTCCCTGTGGCTACTGCTCCTGCAAATAACTTCTGATTCAAGTGTGAATACTCATACAGGCTAAGACTCTAAAGTGTAAAATTTAGTTCACAGATATCAAAGATATGTATATAGAAACTTACTAAATGACAATTTGTTAAAGGACAATGTTTACACAGCCACAGCAGACCAAACTGTTTATGAATAGCTTAAAACTGGAAACTGGAAAAATTCCAACCATAAAAGAAAAAAGAAGCCTTAAGAACCCAAATGTTCTCAAGTGTCTCAATTAGTCAAACTCAGTATAGAACAGCAGTTTTACATGGAGTCAGGATGACCTAAAACTATATACCACTTAAGAACTGCTAAAAAAAAAAAAAAAAACCAAAGGAAATGTTAGTTGATTGACAACACTAAAAGCACCTCTGTGTTGTATAGGCGTAAGAAAAACCTGGACTGTTTAAGTACATTTTATGATATATAAATATCAGTAAACAAATCAACAAATTTGGATTGGGTCTAAATTTGGCCTGAACAGCTGAAGTTCTAAGAACTGATTTGTTTGACCAAAAAAGACAGTATCTAGTTGAGTTTTGAATACTAAGTCAAATCTCTCTAACAGACAAAATCAGTATCACGCAATCAGAGAAGGTAAGAGCCTTATCTTTTCACGTACAGCCATACTGAATTTTTGTATGTTACTAAAAGAATAGTTAAGCTTGTTGCTCCTGTTTGTTCAATCACTTTGAAACACTGCGAAAGACACACACTGAAAACACACAAAGAATGACTGAGCTTTCAGCAGATCCACAGGCTTGGGATCTCCTCACTCTACAAGCCTGCTTCATCTCATCTTTTAAGCATTTAAAAATAAACAAAGCACTCAAAACCAGAAAGTATTTAATAGGTCTTTCCAAATGTATTCACAGTAATTAAACGACGTACGATTAATCTTCCCTCTGATTATTAAAAAACAGTCTTAATTTTGAAAATGTTCCTATGAAGTTACACATACTTTTGCGGTATCAAAATTTCACAGTTTGGCATTTCAGTGAGGACTCGCTTAAATGAAAATTATCATATTTAGAACATAATAGTGTCAGGCTGAGGTGGATGAAACTTCTTAGAACTGGTGAATGTGACAAGAATCCCTTGGGTTAAAAGAGCAGCAATAATTATATTTTCCTTGAGGTAAGAAAGACGAAAAAGCCACAATCAAAAACCTTAGGAATATTCGCAGATCTGCCAGGCAACAAAGCTGAATGATTTAGTCAGGTATCATTTTAGATGAGTTGTGTGACTTATTAATCACATTTTCTGTCACAAACAATCAAAATGATGGATAACACTTTATATCAAAAGAGTAATCTGCTACCTATTTTGACTAATAATTGAAATCAACTAACATACAGAACAGACTCACCGAAGGGACATCCAAAATCATTTCTTCCAAAGTCGTTAAGTCTATACCTAGGCTGACACTGAGAACTTCAAATATGTATTTATACGAAGCATCAACTTTTGCTCTTCGATGCTCTCTTGCTTCTTTGTATCGAGCCTAAAACATTAAAGACGTCTTTCAAACTAAAAATACACAGTGATCAGAACAATGACCTGCTACTTAACTTGAAACTAATCCTGAAAACTACTATCTTGTATTATAAGACTACCCTTGAAAAATATCTAAATTTCAGAGGCTAGTAGAAGAACAAATTATTAAGAATTATTATAAAATGTAAAGTCAACTCTGAGGATATGCCAAGGAAAAGTAAACATTAAATATACTACAGCTAGATTTGAAGATATTTATGTGCCATATTAACTGGTTTTATTTTTCACAACAGTATTTCAATTTATTATACTAATAAAAGTAGGTCATAACATCAGTTTAAAACTAAAGTATCTAGAGTGGGTAAATATTTGCAGGAACTAAGCTGGGTATGGCTTTGCTTCAGTGTAAATTATTTAGTCAGTATCTCCTGCTTCCTTCCTCTATTACCTAAAAATCTTAAAATACTGCAAACATTGAAAACAAAGACCCACTCGATTTATATCAGCAATAATGAAATAAAAGAACAGAGTATAAACAAAATAGAAAAGGGGGAGGGTGGTGGTGGAGAAATAAATAAGTCATTACTATAAACTGAATTTCAACATCTGAGGAAAGATCCTTCAATCTTTTTCAAGATCTAAGGATGAGTACTAAACCTGTCTTTCTCTTAAGACTTCTTGCAAGGATAGAACTCCACTAGCGCTCCGGCAAAACCTAGACAACTTTCGGCTTGCAATAGAAAAAGAGTCTACGGAAGAGGAATAGCTTGTCATTCGTCGAGTATGGTGAACAGGTTTGGGTAGAGCATCTTCTGACAAAACAATAGCAGGCACAGAACTCTCTACAGTGAGGGTTGCCCCAGCAGTATTTCTAGCAGCATCTTCTCCACTGTTTGAACTTTCTTTATTATCTTTTTGTACTCCCTCCATTCTGAAATGTGAAAAAAGAAAAGAAAAAAAAAAAGTGTGTTTATAACAATCCGTATTTTTTCAAGCCTCCCTTTTCAAGAAGACAGGAAAGAAAAGCAAGGCAGGGAATAAAAACATTAAAAACGAGAGCATCTCAAAACTGACTTCCCAGGCATTTTTTGATAGGCTACAAATGTCAAACTGAAGATGATTACAGATATTTTTTTTTTTAATAATTTACCATACTTTTCTATTTCACAGAGTGAACATGTTTCCATCTAACAAAATTTTTACAGTATTAATACTTTCACTGAATATCTGCTAAGAATTAGAAATGGTTTAGAATATAAATGCTTTATCTAAATTTTACTTTGCAAAACATATACACACACATTCATCAACTGAGCTTACAAAAAGTCTTTCATACGTTTCCATACTAGGTCTTAAAGCATTGCTCCCATAAGCACTTACACATGACTTTTATACAAATGCCTCCTCATTGCATAGTATTATTAACTTGTGTGTTTGCAGAAACAATGCAAGATGAAAGTGTTGGGTAGGCTTTCTCTTAATTCTGTGCCTAAACTCTGGAGCACTGCATTTCATAGGGAATGGATGCTACTCTTCCAACAGAAGGAAGGGATTTCATAGTCCATCTCCTGGTAGCCAGGGACTAGCAGGTTAATTATCCTAGTTGAGGATTTCTAAAATGGCCCGAAACAAAGTACATTCATGGCTGACTGCTAAGCAGCAAGCTGTTATGAAAAGGTGGTTCCTTTAATATTCTTTCCCTTTCTACTCCACTAGCACATAAGCCTAGAAAAGGTTTGGTTTCTGAACCCTAAACCCATAATTCAGGGCTACAAAGCAGCATTTAAAACCTCTCTTTCCATGTTTTCCTATTATGGGGCATACTCATCCACTTGCATGTGCTGGCTGCCATCAATCCCACTCAGTGATAATACTTAATACTCATAAATACATATAGAAAATTCAGTATTTGATTCATCTACACAGGGACTGAACAACCAGTTTTAAGGCACTGTAATCATCAGTATGGATATATCTGAAGTCCTTACCTTGCATGTAACTTTTCCTCCAAAAATAGCTTGTTTGGTTTCACAGAGATGTTACAATGGAAAAATATTTTATAAAACAAACGTTAAGATATGCCATTAAGGTCGTACCTAAAATAACAGATAACAAAAGCATGGAAATTGTTATTTTAATCAGAGTACTATTACTATAGAAACTAAAATAGCTATCAATAATTACCTAGTAGTTCTTGCAAAGCTTTAGGGCAGCCATCTACAGGTGTAACTGTAATATAGTCTTTTAGACACTATTGCCTAAATTAGGAAATAGAAAATCAGAAGCAAGACTGGCATGAAAAGCAATAGCTGGTGCGACATAACTAACTCCTCTTTTTTTGCCCAAGATTGGCAAAGTTTGTTCAATTGACCTTGTTCAATAGACTTTGGTACACAATTGCCTGTCATGGACAACGTCTGTCTCTTTCTCAAAGTAAAAATACTACAAAAAAAAAACTTAGGAAAGACACACAAAAAAGGAAAATGTAAAATCTAAATTAATTAATTCCTTTCTTTTCCTTCATGTTTATCATCTGGGCTGGTCATCTATAAGGTTAGCAGGGGTACTTTCCTCCTTGACACTCAGATGGAATATGTTAATTTCCCTGCCTTTAAACTGGTTCCCTAAGCTGGGCAGTGCAGTCGAAACTTTTCCCTAAGGCTCAAGGTAAGAAAGGTAGGGTTCTCACAGCTTTCTTTCAAAACAAAGACTACGCTGCCATCCTCCTTGACTCCTCAAACACCTGTACCCATGATAACTGGTGGGTCAGCAAAGATTTTCACACTTTTCAAAAAAACAGGATGACCACCAGCTGCCTACCTATCCTAGCTGAAACAGTTGGTGCACTTTTCTGTTAACAGTTCCTTTCCTCCCCTCCAGGGTGCCCTAAATCTTGCTTTGGCTTGGCTTGGCTTGGCTTTGGCCAACTTGTTCTGGTGAGAGGTGTCCCTAACCAGGGCAGAGGGGTTGGAACTCACTGATCTTTAAGGTCCCTTCCAACCCAAACCACTCTATGGGTCTATGATTCGCCTACAGGACCTGCTCGCGGCAGACAAATGAGTTTCGGGAGTTTCCAGCACGTGTCTTAAAAGGTAGGAAGGTGAGGGGTGGGGAAAGGGAAGAAANTTCGCCTCCGCGCGCCGGCCAGGCAGCCGCGGGGCTGGGGACCCGCCGCCGCCGCCCCTCGCCCTCCGCTGCGGGCCCCGCCGAGGTTCCAGCCCCGGGAGCGGAACAACGCAGCGGCCGAAAATGGTCTTTCTCGGGAGACGGTTCTTAAATGTGCCTGTGGAAGTTACTGAAGTAACGCCGCCAGAATTCCACACTGCAAAAGTGCCTTCCTCTCAGTTACCCAAAGTGTNTTCTCACAGCTTTCTTTCAAAACAAAGACTACGCTGCCATCCTCCTTGACTCCTCAAACACCTGTACCCATGATAACTGGTGGGTCAGCAAAGATTTTCACACTTTTCAAAAAAACAGGATGACCACCAGCTGCCTACCTATCCTAGCTGAAACAGTTGGTGCACTTTTCTGTTAACAGTTCCTTTCCTCCCCTCCAGGGTGCCCTAAATCTTGCTTTGGCTTGGCTTGGCTTGGCTTTGGCCAACTTGTTCTGGTGAGAGGTGTCCCTAACCAGGGCAGAGGGGTTGGAACTCACTGATCTTTAAGGTCCCTTCCAACCCAAACCACTCTATGGGTCTATGATTCGCCTACAGGACCTGCTCGCGGCAGACAAATGAGTTTCGGGAGTTTCCAGCACGTGTCTTAAAAGGTAGGAAGGTGAGGGGTGGGGAAAGGGAAGAAAAGCGGAGGGGTACTAACTTCTAGCTCTCTCCGGATAGCTGAGATGCCTTACCCAGGACTCCTGCCTTGGCAGAGATGCAGAGAGCCGGAGCTACGCCTCACAAGGCGGGGAGAGGGGAGCGGCCGCCTCGCAACCACCCACCCTCAGCCCTTCAGGCGGCGGCGCGACCGGCTCCAGCGGGTACCGCCGTGCGAACCCCTCGCCTCCGTTCTCGAGCGCCCAGGCGTTCTGCCTCCGCCCTGCGGCTGTAGCCGGGAGGCGGCTGGACGTTAACGGACTGGCCGTTCTCCGGGTGGCCGTTCGGTGGCGGCCCATAACG
>VXBW01001032.1:807867-818620 GCA_013400375.1 Thinocorus orbignyianus | reverse complement strand
TTACCCAAAGTGTGTTGTATTTTTGGGGGTTTTTTCCCTCCAGAATATTCAATACTGTTTTTCATAGAATCACAGAATGGTTAGAGTTGGAAGGAACCTTAAAGATCATCAAGTTTCAACCCCCCTGTCATGTTCAGGGACACAGGATATTAGGAAGAAATTCTTTCCTGTGAGGGTGGTGAGGCACTGGAACAGGTTGCCCAGAGAAGTTGTGGATGCCCCATCCCTGGAAGTTCTGAAGGCCAGGCTGGATGGTACTTGGAGCAACCTGCTGCAGCAGAAGGTGTCCCTGCCCCCGGCAGGGGGTTGGAACTAGAAAATCTTTAAGGTCCTTTCCAAAGTAAACAATGCTATGNCTTTATTTTTCAAAAAAAAAAAAAAAAAAAAAAAAAGCGCTCTTCCATCGGAGCTGGGTACAACGCCCTAAGGCTGCCTGCAGCGAGGGGTGCGCATCGTCAAGGCGACGTGGATTCCTGGGTTCGTTCCACCCTTCAGCTGATAAATTCCACGGGCGAGGTAGGGCTCCCTCCCGTTAACGCTTAAGAGAACCGCCGGGCGGCGCCAGAGCCACCCTGACCTCTGCGCCTTCCACTGGCAACCCCGGGGCGGAGCGGGGTGAGGCACCGCCTTCCTCTGGCCGCCGCCTCCTCCTTCTCTCCCGACATGGCGGCATCATCCGAGCTTGGCGGCCTGAGCGACGAGGCAGCCTACGGCGCCTGCTCGGAGCCGGATGCCAGCACGAAGGTGGGTGGATGGATGGGGGTGACGAGGCCGCCCCGGGGGCTGCGGCCGCGCCTTGGCCCACCCTCCCTGGCTTTGCTGGGCGGACGTGCGGTGGGTGGGAGGTGGCATGGGGCCGAGGAGGATTCCGGCGTGGGGGAGCCGAAGGAGTAAGCGGGGGTCGCTCGCCAGGGATCTGTCCCGGCGCTCGGGGTGCACCCTTGTGTGGGGAAACCGGCTCGGGGTCGGGCAGCCTGGCTCGGCTTCGCCAGGGAGCCCCGGTCAGGATGGGGCTGAGGGGAGGGAGACAGCGCCCGCTCTGGCCTCGGCCGCCGTGTAATCCGGCCTGCGGGGCCTCTTCAGCTGGTTCATGCCAGGGCCGCAAAAGATATCACCCAAAACGCCACAGACGTTTTTTAGTTTTTATTAGAACCTTGTAGTTGCATCTCGGTTGTTCTACGTTTTTTTATTTTTTTTTAAATACACCCGTGACGGCTATCCTGTCATCCACTTGGTTGTTCAGTAGCCCTTGGTGTATAA
Source organism: Thinocorus orbignyianus (assembly GCA_013400375.1). NCBI lineage: Eukaryota > Metazoa > Chordata > Aves > Ciconiiformes > Thinocoridae > Thinocorus > Thinocorus orbignyianus. Next base: position 817,360 of record VXBW01001032.1, on the reverse strand, counting down.
AGTTACCCCCTGGCTTGAGGAAAATAGCCTTGCAGAATTGCAGACTGCTTTTGCTGCCAAGAGATCATCAGGCTTGACTGAAATTCAACACCTCTCCAATGAAATAATAAAAGTAACAAGTTCGGGTATTTAGGTTTATTTAACCTTATGTGTCTGCAGTGATGCCCAATATCAAATACTCATGTGCTTGGTGTGCTTGCATGCAAAGTGGTTCATGTGAAGTACAGTTCCTTAAAAGACTAATAAAGATAAACATGATACCCTCTTTGGATACCACTGATAATATATATTGATTGATAGCAGCGGTGGTTTTGTTTATTTGTTTTAAACATTGTGTTACAAAGGCGCATTTATTTAGCGCAAATCTGTATGTGTAGGATCAGGACAAAAGGTTTTATTTGTACTCTGTTACTTCTAAACCTGCTAGTTGTAGATTCATTATTAACTAGCATCTTTGCTAACACCCATAATTAATTTCTTGTTGATGTATTTTTTCCCCACAGGATTTTATGTTTCAGCAGACAATGCTGAGAGTGAAGGATCCTAAGAAGTCACTAGATTTTTATACAAGAGTTCTTGGAATGACGTAAGTAGAAATTGTATGCCACAATAATTTTGGTTTTTCCTACTATTCTTCTGAAAAGTGTTTGTTATTTTGATGTAATTATACTAATTGGTCTAAGTACGTAAACAATGTTGGCCCATCAGCTGATGCCCAGCTGGACAGTCTGGCAACCTCTGAGAACTCCCATGGCACAGTTGATGCCTAAGCTGCAAATGAACTAATATTGGCCCTGACTAGAAATTTCTTTTTGTCTTAAATAGGTCACTAATTATCAGTGTACAACTTGTTTATTTCCTTCTCACTGGGCCTGCAGCTACCTGCTAACTTTTGTGACAGTGTTTATAATCAGGAGTCATTGCTAAAAATCTTGAAATTAAGTTCTCTGTTAGTTCTCAGAGGAGGCTTGTGACCACCGCTGCTCATAAGAGAACAAGGCAGTGAAAGCTGTAGATGGGGTTCAAACTTACTCTTTTGGAGAAGGCTGTTGAGAGGCAGATGCCCTGCATATTTATGCTAAGGCTCTTTGAAACATCAAGAATGTCAAAAATGTGCAAAACAGAATTCTGGTGTAGTTTTAAACATCAGACTAAAGTGAAATAAACAACTTCCACTTTAGTAAACATTTGGGTGTGAGAAAATTAGAATCAAATACCTAGTAAGATGAAAAAAAAATAATATTTGCTTCGCATGCCTACTTTTTCTGGTTAAATATAGTACGTAAAAATGGTTTGAAGTATGCCATGCCATCTCTAGAAAGGTGGTGAAAATAGAGATGTATCAAATATTACACAGAAAAGTTGATGACTTCTTGCATCTAGCAAAGGGACACATATGAGGAGCAGCTTTTTCTGACCTCAAGTATTTTTTAATTGATTAAATTGTCACATTTGGAGTAGGTATTATCATTATACTTAGGTATTGAAATTGTAGAAATAATTCATCTAAAGGTATATTTGTTTTTCAGTTCTGCTGTATTCTTAAGCTTTGTTTGATGCCAGTGAGCTCCCAAGAACAAAGTAAAGTTTCAAAGCAAATCTTTTTATTTCTTGGTGATATTTTAAGGTGGATAAAGATCTTCCTGAAGAAATACAGACAAGTAACAGGGTGACAGCCTCAAGCGGCGAGACTTTATACTGACTTTGCTATTCAGTTACTTGATACTTTGGCCTTTAAGTATTGATTCTTCTAATTTTTGTAGGTTTGTAGTATGTTCTAGAGTGTTTGTATTTGATGGTTCAAAATGTGTTTTAAGATGTGGATTCCAGTCAGAACTGCAAAAAAATCACAACAATAATTCTTCCGTTGGTAAAGCATCTTCGTTTATTTGCAAGCTACCTGATTACCTTTTAAAGTAATTATTTCTAAATAATTGTTGCCATTTAGACTGCTTCAAAAATTTGATTTTCCTGCCATGAAGTTCTCACTCTATTTCCTGGCATATGAAGATAAAAATGATATCCCAAAAGATAAAGCTGAGAGAACACCTTGGACCTTCTCTAGAAAAGCTACACTTGAACTGACACAGTAAGTATTAATATAATGACAGATGATATTTGGCTAACAGTGATTAAGCAGAAGTGTATGGGTGTAAATCCTGCTGGATTGAATAAAAAACTTAATCGTTACAATGGAAACATCTTCACAATCTTACAGCCTTAAAATATGTCTGTGATCTTAGATACTTGGCAAGCTTAATCTTTCATTTTCAGAGTTCTTCCAAACTGCTAGGTGAACAGTGATACATAAATGTGAAAAAATGCTTGCTGTATTTTGAGTGTGCATGCCATCTGGGTAGGGAAGCCACAGAATTTAGAAAAACTTAGTGTGATTAGAACTTTATTTGGATCCCCAGGGCATCCTAATAATGGATAGCTATTGCTTTTGCAGTCTAATCAAAAGAAGTATTAAGTCAAAGCATACACTTCCTGTAAACAAGACAATGTGGTTAATACTACTTATCGTTGTAATTGTGCAGAAAGACTCTTCAAAATACCCCACTGTAGTCGTGGACTTGAGGACCTGCAACCCTCACTGTTTGTTCCCCAGTGATGGGTAGATAAACTGTCCACAAAGCGCATCTGCATGAGACAAGAATGTCTCCACTTACTCAAATGTAGAACCTGAATGTTAGTGAAGAGTTGTGAACATGTGGATTAGCCCCAGGACCATCCCTAGGATCTGTGACTAGGGAAAATCTTGATAGCTTAGTGAATGCAGCCAACAGTTGAAATGATTTGGTTTCTTAGGAGAAACAACTTACTTTGCTGAGGAAACTAAACATTTAGGATCTGTTAGTTTTGATGCTTTTCTTCAATATGTAATAATTTCTTCTTACAGCAACTGGGGCACTGAAAATGATGAAACTCAGTCTTACCACAATGGCAATTCAGATCCCCGAGGATTTGGTAGGTCTTTACTTTTGTGTTTGCAATTTTTAAGCTTTGGTTTATTGAGATTACGTTTTTTTTTCTCTTGAGTATTGGGGAGAAACAGTGTTTTAAGTGTTTTTTAGAAAACATCAATCAAACTCTGTGCAAAGGTTATTGGGTAAGTATATGCTGTTGGCTTTATTTTTATGAGGACTAATAGAGAAAATATTTTAAACTTGTATGGATGAAAAGACTTTTCTAGTAGGTTACTTTGAAGAAAACGTACTACCACTAGAAAATAAGGGAATTTGTATCTCATCCTTTACCTCTCTTCTTCCAGCATGTAATGCTTCGAAAGATTGTGAAAATAGGTCAACAAATGTGTTTTGGCATAATGGCATAATGAGTCACAGTTACACTTTTCATAAAGAATCTAATCTTTTGGCAAGCAAACCCTTGCTAATAGTAGCTGCTGAATGAAGAACAGTAATTGCTCTTGTAGATCTGATAATCATGATGTTCAGGCTGATTTACATTTGAATTTCTATTTTATAATCCACTGGTTACCCGTTTTAAGGTAGAATAATTCTGTCTGTAGCATTGAGGATAGTGTTCATGTGGCTTGATTTGATATTTTGAGTGCTTGAAAGGTCATTGGCTTGTGAAATAAGTTTCATACTTTGTTTAGCCACTTGACATTTAAAGCTCGTGAATTGATTTGTAAGCTTAGGCCCTACATAGTGCTAGAGTTAGTCTCTAACAAATAGTGCATTAATGTTAAACTCCATGTACTGTTGAACTGAGCAAATGCAACAAAATGCTGTCATGTGGACATGCTTCAAGAAAGGAAATACGGATAAAATAGTTTGATTGAAAATCTTAGTTTTTCCTACTCTAGATAATACTCTCATCTAAACAATATGAAATATTTAATATTTTATATTAATATTTTAATTCTAGTGTCCCGATTTTAAAAAGTCTTATCAAAAAGCCAACTTTCTGAAGGAGTATAATGTTAATACCCAAAATGCCTTTTTTTTTCTTTTTTCTGGAAGCAGTGTTTTTCTTCTATACAATCATAGCTTAAGTGTAAATCATATCTTAAGCATGTAAACTTTTTGCACAAGATGAAATGCTGAGCAAACCTTTTCCTGGAACACTCAGCAATACTTAACAGTGTACTTCTTACTTTGTTGCACAGGACACATTGGAATTGCTGTCCCTGATGTCTATAAAGCTTGTAAGAGGTTTGAAGAACTAGGAGTGAAATTTGTGAAGAAACCAGATGATGGTAAGTCTTGATCAGAAATGCAAGTCAATTTTCTTCCTTGCTTTTAATATATTCTGCCTAGTAGATCTACCTAGAAAGCTGGGTAATACATTTCTAGTAGCTGTCACTGCTTAGAAAGTGCTAGAATCAGTTACCCCTATGTTCTCTTACACAGTAGGCAAAGCTAACAACAGATCCACCTCGGTAACAATAATCAGTCGAGCTACGTGCCTCCTGTATGTTGCCTGGTCTTCACAAAAATTCGTGTGCTCTGTTGATGTCATAGTTTACTGTGTATGCTACTGCCTAGTACTTTAACATGGATCAAATTCCAACATTTCATATTTGTTTAGTTCTTACCATCTTAAAATAAGATGACTCAGAAGACATAGTTATTTCCACCTATTAAAATGGAGTAATTCTTAACTTTTCACTTTTTATTTAAATCCACGTAGTGCCACCTACTAGCTATTATAATTTTAACTGTTCTGTCAGCTCTGGTAGAAATAGCCTCGTTAGTCTCTGTCATACTTGACTATAACTTTTAGTAAAAAATTCATACTGTATTGCTCAAGTGTCTAGAGAGTACATGAACAAGAATGATTTCTGCATTTTAGGCTATTTTACATAGACAGTGGTGAGAAGTTTTGCATTTTTCAACTGGATTCTCTTCCATGAAGAAGCCTCATGAGAGTTCTAGAACTTCTCAAAATAGTCACATTTGAGATTCAGAACTAATCATGTAGTCCTAACTTTACCTGTGGTGTGTTTTTGTGTGTTTTTGTCTCAATAGGTAAAATGAAAGGACTTGCATTTGTTCAGGATCCTGATGGCTACTGGATTGAAATTTTGAATCCTAACCACATGGTGACTCTCACTTAGTTTTAATGAAGTACGTTATGTAGAAGATGCACACTTTCAGGTCCCTGGAGAAAATACATAACAGTAGTGAAATTCTTGCTTAATAGAAAGGAATCAGTCATGTTAAGATTCTCCTCTGAAACTATCCTCTGGGACCTCAGTGTACTCAAATTCCTTTTTGTTGTCCTGTGATGCCACTACAATTTGCTTCCAGTTAGGAATATGCAGCCATCTTTTGGAAGAGCGCGTACACGGATTCTCCTCTAGAACACTGATTATGTTAATATTTCAGTGAAACACTCTCAAAGGATATGTGACCAGAAATGCACTGCATCTCATGCCGTTTAGATTTACAATAAGAAGATGAAGAACAACAAATAATCCTGTGTTGCTAGTGATGATTTGCAACAAGGATGAAGAAAACCAAACTTAAGGGTACACTTTATGAAGTCAAAGGATCCTGGAAGCTTCATTCTCTATCTTGTATACTAGAAAATAAAATGTCAGACTAACTTTGATTTGAGTAGTAGCATGTTTATGGAAGTTCTGATGCTATGCCAAGCAAAACTCTTTAAGGAGCAGCCTTAAACAGGAAACTGTGGAGGCAATAAATCAGTCCAGCAGAAGGAATTCAGTCTTTCAGCTTCTGGCTGCTGTATGACAGCCAAGATAGGAGGCCTTATAGTTGCTAAATCACAGTGACCCTTTCTTGTCTCTTCCAACACTAGAAAGAACTTGCTTATAATTTTTCTTTCAATGAAAGTCTGGGGCTATATTTAACTTAAATGCTCTGTACGTTCCGCATTAGGAATTTAATGAAAAAGGGTATTTGAAACAACAGCTTCCTACTAGTAGATGTTTTGATCTGCCCTCTCAAAATGAGTGATGGTTATTGAAATGATACCTGTAAATAGCAGGAAAACAAGTAACATTTATGTATGTTACATACTAGGTTTTTATGCTGTTTCAACTGTTATGAACAGTGCAAAACACATCAGGTTTTTGAACCCTGTTTTTCCTTCCAAACAGGAAAAGACCCTCCGTCTTTTCTGTGGTTCAAGTAGCACTTACCTTCTACTCATTCTTCAGCTGTGTGACTATTGAATAGTGTAATGGCATTGCAATTCATTTCCAAATAAAGCACTGGTGCAAACTACAAGCTTTGCTATTTGTTGAATCCTAGATAGGAAAGGCTATTTGTTTTGGTTCATGGATTATGAAGAAAAAAATCTGGTGATAAAAGATAGAATAGGGAGTACAGTAGTGAAGAGAACTGCGACTTGATTAGCAGGGTGTTTTAGTAACTTAATGGGCAGAGTTAAAAATAACTGTCAATAACTCATTGTCTTTAAAACAGAAATGAAGGAAGTACTGCGTTGGATTTCTACTATGCTAATGTAGATGTTAATGCTTAAATACTAAGTATTAGTGTCCTGTCTCCTTATCTGAAAAATCCTTAATTCTGTCTGCTTCATCTTAACAAAATAGCATATGTAAGCTCAATAATTTTACAGCACTCCACACGAACAACCATTCCTGTAACTTAACCCAAGATATTTTGTTTACCCTTGGAAATGATTAAAATAGATTATATGCTTCATCAGAGCCTTAGGTATTGGGAGAAGGATTTTAAGAACTATTCCTCTGCTTAATACCTCCTATGGATGTGCAAGCAGTCATAAATTCATTGGAAGGTAGACATAGTAACTCAAAAGATAATCTTTTTTTCAGTTTTCTATTTGTTATATGAAGCAACTCTGGTATTTTAAATGGACATTTTTGTGACATTTTCTGGCTGTTCTCCACAGTATCTACTGATAGGGTACTTTAGCCTTAGCAGTGTCATTCATATACGTGAGATTTTTTTCCCCTTCTTGAATATTTGCCAACTTGCCTTTTTTTTTCTGCAACAATAAATACTGTTGGTTCATGGTTGCAGTCTCTATTTCTGCCCTTCTGTACTTGCAGAACTAATACCTACCCTGTTTACTGTCTCATTCCTTGTCTGTTCAATGATTGTCCTGTACGTTAGGTCATTTTGACAGCAACAACATAGTTACTACAGTTTGGAGTGAGACCTCCTGCATCAGTGAGACGTCTTAATAGCTGTCACCATGCGATCTCAGTGTCGTCTTCCTCCCAGATGTTGGGCTTCTGACATTGCACCCCCTGCCCCTAGAAGGCTATTACAGCTTTATAAAGTGGCAAAGATTTTCTTGAATGCTGGGTTGATTTTATGCTAAGTTAATTAAGCACAAAACAGGTGGCAGTTCAAGACTGCCTTAGTTTCCCAAATGAGTAAATAAAGCTGTTCCTTTTAGCACAAAGTTAGCTTGGCTCGGCTGACTCTTGAAACTTTGCCTTATTTTGAAAAAAGGTAGACAATATTGCAGAATACCTTAGAGCAGCAATTAAGAGAACTCTTAGTTTGAAGACTGTTATAGAGTAACTTCAGTATGCTATCTTCTGAAGTTAGTAGGATGAGAACAGCATAAAGAAGCATGAGAGCTACAGCAGTGAGACAGCACCCAGCTGATTGCAGCTTGCATAGGTTTTCATGGCTAAAATGTGTTTTTCATACGCATTCCTTCTGCTGATGATGATCTGCAATAGGAACTTAAAATGAAATAAAACCCAACTGAAGCACAAAGTGCTCACTGCAGTTTCATGCCATTCAGAATCTCACTAAACTGTGAGTAGAAAAATTATTTAGACCAACAGTAGTACAAGTGAAGTTGTCTAAAACTAAGTTTTATTTCAGTTAATACAGATACATCATCTAAAGCCTCATGACCAATTTTACAAGCATGGAACTCAGTGGTTCATATTTTATCAATGTAAAGTATTTCATTCAGACTTGTTTCACTACACTTCAAAGTACAGGTGTGACTGGAAAACCTACTGACCCAATTATGTGGAATCCAGTAATTAAAACCGGGATAGTTTGCAAATCAGGTAAGGCAAAGGGTGTGCATAGGTAGTTCTGTGGTAACTACACAAGGAGGAGCAGGGTATGTCAAAGGCTCTCTGCTTAGTACTCAAATAAAAGTTACTCTAAGCGTGTTTCCTAATCTTGGAATGACCCTTGGTTTTTTTTCTATCCATGATGAAGTGTAGACAATGTGACAGATGATACGGTAGTAGAAAGGAAAACTTACTGCTGTTTACCATACTGAGAACTAATTAAATGCAGTATTCCCAGTTATGAAATCTAAGAACAAGCTATTAAAGACAAATATTTAATGATTCTTTTAGCCTGCAAAAGATGTTACAGATTTTAGTTGTAAAAACTTTTGAAGTTATGTAATTTTCTGCTTACAGATAATGTTTACTTTTTCCAAGGTAATATTCAGGCTAAATAAAGTATGGAATGAAATAGTGTGTAGCACTTCGCCTCTTGACGGGCCTCAGTTCAGTTTGATGTGCAACAGTAGAAATTAAGCCAATGGTCATGGGGAGCAGGTCCCCACTCATTCTCCATACAGAGAGGATGGGAGGCAGCATAACTGAGTGCTTCCCGGTCTCTCACCAGTCCACCTGTGTTCCGCTCTCCTGAGAGACTGCTAAGACCACCGTTATTTTTAAAATGAAGGAAATGTGTATTTTGGATGTCACCAAGTACCAGCAGATGAGAACGGCAGGGAAGATTAAACATCAGTTGCTATTTCATAAGGGCTGGGCATCTAAATGTCGCAGAATCACAGAATGAATCAGGGTTGGAAGGGACCTCTGGAGATCCTCTAGTCCAACCCCCCTGCCAAAGCAGGTCCACCTAGAACACGTTACACAGGAACTTGTTCAGGTGGGTATTGAATGTCTCCAGAAATGGAGACTCCACCACCTCTCTGGGCAGCCTGTTCCAGGGCTCTGCAACCCTCAAAGTGAAGAAGTTCCTCCTTGCGTTCAGCTGGAACTTCTTAGGTACAAGTTTGTGCCCGTTTCCTCTTGTCCTCTAACTCAGCACCACTGAATAAAAGACTGGCCTCATCCTCCTGACACCCACCCTTTAAGCATTTATAGGTGTTGATCAGATCCCTGAGCCTTCTCCAGACTAAAAAGACCCAAGTCCCTCAGCCTTTCCTCATAAGACAGATGCTCCAGGCCCATAATCATCTTCGTCGTCCTCTGCCGTACCCTCTCCAGCAGTTCCCCGTCCTTCCTGAACTGGGGAGCCCAGAACTGGACTCAGTACTCCAGGTGGGGCCTCACCAGGGCAGAGTAGAGGGGCAGGACGACCTCCTTCGACCTGCTTGCTGGTCACACTCTTCTTGATGCCCCCCAGGATGCCATTGGCCTCCTTGGCCACAAGGTCACATTAACGTCCCTGGTGTCTGAACGAGTCTCTGGTTTCTGACAAATGCAGCCACCCGCCGACAGGTGGACTCCGCCATTGAAGGACCCCGGCAGCCCCACTCGGGATACTGCTGT
>VXBW01001032.1:789943-807817 GCA_013400375.1 Thinocorus orbignyianus | reverse complement strand
CCCCGGCGCCCCCCGCCCTCCCCCCCGCCCCTGAGCGGGACCAGGCCCCGAGCACTCACTCCCAGCCCAGTGGGGCCGCTCCGCCTCCGGAAGAGGAAAGCGGCCGCCGGGCGGACGGAACTAGGGAGGCCGAGGCGAGACCCGCGCACGTCAGCGCGCAGGGGGACGGCAGCAGTTGCTAAGTGGCGTCACCGCGCCGCCTGACGTAGCGCCGGNCGACCTTGGGCGGCGAGCTGGCTCTCGGCCGCCCGCCCGGCCGGGGGGGCGATGCGGCTGCTTCACCTGCCGGCCCCTTTACCGGCCCCTGCGCCGTGCGAGACCCCGTTGTGGCCTTTACATAAGGTCGGTGTTTTGACACTTTGACAGCACACGCAGTATTTTGGCAGGTTCACCCGGGGTCTTTGTACTGAGCTTGCGAGTTGCGCGCTGCTGTGTTTCGCCTAAATTACTTTTGACTTAGAGGAAAGTGTCGTGTTTTCAGACTTTTAAAAAAGCCAACTTGATGTTAACTTTTTGGCAGTCTGCCTCTGATTTTGCTCGCCCGATAACACACTGTGCTTGTGTTATTTGTAAAGGAGAGCACATTCACTTCTCCCAAAGGTCCGTGCTGGGATCACTTTTTTTTTTAAAATGTGTTTTAAGATTTAATTTGAGCCTGCTCACAATGTAGGTGTGTTTGACATGTCTTGTATTACAAATGTGTAAATCAGATGCTTGAAAAATACTCTTCTGTGGTCTGTTCACTTACATTTATGTAGAATGACCACCACAGATATTTTCATGAATGGTATTTGAATGTGTTTTGATAATACCCGCCAATTTCATAACACGGAGTACTTGTGGGAATAAATATTTACATATTGCATGTCACTCTCCAAAACTAGGAGATCTTTGTCAAACACCTGTTTTCAATTTGCTGGTTAAGGTGTGGTTACTTTCATAAGACTACCTGCAAATGTCTTTTCTTCCTGTTCCTCTCCTGCCTCCTTAAACATACGCTTTAAAGAAAATTAGAGCGTCTCTTATGAGAGAATTCACAGATCAAGGTATCATCTATTTAGCAAATTAAATACAGTTTATTTTTCCTGCTGGCAGGTATGATGGGAAGAATAACAATAACCTATGCTTGTTGAGAGAGACTCATTATGTTGGTTATGTGTTTAAACAAATAAAGGTTCTATATTTCTGTATTTCCTCACCCTACAGTTTTGTTTTGTTTTCCTGCTTGTAAAATTAAAGGCTTGCACCGAGAAAGATCTGGAACTGCCTGAAGTATTGTAAAAAAAACAACCACCAAAACCCAAACAAAATACCCAAAACCTTTAGCTGGCAAGCACACTTAGGGAACTTTGGCTGTGTCAGAAATAAAAAGTGTGTGATACAGTTTGTATAGCCCTGGTTTAGTTAAAAAACCCACGTGGGAAAACAGTGTTCTCAGGGATGTTGATGCTGTATTAAGAATGTTAGAATGAAATTTTTCTAGCTTATAGTGAACAAATGAATGGCAGTATGTTACCATCCTTTTTGATGGTTAAAAAAATGAATGGTCAAAATGAAAGCGTGATGACTCAAAAAAAAGAAATTCTAATGTTATTAGAAATTTTCCCATAGAACAGAGGGATTTTTAAAGAATTTATTTCCACAAAAATTTCAACTGAGAAATATGCATCTCACTGACTTTTGCCATAGGCTACATACCTCTGTTTCTGATGGTGTGTATTTCATGCATTGTTTCAGGAAATGGTACAGTTGTTGCTGTGCAGCTGGATGTTGTTGAATAGCCTTTCTATGAGCTTGCTGTTCAATCTCTCTGTTGTTCAGAATGGCAAAGAACCCTAATTTTCAGGAAGTGGGTCATCTGCCTACAGGCTACGTCCATTGTAGATCTTCAGACAGCTTTACTGGTGAGTGGACCAATGTATTTTCTTGAGGTTTTATCTCAAGAGCTTAGCTGTATGCCATTTTAACTGGGTTATATCATTTGCATTAATACCTATTTTATATGTGTGTTAATAAATGATTTGTGTTTACTATATTGTTCTTTGTACAGAACTAAACTCATTCCTGTTCTCCGGTCAGCAGAATATGTCTCTGAGCAGAACATGAAACATTAGCACTACAGCACTTAAATAGTGAGACTGTGCTTGCAGATGAGCAGTGCATAACTTCCTATATGCTTTGCTTCAAAACACTTTTTGGTGCCAGTTGTTGTTTAGAATGCTGTCGTTGAATGGTGTGGTTATTTACCATTAATCAGAGTTAACATTTGCTTTTCTTTTCATCATTTCACAGCAGAAGGGTTGGAGATGAAACTTGAAAATTCTGTGAATTTAATTTACGTGATCTTTCACATTTTGCATTTACGAATTCATACTGCACTGATTACATTTTCGTTATTTGATACTAAGTTTTAGTACATGTATTTTTTTCTTTTCTGTTACAGTTTTCACTCACAGTTTTGTTATTGTTAGAAGTACAAAGGAGCTGCTGTAGGGAGCATTCGGACAGAATCAAAGTAGTTACACTCTGTATGTTGAAGTAGTTACTAAAAATTCCTATTTCCTGAGATGTTAACTTATTGTACCAGAACTTATGAGAACAAAATATTTTTGTATAAAAAGATGTGTGTATCTATTAAAAAAACCAAGCCATATGGTTTGAAACAGTTATACCTTTGTACAGTAGCCTTACTGTCACACCTTGCTTTGTGAGTCTACAGTAGCAGAAGTTGTAATTAAAATAATATTTGCTGGAATTTATTTAAAGCGTAGCAAAGTATTTTATGAAGTAGTGAACTACAAAAATTTGAAATACTACTCAAATCCTTTCCAATCAACTGAGAACCAATTCCTCTTTCTAGATAAAATGGCAACAAAGAGGATAATATTTAAGAAAATTCCCTTTGTGTAATTCTGACAAAATCTGTATTATCTTGATAGTCACAAACTAGATGATGAAGTGTTTCAAGGGTATGAAATTATTTGCTCAGTGTGTACAATAAATTTTTTAATTCCAACAATAGTCTGCTTACCTGCATTTATTTCTAAAGTTTCAATAGGTTATCAGTTCCATAAACATTTTTCACTCATTTTATATTAAAAAAAAAATCCATATTATTCATGAACAGTTTCCTAAATTCCTTTTTTTTTTTGTTCCTGATACAAAAACAACTCTTCTGTGTTTCATTGAAATAGCGCTGCCTTTCAGAAGACTTTAGCGATAGCTCAGGTGAGGATGTGGGGAAGTGGCCTTATACTAGTCTTTACTGCAGCTCTTGTTTGAGAGTTGTTTAGTAAAGATGTCATACATGTTTACTGTTGGTGCTGTATTTTCTAGATCATATTTTAGTACATTATGTTACAGTTTACTTACTAAAAAGAAATATACCATGCTGAGAACTGAAGGGCTTTTGTTGTCGTTTTTCTAGTCGTGACACCTGTTGTATAATATTGCATATTGCCTTATGTAATAAGTCCTGGGCCTCAGTTTTCACATGCTCACTGTTGAGGGGGACGACGACCAAGAAACATGACTTTTGGTGGGGTCTTGATTTGTAGCCCTTCTGACTTAACAGAAGCCTTTTGAGGTTGTTGCAGTTTTAGTGGCACCTCAAACTCACCAAGAAGACTGTTTTTTTGTGACATGAATAAAGCTGCAGCAGCCGAGTCCTGAAGCAGTTAATTAACTCTGAATAACTCTTGGAAATAGGTTATGGTGTTGCAAGAGGCTAATATTCTGAAGCTGGTTAGATGTTCTTTGACCGCCAGGAAGAGGAAACACCTGTATTCTCTGAAAGGGGTGACGTTGTTTGATGACAGAGGATGCCAGAGGGACTTTGCTGAAGGGTTTTGCCAAACTTCTAGCAGCATCTGTCTTTTTTATCATAAAGAGTACTTTGAGTTGCAACTAGAAAAATATGTGTTTAGTTATACAGGGAAGTTGTGAGCTCATAGCAACTTGCCACATCTAAAGCAGTATATTACCTTTTACTTCCTCAAACAGGAAATGTGCACGTCACTTCGAGGGTTGACAGAATTTGTACCATTAATTAATCCAGTCTGGGAAGGTCTGAAGTCATGTATTATTTGGTTCTCTATTTTGAAGGCAGGACTGCGCTGACTGGGCTGCTCTATATGGAAAATCCACAATACAGATGAAACTTTCATTGCAAATGCATAGCAGTAAACAAATAAGAGTTTGAGTGCTTCTTCAATATACTAGCGTTACCCACAAGAAGCATATAAGGCATGTGCACAATTTCATGAAGTTGAAAGTGATAGGTACCCTGGGTGGACCTGCTTTGGCAGCGGGGTTGGACTGGATGATCTCCAGAGGTCCGTTCCAACCTCGTTCTGTGACAGTTTCTAACACTGTGTCATTGAAGCATTTGAAAGGCTCTTCCACCAGCAACTTGCAGTCACTGTTTGAGTCCTGTATTCCCCGTGGTCAGCATGTTCTTGTTTGAAACCAATGATTTAGAAATAGTACATAATTGTACCAGCAGTTTGGAGGGCATGAAACATTGAAACAAATTTGTCTTGCAGCTTACACACAGGGATTTCTAAATTTCTACTTTCATTGCTTACTGTAGTTCAGGGCCATGATGTTCATAAGGATTGGCATCGTGGGCTGATGAGTGAGTGTCCCCAGTTCAGACTTTGCCCTCTCCTGTGCACTGATTCTTGTTTAGAGAGGTTTATGTACCCTTGAGAGGGAAGCGTGCTTTTGATTTTATTTATTTATTTAACCTGAAATGGAAATAATTTTCTCTTGAACTTTTCACCCTATTGGCACATGATAACATCCACAGCTACTGGAAGTGAAGTTAGCGTGCAGCTGATGGCATTCCCTTATCTTTACCACTTTTACAGTCTCTGTTTTATGCCCGCAGTACCTGTTCTTATTTTTTAGAAATAAGAGTAGATTAAGGAAAAAATTAAGTAGAATGCAGAAAAAATTGAATTAAAAACAGATTTAAAAACGTAAATATGCCTCACTTCATACTTGTACAAGTAATCATAAATGAACTTCCCTAGTCAATCAAAACTGTAACTAACAGGAGAAAGACAGTGCAGCATTGCTTGATGTGCACGTACCGTGCCCATAGTTGGGTTTCCTGGCTATGGGGAATGACATTCAACAGCAGCAATTACAGGCTTGTAAGATAACAGAACTCTTGGAGGAGTATTGAGGCTTGAGATTTGCAGCAGAGTAACAAGTACATCCTTTTATTTGCTCCTTTGGTGTAATAAGAGGTTTTCTATTTTGAGGGCATTTCAGTTTTATTGTCATCTATAAACCCTCAAATAATTATGTTGTGATAAACATTACTGCTGGTATAAATAGATGCAACTGGGGTGATGCGGGTTAAGTTAATCTTGCTTGTTACAAGGTAAATGTTACTGGAAGTGTATGTCACATAAATCTGTTCAATTAAGAGTTGTCTTAGCTAATTGTAAATTAGCCAGTGCAAATGGAAGAAGCAGTCTGTTGTTATGAAAAACCATTAAAATTCATTTAATCTTGTGTCAGCATAGAAGGCCAACTGTTCAGTGTTGTGTGTTTCCATGCTGCCTCCACTCTCCGGTACCGCTGGTTCAACGCTGTAATGGCTACAGGTGTACACAATCTTTTAATTCAGGTAGCAGAGACAGCTTGAGGAGAGCTGTTCCCATTTCTGTTGTGACCTGTGCTATCAATTTAGTATGCTCTATTTTTTTCAAATCTTATTTTCTATTTCTGTCACTTTTTCTAGTTTAATTTAAGGTTCTTTGGGACCGTGTTTGACGATATCTTGATTTTTGCTTGAATGTTTCCAAGTGTTACAGAAGTGCAAATAATATTTCACCCCATCTGTATGCATTTTCTTTTCTTAGGGGTAGAAATGACTGGAAACAGATGCATATTTTCTAATAATTCTTTTAAAATATAGCTTAAACACGCACTCATGTAATGGATATTTCACTTGAAAGATTAATGTGTTAGCTGTGTGCAGGGTATGGTCTCATCGTTTTCCTGCTTCTTGTGGTACACTATCTTTCTTCAGCACTAAGTATGTGTCTGTTTTGAAAAGTGGCTAGTCATTGGAGCACAGCAGGTGTCTCTGAAAATAACGATGGTTATTATCTCTGAAACAGCCAGCCTCTTTTTATTTAAAAGTAAACTGAAATGTAACAGTAGAAGCTGATTTAAGACCTAAATTCTCCTGTAGATGCTCTTGCTACTGAGACTACAGAAAGCCTCTGTTGCTGAAATAAGTCAAACCCAACAAAACTAAAACCTCTTGTGAATTAAGAAGTAAGAAAATAATTCCACAAAAGATATGACCAATGCATTAATCTATATTGTACATTAGTGGACAGTCTCCTACTTTTATGTCTGAGAGATATTTGGGGATTTATTTTCTTACATATAGGAGGGAACAAGAAAGTGTGAAGAAAACTGAGTGGAAAGGGTAAGAAAACTGAATTGTACATTGTAAAGCTTTGCTCTTTGACAGCTTCTAGTAAATAACAGGAAAAGTCTATCCCGACTGTTTATTTTGTTGCAGTTCTGGAAAGTTGATTGGAATTCTACAAAAACACCGATTTCAGTAGAGACTTGGGAGCTTAGACTATGCTTAATTGGTCAATTTATTTATTTATTTATAATTTATGTGCACTTTAATTCAGATAAAATTGCTTTCTAATGGTAACTTTAAATTTGTTTAATTGTAAATTCCTTTTGTTGGAAGATTTTTGTTTTAGGTAAACAGCATGACAGAACAGTAAGGTGGTAGAATTGTAGGAAATATTTTCTGTTGGCTGGAATTGTTGATGCAATCTAAATCGAGTCTTGTTATAAATGGTAAAACCTCTTGGTTTCAGTTTTCTTGTAATATATGGTAACTTAACACCAGTCACCTTTTTTTTTGTAATTGCAGCTTGGTATTTGCTGGTTTTTAATATGTGTGCCCTTCCTAATACTAGTTGTTTCCTTTTTCCCTTTAGGCTACCAATATCACCATCCCTCCAAGATGAGTAACAGCCATCCGCTTCGTCCTTACACAGCTGTGGGGGAGATTGACCACGTTCACATTCTGTCAGAGCATATTGGTGCTCTAATGAATGGGGAGGAATACAGTGACGTTACCTTTATCGTAGAAAAGAAACGCTTTCCAGCACACAGAGTGATCCTGGCTGCTAGATGCCATTATTTCAGGTGAAGTATAGCTTTTTGTCAGGCTTACAGGAAATTTTCATGCAGATAAGAAAAACAGTGTTTCTCTATGAACTTTTCAGGGTGTAATCATCTGTCCATTGAGTGTGACCTTTTCTGTGTGAATGTTTCCCAGCACATCAAATCATTGTGTCCAAATACAAAAAGATAAATAGCATGTCAGGATGTTATTCTTTTGACCTTCATTAAATTGGATTTTTAAGGTAGTTACACAAATTCAAGAGCAACATAACTTTAGAACAGAAAAGTTGTGCTATAAAATTGTTTTGATTTCTTGGAGTGTGGATGGTGTGCTTCTATGGAATACACTCAATTAGAAAGTTTAATTGTGAAAAGTTTGAAATAAGTATCTAAAGTGATCTGGCTGATACGGGTTAGAATATGCATTTTAAAACTAGCAATAATACTAATACATCTTCTTGAAGAGCTGGGCAGTTTTCAATCCAAATGTAATTAATAGAACTTCCTTATAATCTTCCGATTAGTTTTGTCGCACCGATAAGCTAATAACTAAAGTAAAGTGTGAATGCAAATTGTGTTCAAACTGTCCTTCATATTTTTAAAAAAAAAAAAATGTGAGTACTACTTTGGTTTTTTTCAAGATTCAGGGTTTCATTGGAGTTGCTGTGTGCTAGGTTTAGAGTAAGGAATAGAATATCTCAAGAATCCTGGGATTTGCTAATCTACCACTGCTGTTATAGTGGCAAACTATTTGATTCATTTGCTTTCTGAAAATTTTTCAATTTTTTTCTTTCTCATGGATAGCACTGTATTTTTAAAGAATAAAGATATGAGAATCATATCTCAGTTTCTGCTTCACAAGCTGTTGTTCAAAGTGGATATGGAGCAATTGTTGTGTAAGATAAAAATGTGATGCATAAGAATATTATTTTTGTGCAGACGCTTTCAGAGCTGAGCTGCGCTTTAAATGCCAAGTATAAGGGTTTTTCTTTTGTAGATTCTTAAACCATATGTCCTTTGTATTTCCCTTGCTGTAAATAGTCATTTATTACTTTCTACTTTCTGCCTGTTTTATATCAGGATATAAACTTCTCCAATTTTATTATCTTTTCAGAGCATTATTGTATGGTGGAATGAGAGAATCTCAGCCTGAAGCAGAAATTCCTCTTCAGGACACCACAGCAGAAGCATTTACCATGCTGCTGAAATACATTTACACTGGTCGTGCTACACTACGAGATGAGAAAGAGGAGGTGCTCCTAGACTTCCTAAGCCTAGCACATAAATATGGGTTCCCAGAACTGGAGGATTCCACCTCTGAGTATCTTTGCACAATACTTAATATTCAGAATGTCTGTATGACATTTGATGTTGCCAGTCTCTATTCCCTTCCCAAATTAACTTGTATGTGCTGTATGTTCATGGATAGAAATGCCCAAGAGGTGCTCTCCAGCGAAGGCTTCCTGTCGCTTTCTAAGGTATATATTTTGTTTGCACTTTTTTACCCAGGAATATTAATCTGTATCTTCATGAAAAGTTTATGTGGTAGTTAACAAGTATCATTTTACACCAGTGAAACTGTGACAGTTGAAAATGTTCAAGCCAAGTTGACCTTAAAATCCTGGTGATCTCTTCTAAATTTTTTAGGCAGTTAATTTTAATATGTATATCTATATCTATCTAAATATATGAAATCTGAGGAGTATTCTAAAAGGTCAGAGAAGGCAATGTAATCTTAATTTGTCTTTTTTCATCTGTTCTTGAAATAATATAGTTTGGCTTCTTTATGATGCCCAGCATTCGGTAAAGATTTGAAGATAGCAGAATGTACTCTGTTCTGTTAATTTCTTGATACAGCCTGCCTCAGTGATTGCCTACTGTGTAAGCTAAAGCACTCTTGAGGTTGCTATGATTTATATTGCTGATTGCCATGGTGTTTTGAAATTGCATAAATGGTGATGTTGCAGGGTGGTTTGGGGGTTTTTGTGTGTTGGTTTTGTTGTTAGATGCACAAATATTTGTGTCTGAGTCAGTGTGTTCCATGTCATTGAGTATTTCCACTTACTCTGGGGTAGGCTTTGAGCTGGACCTGATAGTGATTGTGTGTTTTCAAGTGGTGCTTACATGAGGCATCTGTAATGAATGATAGCTTAATTATTAATTTTTTTTTAAATTTTTTTAGTGGAAAAGCTGTGATGGATCTAGTTGTTGAATAAGTACAAAACACTCTGCATAGAGAGAGATTTATCCTTTTCTTAGGCAAATTGCTAATTGTTTTGCTAGCTAAGTGAAAATTGAAAAGTTCTTAAATTCTTTTGTTCTCATTGCAGTCAGTGGGTTTCCTTCATGAATAAGAGCCACTGAAGTTTTTATCTACTGATTCTACATTTGTACCAAAAGAGAGAGAGGAGGAGGGTAGAATCCTAGTAGTTAGAAATAATTTTAAAAGGTGATTTCAAGCCATACTTCGTTTTTCTTATCAGCGTTCTTGTGCCAACCTAAGTTTAAAGGAATGATTTGATCTATACTACCAAATTCCCAAATCACTCCTTATATTCCAAAGTAAATTTGAAGTAGTAACTGGAATTAAATTGATTTGAATAGTTCTTCACATTTCAATTCTGACTTTTCTCCTAGTAGATTTGTAATTCTGCCTATTATTTACATGATGGGTTCTATAATTTTTGCATAACTAACTAAAATAAGCTACAGTTTCAGGTAGTCAGTCCTTTGGAGATTATTTTTAATAATGACAGGTAAAAATACCCATTAAGTTTTGCTTTATTTTCATTTCCGTTTTTCTTTCTCTGTTTTTAAATAAATGTAATTTTATTTCTGTTTATTTGGGATTTTTTTTCTCTTCTTTCCCAGGCTGCTCTTCTAAGTATTGTACTGAGAGACTCATTTGCAGCTCCTGAGAAGGACATTTTTCAAGCTTTGATGAATTGGTGTAAACATAACCCCAAGGAAAACCATGCTGAAATCATGCAAGCAGTGCGTTTGCCACTAATGAGTCTAACAGAATTACTAAATGTTGTAAGACCTTCTGGATTGTTGTCACCCGATGCCATCCTAGATGCCATTAAGATTCGTTCTGAGAGTCGGGATATGGACCTTAACTACAGGGGCATGTTAAGTAAGCATCAGGTTTTTTATTTGTTTGTTTTTCTCTCATTTAGTGACTACAGTCTGTAGGATATGGTTAATTTGTACTTTGAGGTTTTATCTATTATTACGTGTTTAAAAGGCTTACATAATGAAATATCTTGTTACGTACTGTTCTTGCCATTTCTATTCTTCAGATACTATTAGTCAACGTATTTTCTTTCTCAGATATTGCTCAAACATGAATGTTGTTATAAGAGTATATTTTCCTAGATGAAGTGCATTTTTAGTAGCAAAGACTTTGGCAAGAACATTACAAGTGTGTGATAAATATCTCCCATGATATTTATATGACATGATATTGAAATAAATCACATATATATATAAGTAGAATAAATATAACATTTAATATCATATTTTAGCATAATATGCTTACATTAATATAATATATTGTTGCATATATAACTTTAATGAAGTGTGTGTTGGTTTACAAAACATTCATTTAATATATGACTATATAAATATAATAAAATGAGATATATGATATTTAAATGGTGACTAGTTTTCTACTTCAGGAAGACTATCATCTTTTCTTCATTACTTCTGATTTTTCTTATTCCTTATGTGTTTGCCTAAGTAGTATAAACATGTTTTCCAAAATCATAGTAATTGAAACCTAAACAGTATGAGAAAACCTTTTACTTGACTTTGGTCTGTGCTACCTGTTAGTTCAACAAAAGTATCTAATACTGAGCTTTAGAAAGATACTGTTAGTTTGCTATTCAATGCATGATTTATACAGAGTATTTGCCCCACAGGAAAGAATAAAGTTAGATGTTCTTTGAGAGCCTGCACTGTGGGCTGTCAGTCATGCATGAGCTCTGAAAATAACTGCTTTCTCAGAACTGCATGTCCCCTTTGTTCTCTCTTAGAAGTTAGAGATATTAAGTTTTAAACATATGAGTTTATTATTAGGATATCGTAAAAGTCTTATCATACAAAAAATTTTGTTGACAGTGTAGTAGATAAATTTATAAAAGTTAAATGATGTTTTCCGACTTCTGTTTCTGCGTGTTTATGTCTTAATAAAATATGCTCCTAATCTCAAAATTTCAAGCTTTGTCAAAATGACAGCTTTTTAGAGAATTGAATTTCTGTGTTGTTTTAGTACAAGTTCAGGCTCTTGGGACTTTTCTTGTTTGTGGAAACATTTGACGGCTACTTGCAGTTTCATAGTTGTGCAGTTGATGTTTTTATGTAGCAGTACTTCAATACAGTTAAAATTTTACCACTTCAAATTCTGTTCTTTAAATGTTAAACTTAATATCCTGTTAAAATTCATACTTCTCTTGCCAACTTGCCTGAAGAATTCAGGGCAGTTTTTCATCATTTAGCTTTCAGATCATGTTTTATAGGGTCTCTCCTCAAACAAGACTGTTAAAAATGTCTTTTTAAGAGAGTGGTTCATCAGTGTATTGCTTTGTAGTTGGAGTTAGGCATCATTATCCCCAGTTTTCTTGATGGAATATCTGTTCCTAGTATGTAACAAATTTATTGCTATGAAATGGTGGTATAGAAAACTCGCTTTACCATGGTGGTTCAAAGCCCAAGTAGCCAGAAGTTTCCCATTTCACTCGGAGGGTTTATCTTTGCAGAGTACTGGAAGTTTGTATTGTTATCTAAACAGCTTGTATAGTCATGCCACTGTATGTACCACTCTGCAAATTCATGATATGGCTGCATCTTGGGCATTTTGTGATCTTTAGTTTCCTTCCACTTCAAACAAAACAGGAGAGAAAACCAGTTGAAATTAGAACCAAAAAATGACTAAGAAAGGGCCAAAAAATTATGAGAGGTATGGTGAGACGCTGATCATGAGGAAGGACTAAATAGACCAAAACTTCTGGCTGAATGAGAAAGGTGTAATAAAATTCTGTAGAATAATGGAAGGGACTGAGAATATAGATACTACATTCTAGTAAATTATCACTACTTATTACTACTATTAAAGACCTAGGGGCATCACATGAAATGGAAGAAGCAAAATTTCTAAAATACCTCTCTCTTCATGTAGTTTCGTTTTTCCTTGACCATGTGTTTGGCCAAGAAAGGATACTATCAATAAGTCTTTGTTCTGACCTAATACAGTTGATGTTCAAAACATCTAATTTGCAGTATGGGAGTGTAAAAATTAAGCTTTTTTTTTTTTTTTTTTTACGTAGTACCAGGGGAAAATATTGCAACGATGAAGTATGGAGCACAAGTTGTAAAAGGGGAGCTGAAGTCTGCTTTGTTAGATGGGGATACTCAGAACTATGATCTGGATCATGGCTTCTCTCGGCACCCGATCGATGATGACTGCCGTTCTGGAATTGAAATTAAACTAGGCCAGCCGTCAATAATCAACCACATACGAATACTCCTGTGGGACAGAGATAGTCGGTAGGTGCCAAGTTGACATAAAAAGGGATGGTAACGCACTTAGTACTGGTTGTAATGTATCAATGTGAAATATTCATTAAATATTTTATAAAAAAGTGTAATACAGTGTTGGAGATTACAATGACAAGTTTAATTTGGAAAAGATGCTTGTTTTTTTAAATGCAGTTTTGATTGCCTACACACCACACTGTTTTGTGATACTAAACTACCTCATGATATTTCAGTCCATTTTTTGTCTTCATTAAATAGCTTATATTTCTAATGAAAATTTACATAATTTCAGTAATTTTACATAATTTTTTTCTATTTGCCACTTAGTTTTCAACTGCTTTTATTTCAGTTTGAAAAACAATATTCTAGTTCTTTTGCAGAAACCA
Source organism: Thinocorus orbignyianus (assembly GCA_013400375.1). NCBI lineage: Eukaryota > Metazoa > Chordata > Aves > Ciconiiformes > Thinocoridae > Thinocorus > Thinocorus orbignyianus. The sequence goes on along the minus strand of VXBW01001032.1, from coordinate 794,714 downwards.
TATTTCTTACATATTTACATTCCAAACATTGATGGAATGTTTGTTCTGATTTTCTCAATATATAAAAAATATTAAGAAATAACACACTTTGACAATAATTCAGATAATAAAATTTATTTAGAATGTGAATTATGGACTAACTACTGGAGATACTAGAATCCACTTCATGGTGAGACTGGTGAAGTATGAACTATCATGGATGCCTTATCTGTTATGCACAGCTACTTTAGATTGTTACAGAATGCATGAAAGATCAAATTATGCATATTTGAACAATTGAGTTACTGCCTAAGTAGCAAAGGTTCTTTTTATCTGATTAATTGAATATATTGATTTTATAACTTGCAATGACAGAGATTTTACAGTTTGGTAGAGAGCTCATGCAGGTATTCATAAGCAATTTTCTATTAAAAAACAGTAAAACAAGCTACTTATACTTTTAACACCTTATTACCTTTCTGATAGAAGGTTAGTTTTATATTACTTCCAGACTAACAGTTTAGAATTGGGAAACAGTTGCATTTTGTTTTCTTAACTTGACCAAATCATGACATTGTGTTATTTTAGAACAGCGTGCTAATGTTCTATTGATTTTTATATTTTTTAATAAATGATTTTTAAAACATTAATTATGGTTATTAATCATTGAAAACAAACTACCTGAATTTTTAGCTATTTAATTGTTGCAAGTAAGTTCTGGCTCAGTTCAACTGAAATTTATGCTACTCCTGTATTCCCTTTGGAAAGATTGAAAAGTAAAACTTTGAAGGTACAAGGAACTATTTCGTAGAATAATATACTAGTTATCTCAGAAAATCAACCAAATTTATAAACCAATTATCAACCAATTTTGTAAAACTTGAAAAAGTATTAGAGACACATTGGTAATGAGGAGTTCTCCAGCAATTTTTAGGGAGCTTGTAGCTGGTAAAATGCTCTCATCTGCAAGGCATAAATCAGCAGCTGCTGAAACTTGGGGAAAACCCCTTCTCTTTGGGACAGTTTATTAAAAAAATATCTGCTTGGTAATCTATGCCCTTCCTCTGAAATTTGTAGAGCAAGCCATTGTTGGTGGCAGAATATCAGACAAGATCATAGAATCATAGCATCACTGAGGTTGGAAAAGACCTTTTAAGATCAAGTCCAGCTGTTAATCTAGCACTGCCAAGTCCACTGCTGAACCACGTCCCTATTTTTTTAGGTAGACCTCTATTCTAGAGTTTTTATTTTCATAAAATACTGTGGGTATGAGTGGTTTAGGATCTAGTTTCTTTGGCATCCTGACTTTTTTTACTTTTCTGTGGGAAGTTTGCTATTGGATGTTATTTTGGTTCTTACCTTACCTGAATTGTCAGATTTTTCTTCCCATCAGTAGCTCAACTGTCGAAGACAAGTAGAAAACAAAACATTTTGAGTACTATATCCAGTTGTGGGCTCCTTAGTATAAGATACTGACATTGAAGTGAGTTCAGGACACCAGGATGATGAGGGCTTGAGCACATGATGTACAAGGGCATGCTGAGAAAGCTTGCTGTTTTAAGAGGAGAAGGTTTAGAAGGGGGAACTTAATGCTGCCTTCACTTATTCAGTATAAGAATACGGAGAACACAGGGCCGGATTCCTCTTACAGCAGAGTGCTGAGAGGGAAAAGAGCAGTGGACACAAGCTATTAAATATTTGGAAAAGATTTCATAATGGGGTAGGTAAATTTGGGAGGGGTTTGCCCAGAGAAGTTACGGATATCAATCCATAGTGGTATGGAGGTATGCAGAACTTTACCAGCCAAGAGCTTAAGGAACTTGCTCTAAGGTTGTCCATGCATTTTCTAGAGATCCTTTCCAACCTGTATATACTTTTAGTCTAAGAATTGCTAGCCACTTAGGCCCATCTTTCTCATGGGATAGATGAACATTATCTCCAAAAAAGATGTTGTAGCAGCTGCAGAAGCACGTGGTGGCTTGTTCAATGTAGAATCATAGAATGGTTAGAGTTGGAAGGGACCTTAAAGAGTTCCAACCCCCCTGCCATGGGCAGAGACACCTCTCCCTAGAGCAGGTTGCTCAAAGCCCCGTCCAGCCTGGCCTTAAACACTTCCAGGGATGGGGCATCCACAAGTTCTCTGGGCAACCTGTTCCAGTGCCTCACCACCCTCACAGGAAAATTTTTTTTTCCTAATATCTAATCTCAATCTCTCCTCTTCCAATTTAAAACCGTTACCTTGTCCTATCACTATACTTCCTGACAAAGAGTCCCTCTCCAGCTCTCCTGTTTACATGTCTGTGAAGCTCTGGTCTATTGGATTTATTTACATAGATAATGTGCATTTTTAACAGAATTGAAGACAAACTAACAGGTGTGTTTTGCACCTTTGGTTTAGAGGTGTTACTAACAGAAGAATCTTCAGATATAAAAGTGCTAAGGAGACTAGCTGTCCAAATTACTTCTGCAAAAAAGACGCTGTCCTTAAGAAAAACGAAAGGCATAGTGTTGTGTATAATAGTGGAACTATATTTTTGAGGTTACTTTTCTTTACTTGGTACCTTCAGAAACAGGAAAAATATCATGTTATTTACTGGTTGCAAATTTACATTAATCTAATGATAGTCATCTGAGAATCCTAAATTCTCACCACACAGAAGACAGTAAATTTTGGATGAAAGCTGCTCAAACTCGTAAGGTGCTAGAGCATAGTTCATTCAAATAGGCATGGTCTAGTAATGATAATGTTATTAAAATACAGAGTATTTAATCTTTTGTGAATATTACACGTCTTGTTGATGTGAATGTGAAAGCTGATTATACAATTGACATCTTAAAGACTGCGTTACCTTTGGAAGTGCATACATTGGCATTAACAGTGTTACCTAACATATTAAGAGTTTTTAAACAGTATCAGGGTAGACGTCTACCCCTCTAAATCCTGGGCAAAAAATTGGAAATATTAACAGTGTTTGACAAAAAATATCTATGTAGAATTCTGGAAGAGCAACTCTTCTTTTAGAAATAGATGTGAAGGGACAATAAGTGGTGCAGTTGAAATGCCTGTGAATGTTGCAGGCTAGTATGTTACGAGAAAGAAAGCATTCTGAAACATTTTTCACAATTTGCTAAGCCAAAAGTGGAGTTTCTACTTCATTCAAAGTATTACTATTGTAACTATAATATGGAAATAGTTTTAGCTTGGGTTTGCTTTCTCCTGACGATCAAACTGTAAACTAAACATAATTGATAAGCAAGAGGATGACACAGATTGTGTCGGTGACTTTTTTTTTATTTTTGATGAAGTAATTTTGGGGTATGTAAGTGGTGATAGGCTTAACAATGTATCGTAAACAACTGAAACGGTCAGAAGTGAAGAAGAGCATCAGTGAGAAAATGATCATAAATTAAATCTGCTTTAGTCAAGTGAAATGTTTGAATTTGCATTTTTGGTCTACTGAATGTTTTTTGATTTTTCTTTGATATGGCAGTAGAAATAATAACTGTGTCCCTGGTATTCCAGATCTACTCCATGCAGAAAGAATACAAATGATTATTTTTATGACTGAGTCTCCATTGCATTTTTTGAGGGTCAGGGGTCTCATATAATTACTGCTGATTGTAAATTTTAGGATGTCATTCTGAAAACCTCTGTTAACATAGCTGCTAGTTAAACACGTCTGTGGGTAGGAAGAAATAGCCTTCTTATCAGCACAACTGAAAATCCAGAAGAAATAATACCCGAGATGTATCTGCTTGTATTCTAATCAGTGTTTTTTGACAACCCATAGGTCATATTCCTACTACATTGAGGTGTCCATGGATGAGTTAGACTGGATTCGGGTTATTGATCACTCTAAATACCTCTGTCGGTCCTGGCAGAACCTGTATTTTCCTGCCCGTGTCTGCAGGTTAGTTCATCACTGTAAATGTTTTACGGCTGTCATTCTATAATTTAGACATCAGAATAAGTTGTGGATTTTGTATTACTTATTTCTGATAATGTGTTCTATACACGATTTTCATCGGCTGTCTTAAATTGAATTTGTCTGTCTTGTTTTTTTAATATAAATATAGGTGATAAATTGAAGGGATCCTGTTTTGAAAACCCTGGTGCTTCCAGCTTTAACTATGCATCTTTCTCTTTTTCTCCTGGCTTTTTTTTTTCTTTTTGAGGCATACTCACTTCTAGCAGTTGATAGGATTTTTTTCACTCAGGAGTAAACATCATTCCTTGACTGCCAAAAGTTTAAAATGTGTTTATGTACTTACTATAAAACTTGGAAATATGTTTTTATATATCGTGTATATATTTCCTGCTGTTGCATTGAAAGAGTGTTTTAAACAGTTGTGCAAGAGAGAAAGGGGAGAGTTAGGACCAAGAAGGTTTGAGCAGTGCTTTGTGTAAACCAAAGCAGCTGAATGGGTTTTGTTATTTATTATTTATGTAATTATTAAGGTGATGATGTCTTTTTACTGAAAGTGCTGGGAATTCTGCAAGAATCTTGTGACTGCATTGAAGCTGTTTTATCCAAAAACTGAATTGAGCTCATTGACAGAGGGGCCCCAGTGTGTAGATTCCAAAGATGTTATCATCATTAGATTTTGCATCACAGACCCAAAGAGGAAATGCCCTGTATTGTGATAATTATTCTCTAGACACGAACTTTTTAATCAGCATAGCAACTCTTAGAATTCCCAGGCCTGTAAGTGCTTTCTTTTCCCCAAAGAATGACCTCTGTCTGTGATCTTTACTGCTCCACAACATGGGATTGCTGGCATACAGTGGTAG
>VXBW01001032.1:741586-789930 GCA_013400375.1 Thinocorus orbignyianus | reverse complement strand
GTCTCTTGTGTGTCTCTGCAGAAATCTCCTTCTCAGCTTCCCTGTCCTTTTAATAATACTGAATGTAACTGACTTGAAATTTGTTTTTCCTGATACAAATAAATACATTCTTACATTTTCCCTGTAAGCTTAATAACTCTGACTGCTATTTTCTCTGACTGAAATGGTTGTTGCTGTTCCCTAGTGTGTGTATAAATTTTTGCTTAAAGATGTCTGTGATAAATCATCTAGCAATGGTGAAATGCCTTGTGGAGTTTATAGGTGTTTTACATTTCCTGGGGATATTTTTGTGTGTGTGACCTTAACTTGGTGCAAAGTGGATGGATTGTTAGTAAGCACAGCTTTTTTTGCTTCCATTGTGTTAGTGAGAAGATTTGAAGAGAATTTAGGGTATTATTGTGGGACTTTCCTTCGTCATCTTTCAAAAGGACAGCCATTCTTTGACCTTATCAAAAGACTTCTCCAGAAGGGATTTTTCTACTTTAATATCAGTTTATCTGTTTGTCATTCTCCATCCACCGTCACAGTTGTCTTCATCTGTGTGTACACCCATATGTGCTGTTTTGAGAGCGTCCTTGTTCTGTTTTGGTGAGAGCTCATTTTCTCTGGTGAAAGCAGGGAGTGAAGAGTGGAGGGGAGTGTGTTATTCCAGAGTTCTAAGTGGTACTTTAGTCATTTTTTGGCACATAGGCACCTCTTGTATATTCTAGCTCTTTGATGGTCTCTTAGTCCTCTGAAAGTGACTGGCCCTCTATTGGAGGAGCAGATTATCAGGAGGGAGTCCATTTCATGCAATGATTTTGTATGCATAACTGTATATTAGCTTCATAAATGCATGCACAAGCACACCTGGAAAACTCCCCCTTGCGGTTTTATTTTAGCAGATATTTGAAGTTCTTGGTAACCACAGCACAGATTTCCTTATCACATAGTCCTCATGCCTCTCATTTTTCCTGTTCTGCTCAATAATCCCCAGTAAAACTGTTATTTTCTATAAATCTCTGTTCCTCATTATCATATGCACGAAACGATGGGGGAATTCCCTGGAGGTGCAGCTACTTTGAAGAACGAGTGAAAACAATAGTGAAAGTCATGTACCAGCATAAGTTTATGAACTCTTATTGTTGAGGAACAGTAACCTTATGGCAATATGAGTTCTCAGTTGTAAATCAGCATGATAATTCAGAGTGGTTTAGATAAAGTTGTTCTGTAATCTCCCTTTACATCAGTGAATTGAAGCCTACGTTACATTAAAGAGGCTGAAAGTACTGTGACTATAATTTACACTTTTTTTTCCCCCTACAGTAAATAACAAGAAAAAGGTATTTTAAATATAACTAGAAACGTAAAATTGCCAACAATTTTTGAGGAGTTCCACTTTAAGAACTTTGTGTTTATTTATTTGTATTAATACAAGTAAGTCCAGTTTGAAGGTTGGCTCTGCTTTAATCTGGGGTTTGGACCAGTTGATCTCCAGAAGAGAGCCTTTGAGTGAAAGAGCCTATATATACAGTATGTATTAGTATTTGTGAATTTTATTTATCTGGCTTTTAATTAATATTTTGTATAAAAAGAAGTAAACAAGGAGGATGAGATATTTTTTTTCTGTCTCTAATTTCAGGGGGTTGTGATTATGTATTTAAAAAAATGTATTTACTTAAATGGGTTAAGCTAGTTGATATCTAGGATGCTAACATATACAAAACAAAAATGTGTAGCAGTTTTTTGTTATCTGAAAAGGATGATCTCCAGTGTTGTGAGCACAGGTTTAAAATATGAGCTATTATGAGATTATTTCAGAATGTATAAATACTTAATATTCTGTTTTTACGGAGAAATTATGCATACTTATCAAAGGGCAGATACGTTTTAAGTGTTTTGTATGCACCCTGTTTAGAAAGAAACTGTTACCAGATTATCAACAGAAAATGAAAAAAACCCCATTTATTTAATTTAAAGATGTAAACGCCTGTACCGCTTTTAAAGGAAGACTGTTATGCAACTCGGCAAATCACTCACGTTGGTTAGCACTAGGTTAATCAATGCATTCTTTACATCCAAAATTAGTTGTGTGCGTATTCCTCAGAAGTGCTTCTGCTGTGTACTCTTGAGTCACTGTGATAAGTCCCAGCACCAAAATTTTCCTGTTCCTGAACAAAAGTACTGAGTGAGGAGTGCATTGCAAGTATCATACTCTGCTCTTTCCTTGCCATAGTTTTAACATTTATTCCCTTCTTGTCTCAGTAAAGGCAGATAATAATGTCTTTGCAAGCAACCACTTAGGGAACCATGCAAGAAAAAAATTTTTTAGGTTTTTGTGCGCTGTCAGTGGAAGATGCTGCAATAAGTATCTTTGCGCAGAGCAGTTTCTTACCAGTATAGATTTGGGATAGCTACTGGGTTTTTTTAATTTTATTTCATTTTTAAAAAGTAGATTTGTAGCACATAGTGCTTTGCAACATTACTGTATAGGATGGGTGTTGCTACTTCTTGAGTAGTTAACGGTGAATTGGAGATTGGGATTTTTGGCTGTGTTTTTTTGTTTACACACCTTATTTCAAAGCAAGAAAGTAGAACATGCCAGATTCTGTATGCTTTGCTGAAGGACAGCCTGTTTGTGTCTGATGCACTAGGGCAGTTGCTCAAACATAGATTATAAAGAAAATACGAACCCTGTAACATTAGGCAAGGTTAGTTACTTTTTTGAGTTACCTTTCACATAAATATTAGTTTTGCAAGGTGAGAGCTGTCAAGGGCTGAACTATTGTGTTCACCTGAGTTTTAAGAAGCTACTCAAACATTTCCATGGGCATAAAAATTGATGGAGTGTATCTTTTTTTGCAGGTTGGGGTTTTGTTTGCTTGGTTTTTTGGAAACCTTTCACTTTCCTTTTTAAGTCAATTTTCAAATCTACAATCAATGCCTCTTTCAGATGAGTTGGGTGGAAAAAAATGCAGCCTTTTGGCAGTTAGTTGATAAATAAAAGAAGTGATTTATAACATAATGAGTTAAGGCCAACCAGTTCAATCTCCTTAACAAGTAATTTATTGTATTATCCGTGTCACAGTCTTTATCCTGACTTTGATTTTTTTCTTTTTTTGTGTTATATGGAACACTGTGGAATATTTACATTAGTGTTAGTCTTAGGTGCTTTGTTGTACTGTCAATGGAAGCTAATTTATAATTGGCAAAGCATGTACTAAGCCATCCAAACTGATTAGGCAGAATCAAGTAACCAATGTGATAAGATTGTTTACGCTCTTTCCTCCTCCCTGTTTATTACTTGTGTGCTCCACTGTACATTTTAGTAAGTTCAGAATAACTTCTGCTGGCCATAAACTTTGTCTAGGTTAATAGATGGAAAATGGCAGGGCAGTGTCCAAAGGCTCTGAAATTCTATAATGAAAAGGAGATGGGAAGTTTTTTCATACTTTTCCACAGACAAAAGGTTATTTATTTGTGATTTGCAGGGTGTAATCCTTGTGTCCCTGCCTGTGGTGGTGGAGGGAGGTGGAACTAGATGGTATTTAAGCTCCCTTCCAACAAAACCATTCTATGATTTTTTGATTCTATAATTTAGATATACAAGCTAATTTGCACAAGGAAGATTATTTTTTAGGTGTCAAAGCTTAGTATGACAGATGATAGAGCATTGCTGTATTTTGGGGGTTTTCTGTAGTAAGAGAAAATGCTACTTATAATACCCGAGCTTTTTATTGATGTAATTGTATTTTAGAAAATATTTTATTTTTTGCTTTAAGTACTTTAAAGGACAATATTCCACTACCTTTAAAAACTGAACAGCCTTATACTGTTTCTGACAGGAACCTATGCGAGTAGGTTCCTGTCAGAATTAGGAATGAGTGTCAGGTTCATAGTTAATCCAGCTTCATCTTCTAATAGTTATATAATGTAGAAGAGAATGCTTATGTGTTTGTTAACGTTCTGTGATTTGTTACTGATTTTTCATTCAAATTTCCAAGTATTTTTAATGTGTAACTCTTAATTAAACCAACTTTTTACCCTGTCGTTAACCTGAAAAAATTAATATCATCTTCTGGGTTATGTTAAGAAGTTAACTTTTTCTTGTATACCACTTAATCTGTAGTCCTGACAATGTTGAATTGCACCGTGTTTCAAGAAATCAATGAGTAAAATCAGCATATTTTTTCATAACCCATGTGGATATCAAATTGAGTATGGGTAAGCAACAATAGTTAATTTTTAAAAAAAAAAAGGGCAGATTTTCAAATCAAGATAGAAATCAGAGTTGTGAGTTAAAGCCACAGCTCTTCTTTTGGGATAAAAGAGTGCATTTACATTAAGTGAATTGTAATACCTCTAGAGGTCTTTGAACAGGCAGTGCTGCTTTTTGTTTTATCTTTCTCACTTTTTTTCATCCTGTCACTTTTGTTTTGTGGCTTCATCTTTTTACTTTGTCCTAGACCACAAATTTTTAAGGACATCATTAAAGCAATTGCAAGGAAGCGAAAAAATTTTAATGGTCTCAAAATAAGTCAATTGTAGCCACAAGGTGTCACTATAATAAAAAAGACTTAATTTCTTTCTGTTTAAACTCCTTTAGTGAAACTGTTATTTCTAGTGTATGTTGTGCATGTGTACTAAACTTCCCAGATCTCTGGAATCATTCTGGTTTGCTGTTTTTGCTATAGAGAGAGCAAGTATAGAGATAGTACATTAAATCAGAAGAAAACGCTCAATTAATTTTCCATGTTACATCTGACATCGAATTATGAAGAATTTTAATTGAGACAGTATTTGCATAACCAGACCAATTTATAGTTTGAAAAGTAATGCTATTTTGTCATTAATACCAGAATTTGAAATGATAATGAAAGGGGAAAGGGTCAGTTTTTATCTGCATTTGCTAATATTTTATAGTGTTATTTCTTCTTAAGATATTATAATGTGACTAGTCAAAGGGAAATTTAACCATATTATTACTGCGAAAATGGGTACCTTTTGGTCCTAAAGCATGTTTCTATTAAAAGAACTGATAAATGCTTGTAGAATAATGCTGTAAATGTGGGAAATTATTTAAGCATATTCTTTTTCCTGTTTTTTTTTTAATTTGTTTTATATTTAAACATATTGAGCTTTTCTAATACTAGTAGGCTGAATTAGTAGATGTACAATATGTGTAAATCCTTCATCTTTCCCTTAATTGGCTACTGTAGAAAGTGTGGTATAGAATTATTTTTACTTTAGAAGGTGTAGTCGTGTATTAAATGTATTTATCAGCACAGAGAGAATTTCTTGCCTTTCCTTTTATTAAGCATTGATGATATTGGGTGGTATTTTTGTTCAGTGCTTCAGCAGTTTTTGCTACTAATGATTACACCATTTGTAATCCTTTGCCTGAGTGAAGACAAATTAAATTGTAGACCCTGTCTCCTGAGCATTGAAAAAAGCAGAATGTAAAAAGAGTAAATGTTTCAGTACTAATGCAGTTCTAAACCAAGAAATGTTGGCCGTTGTGCACAATTATTTTCCAGGTAGTAATGTGCAAAGATATGTGATTTTCAAATATAGGCTAGGTAAGACTTTTTTTTCTTTAATTCTCTTCTTGGTCAGGCAGCCTCAGACACCTGTGCTTTATACTGGTGATGGTGCAGTCTTTTCATTTTTCTTTCCACTTGGGGAGAATCACTCACTGAAATTAGCTGCTGATTAGACAGCAACGGTTCACTTTCAGCATTACCACTGGGTCTCTGACATCCCTATCTGGAGGAGGTACCCATTTTGCAGTTTTCTTGTGCTTGGTGGAAACATAGTCAGCCGGAAGGTGTTCTGAATATGTTTTGGTTTAAGATGGTGTTGGAACAGGTGAACAGTTAACTCTTGAGGAAAAAGCAGTTGAAGCACTATCCCAGGTACTTGAAATAAACTGAGAAGCAAGCAGTATCTGCTGATCTAGTTTATTACTGTCTGTTTTTAAGCAAATAATTCTGTCTCCTTTCCTCCCCAAGAAGAGAATGGTGGTATTCCTAAGCAGCACTCGGGTATCCAAAAGAAGCTCTTGAGCATTGCTTTAACTTAACCTTACTACATCACTGACTTAACGGGAAAACATAAACTTAAGAGTTGCTGGCAGTTGCTGTTAAGCTCTTCAGTCAGTCTAAAAAACATTTGATAAATTTTTACTCATTAACAACCTTATAAAATGATGTTTTGCAAATGGAGTGCTTAAATTTGGGCAACCGAAACCATCTTCACCTTAATTACTGCACTTGAGAAATACAAATGGTTGCATAGGCAACTTGTTGATTAGCTGTTTTATTTGTAGTGTGCTTTGGGAAGCATTGACTGTTGTGTAAATATTTTGTTTCTGACTGCAGATAGGCTGATGTTTCTGACTTTAGGGAAAAAACCCAAAACCTTGCTGCACAATAGAAAATAGCTTTTCTTCATTTCTGGGTAACTTAAATCTTAAAATCTTTTCTTAATTCTAATACTGTATTACATACAGTGATAATGTAATGTCTGGAAAAAAAAATCTTGGTTTGTATTACAGAAGCATATTATTAAAATAATGCAATTTTGAAATGTCATTTCAGACCTTTGAGGGCTTTCACTGATGTTATTTTCACAAATCAATTTTCACTGCAGGCATACAGTTTTCTTTTTTGGGTTTGTTTTGGGGAGTGGGGAGAAGAACTAATGACTATTTCCAGTAGGAAGCAGTCATATTGAGGAATCTTTATTGGCACGTTTCCAATACTTCGCTTTTTATTTTTGTGAAATACAAGGAAATTATTTCCTGCAGTCTCCAATTTAGTGACTAGGTACAGCTTGATTATCTTTCTATCAGTTTTTAAACATCTTTTTTCCAGTACGTGTTCAATCTGGCATGTTTTTTCTTTTCCTAAGGTAAGGTGATAGTCTGAGATTTTTCAAAACATGTAGATCATCGGCACAGGATCAAGAAAGCTATTGCTTGATTAGAACAGAGTGTTTATTGATTTAAAAGATCCCTTTCTTCATTTCAGGTTAGGTATACTTTTGATCTTAATCTTACATCTCTAATAGCGGCTCCAAATGTGGTCCTTGTGATATAGAAGCTCATTTCTCTACAGGCGTAATCAATAATATTTTTCATCAAGAACTTTATCAAGGTGGCTTTTTTCTTCTCAAATTCCTTCTCTGTCTCTGCCAAAGCAATTTCAGTTTTCCTAAGCTAAAAAGCAAAACTCAGCTTTGAGGAAAAGCAAAAAAGCTAGTGTGCATTTAAGCTGTCGATGACAACCTGCCAGAGAGCTCATCCTCTGAAAATGAGTATTTGTCTGAAAAAGTGTGTGTAGAGGGGTCAATATGGTTGTATAGAAATACCTGATAAATGGGAGAGTGAGCCTGCCAATCCAGTTTGTTGTATATGAATTGTAAAAAAAGCATTATATACTCTTTTCTTATTTTTTGGTTTATAGTTCTTACCTTTTTAGTTAGATCTAGGTCATGTATTTTTCATGTTTGACATAATAAACTTCTTTTTTTTGATAGTATGGTTAGAATTTCTATGTATTCTGAATTTTGATGTATTCATTGTAAGTTTCTCAAACTGTAAATTGTTTCTAGGTCTGTTTTCAAGCTGTTTCATTTCATAAAAGAGATCTGACATGAGTAAAAATTACTAGTAGTTACTTAGCTTGAGAGCGATACATGGAAATTCACATAAATAGTAAATTATAAAATTATAAAACTATAAAATAATTCTACAGCAAGTTATATTTTAAAGTTTGTGCTGCATAAGACAAATCTGTGTTTAAAAGGCATCTTCAACACTCTTTTTTCTTAAAATCCTCTTCTGTGATTTCTGTTGCATTCTAAGAGCTAGAATTAACTGTGAAAACTTGCCATTTATATTTACAAAGACAGGCTTTTACAAAAGGAAATCTTGTTTTGTCAAATTTATAAGAATTCTGGTTTATTTTAGTTTGTTGATCAGTGATAACCATCTGTTGAAGCTGTTTGATGGCACTGTGTAAAGCATTTCTCTTTTTTTCAGCAGATAAAGGGCATGGTTTGTTGTGCATCTGAAACACTGTACCATGCTTGCAATTACACGTTATGAATATTCAAAGTGGATACGTAAAATCAAATAATACACTTATGCGGATTCACTTTCAGTTTCGAAGTTTATAAAGCCATCTGTCAACCAACACTAGGCCAGTCTCAATTGTGAAATAATTTGTATTACGTTAAAAATTTTATGGTAAAGCAAGTTTGCCTGTGGTTAAACTTAATGTGAGGTTTGTGAACAAAGAATCATCTTTGGTGTAGCAGTTTTTATTCACTTAGACTTGTTTATACAGTGTATGAATGTGAAAGCCATAAAGTAAACTGCTTTATTCAGTGTTCTTGTTCCCCTCTAAAGAAGCTGGTAGAGCTAGTGCTGAACTTAAGCTTCTTGAGCTTGGACTTTACTTGTACCTTCTCATTTCAGTTTCAATTTTGATTATCAGGCTGTTGATTCATTCAGTGCAGCTTTTAAATATTTTCTGTTCTTCTAAAGAAATATTCACCCCCTAATTTGGAAGAAGATAGACACAAACAGTTAAAAATGAAAACTCAAGCTGAAAAGACTAATAAACAAAGCTAAACGAATTAGGTGTTATAGAGAACCAAATTTTATAGGAAATAAGATAAGTGAAAGCATGCGTAAGTATCTTCACCTGACAGCAATGAGCAAGTGAAAGAAAGCAAGCAATGGAAGAGGAACATCATTAGTGATCAGTAAAGTAGTGGCTTCATTGCTTTTCTTCATACCACTTTATTTGTTGCTTGTATTGCGGAATAACAGGAGTGATGGAAGGTGTATTAAATATTGATTTCTAAATCTGTATTCTGTTCAGTTCAATCATCCTGTCTCTTTTAATGGGAAATTGCAAAGTTGAGTAATCAAGCTGCATTCTCATTAACAACCTAAGTGCCCTGGTGAGTCAGACCAGCAGGCACATTGCCCTGTGTCCTGTCATGGATCCCAAGAGCAGGAGGTGCTGGTCAGGGAGAGCCTGTGAGCCCAGCTGTCCTCTGTGATCCATTTGCTATATATTCCTCCTGATCCTGTTAGTGTACACTCATAAATTTGTTGTGTATTCATTTATCTAAGACCCTTCAATGACTGGGCTGTTACCAGCTGCTTTTATAGCTTCTACTAGCAGCAAATTTCAAAAGCTCAGTAGCCACTGCATAAATAAAGTAGTTTTACCTGTTTAAATGGTTATTTTACTAGTTTCATTGTCTTCTAGTTGTGATATCATGGGATTTGGTGAATAACGGCACTACGTTTATCTTTTCCACTGTTACTATGATTTTGTCAATGTCCAGCATAGTCCCCTCAACCATTGCCTCTTTGGTTGCAATCTACTCTCTTGCTTTTATGATTTTAGGTGATCTTCTCTGTGCCTTCTGTGAATCTCCTGTGTTCTCCTTGAAGTGTGGAGACCAGAACTGTGTATGAGCACTCAAGATATGGGTACACCTGGCTGTTACGGTGACAGAACAACTCTCTCTTTTGTTCTCAGCAGCCCTCGCAATGATGTGTAATATTTCAGTGATTTTTCTCGCCACCCCCTAGCATATGACTACCCAAAAAAGCTTGTTTTCATCTGCAGGCTAGGAGACTGCACTAAGATGACTTTTCCTGGGCTGCTTAGTAACAAAATTATAGTTTTCGTGGCTCTTTCCTTGATATTTGACAGTATTTTGCAAATGGAGAAAGCTTCTTTGGCTTTCTCAGTTCTTTGAGCGTGTGGCTCGCGTGAGACTTGCATTTTCATTTTTGTTCAATTTGTGTGTTAAAACTCTTGAAACACTGGCAAAACCTGGTTTTTCTTTGAGTATAAGTAGGTGCACTGTTACAAAGATTAATTCTCTGGTATACTTTATAAGCTAAAATTGAGTGTGGTTTTTTGTTTGTTTTCTTTTTCTGAAAATCTCTCTCTAAATTTATCTTGGAAATTTCTCAAGTTGCACAATATCTATTTTTAGGGGGAGGATGGACATGCGTGATTGTTTGTGTTTCTGTGCGTTTTTTTGTTAATGACTAGAATTATAGTCTTTTGAAATAAGTGAAACATTCTGAAGTTAAAATAATTATTTTATTTCAAATCTCTCTACCTGGAGTTGAGGAGGGGAAATTTTGTTGCTTTGCAGAATTATTTTAAAGTGATTACAATTAAATTGGATTGAAAAAATCCTGAAAAGCCCTTATGAATTTAAAGAACTTGAGATTTTGTTCTGAGGCACTTGATTTTTCAAATGTGTAGGATTTGTGTGTGGGGAATTTATACTAGCTTTCTATGAGATTTGATGTTACTTGTTCATATTCACATTAACTTGTCAGACACCCTCACTCTTTTTATGCCTTTAAAATTTGGATAGGAGAGTTTAAAAATAACTTTCCTTGGAATTAATTGTTCTTTTAAATAAAGTGTTTATGTTTATGCAACAAACTTTTTAGAGTCTAAAAATTAAGAGTTTAAATGTCACCTGGTTGGAAATTTGAAAAAATTAGGAGTAAATTATGAGTACATAGTATTAAGACATACAATCAATATTAATTGGGCCTTAGGGTGTTTCCATACAGCAGTTGTGGTGTTTTTGCATATTAATCTAGTGAAATTAATTTCTAAGAACTAGCAAGACTGACTTTTTAAAATTATCGTGCTTACTGGTTTTTTACACTGTTGGTAGCAGGATAATTTTCTGAAGGAATGTTAGTACAAGAGCAGGGTGCAGGTAAAGCCTGTTCTTGGGAAAGGACTATTTAATTGATGCTGCAGAAAAAAATTAATATTGGAAGGTATTTCCAGAAACGGTGCTCTGAGTTTGATTAGATGTGCATCTCATACACTTTTGATGGGAAGAAACAGTACAAATGAAGCAGAGGGGATGTTCATATCAGAAAGAGGTAACCAGACGGCTTGTCTGCTCAGATAACCTCCTAGGTTTTCTGTGCAAGAGACATCTACACTAGATAAGGCAAGTGTGAAATAGGCAACGTGAGTGTTTTGGCAGAAGATCAGTTAGGTTTGCGTTTGGTAAACTGGGGGGAAGATGGGACTCTGGAATTGGTCTTCTGCCTGCTGATTAGTGTAGACATCTGTGTCAAGGGGCAATGGACAGTTTACGTTTTACCGGTGTTTGTTTCCGTATTGTGGCTGTTTTGTGCTTGTCATTATCAGGAATAAGGTGACCTAGATGAGATACTTGAATTCTGGAGAGAATCTGGTTTTTGTGGGTTTTTCATGAGAAGTCTTCTGAATTATCACACACTTTAAAAAAATAAAATACTTGGGAAAGTTGAATTAAAAAAAAATTTTCTTAGACTGAAATTATCAAAAGAACATTAGTTTGTGTCTAAATGGATACAAAAAGGCATTTAACAACTGGGGAGTTGACTGAATTGTTTATTCTGTACTATAAGCTTGTTTTGTGCACATTTCTTCCAAAAATTGTTGTTAAAGAGTTCTCCAAATCATTGGCTGAGGAAAATTGCTTAAAGCAATGCATGGAATGCAAACTGAGTATCTGCCCAGGTTGGCCTGGTTCCTATATTGTCTTTGGCAATTATTAGGCCTCAGTTAAAAATGTCCCAGTTTTGTGTGCTTTGGGACGATGGCAATTAAACATTTTTTTCGTGGGAGGTGGGGAGAATGAGAGGAAGTAGTTCTTGACCAACCTCTTGAGCATTTGAAGAACTTCACTAGTGTACCACTTATAAAATCCTTAAAGATTAACTGATTTTAAAATATATCTTTTCTGGATATTTACTCTGAACTTACTTGACACCTTTTCTCATTTTGCATTGAAGAACATCTGTTATCTCATTTTACTTTAAAGTACGTTCAGTGGTACATTGTTTAAAATTGCCATTTTAGTGAAATTCATAATCTAGTTATTATTGTGCAGCTTCATGGCTTATGTTGTATGCAACTGCTGTGATGGATTTGAAAAAGTTGGATATATTTGTTCTCTATTACCTAAAAAGGAAATGTTTCAGTATGAAAATGTTATGGTCATTATATCAATTACATAAGTGCAGATGGAAGGAGTTACTATTGATCTAATCAATTTAATAGTTTGTATTCAAAATCTGTGGAATAGAAGTAATATTTTTCAGCTGAGTAACAACCGAGTGTGTAATCCTTCAGGCAGAATTCTGAAAGCAGCTGTAAAACTGGAAAATTACATTCTTTTCTCTTTCAGGCATAACTGGACTTGAATGTCTTTGTTCATTTTAGCTTCTAGTGAATTATATCTGCATAAGGAGCTAAATTATGTATTTTATTTCAGTTGTTCAGATAAGAATTTGTTTGGGGTATTAAAATTAGGAGCTTTGTGGTTACCATGGAAATTACGTGAAGTAGTTACTTCAAGTAGTTACAGTACTTAGAGAAAACAGAGGTCACCACAGGAGTCACAAAGAAGAGTGCATTTATACAAGGTGCATGGGCTCAGGCTGATAGGATGGGACTGAGCCTTTTAGTTCTCCCTGCAGTGTCTTTCCAATTTCTGGTGGTCTTTTTAAAGGAGAGAAAAGATTATTTTTTTTCTGGGATCCTCTGAACATCTTTTGGTTTGCTTCCTCCCACACTTTGCCCCTTCTCCTTGCAAATTATGGTCTTCAGAATTGGCCCATGCTACTTTGTATGTTGGCTGAAAGAAACGTCTTGGCAGTACTATAGAGCCTTCCTACTCACCTAGTCTTTTAAGGGGAGCTTTTTATGTTGATTTTGTAGTTACCTTTGATTTATGGGTCAAAAAGGTTATGTACAAACACGTCAGTTATTCCGTTACTAGAAAGCTCCAGCACCTTCTCTACCTTCTTCTCTTAACCTCTATATTTGGACTGGGATTCGGTACTCCCATGCTGAGTGTGTGGGAAACTCTGCCAGCCTCCTATTGAAAGCAACACAATTTGCTTACTTTGATATAGACAGGAGCTCTTACGTTAAACTTGGAGACTTCCTCTTCACTTTCCCTCCAATTTCTCCACAATGTTAGAGGTACATGGTGCAATCATCAAATCTTTAGATTGCTGTTAGGTATCTTCCGATGCTTGACAGCACTATCATACCTGGTTTGTGAGTGAAGAATAGTTCTTGTTCATACACACAGTAATTAACTGAGGAAAACACACTCATAGAGTAAATGAGTATGCTTCTCACCCTCAGTGTGGTCCCCTAGTGACTGTCTGCAGGCCAGTCATCAGTCAAGCAGGAAAGTACTGGTCTTGTCATTCCCCGGAGCAGGCTGAGCCTTCATTTTGCTGAGCTGCTGACTTCCCTCTCTCTGCTACTTTTCCTAGGGTTTCTGTATCTTGTCACATCAATCTTTTTTCTTCTGTGTTTTTGATGTTCTTAATTCTCTGCTGAGCTAATGCCAGATAGTAACAGTTTCAAGCAGTCTCATGTTTTTGCTTTTCTTCTGTTTTTAGTTTACCCTGCATGGCTTTAATAGCCTAAACATGCTCTTGCATGTAGACAGAGGTAGCAAAGACAACCAGAGCTCGTTGTTCATTTATCAGTAAGCTGAGGCCTGGGTCATAGTTCAGGAGAGAGCAGAGGGAAAAATGAAAAGTTTTGTACTTGTCCCAGGATAGGCCTTAATCCCTCCCTGGAACTGGCTGTTGTTATTCTGGCAGCATATTCCTGTCCTGAGTTGGGAGACGCTTAGAAAAGTTTGGGCAGCTAGGTGAATTCTGTGGTCAACCATGATACAAAACCTTTTAGGTAATGTGTTAACTTAAGGTAAAATGGGTCAAATGATGTCAACAGAATTAGGAAGGGTGTTTTGTTGATGTGAAAACGATGTGACATTTGTGCTGGATAGGATTTGTAACTGTTTCAGCAAATGAAATGGCAGATACCTATGGCAGGTAGTTAAGATTATTTATAAAGTGGTTTTGTGCATCTTTGGATAATGTAATTGGATTAAACATAAATACAAGATAGTATAGTTCTTGTCAATGTCACTGATTTATTCTGAAAATTACTATCAGAAAATCAGCCTGAGAATTACTGCATTTAAAGGCAAACAAATGCTACGCTATTTTCTTTCTGATCCCAATTTTATGGCTCATACTAGAAATAACAAAACGGTTATTTAATCCTAGATAAAGGCAGCTGGCTTTCTCCAGACTTCCTTCAAAAATATAGCATCAGCCTGATCAGGGGGATTAAATAAGATCTTAAGAACTGTGTAGCTTGTGAGTCTCAGAAGAGATTGGAAAGGTTTAGAAAGCCTGAACAGAAGAGGGGAATAGGGGGATAAGCTTTTAAAGTAAAGAAAGCCTTTTAAACTGAGGGTATTAGCCAAAGGATGAAGTAAGCTGTATACAGAAGACAGGATTTGGAGTAAGTGTCATGTGCAAAACGTAGAAATATGGCTGTGCAAGACAAGCCTAGAAAATGCTTGGGAATGCTGAATAAACTTCCAGAAGTTACCATTCTGCCTAGAAAGCATGTTTGTTTCTAATAACTATTATAGTAAACTTTTGAAATCTTCTCAAGTAGTCTACAACTGCATCTAAATATTAATTAACTAAACAGCCCAATGTCCTTTCTGTAGTCCTGTGGCCACATCCATCCAACTAAACTCCTTTCACCTTCAAGAATGGTTTCACCACCCTCACTGCCCAAGGGACAAATAGTTTTTGGTCCATGTGAACCCTCGCTCAAGCAGTGCTTGAGAAGAGAGTGCCAGTTGGGCTGGACTGGAATGATAGGAGGGACAGGTCTAACATTTTAACAGTATACACAGTATATCTGCTTCCATTTTCACGTGACCTTAAAAATGAATAGTGTAGCTAGAATAATGTCAAGACTGAGTTCTGGAAGAGTTTTTCTTGAGCTTTTGTGCACAATCAGTGCTCCGTGGAACAGAGGAACAGCTTGGAGATAGCATACCTAAGATGAGGGACATCAGGTCCATTAAAAGCATGGCTTCAGTTTGCTTGAACAGAGTGTTCTAGAGAGTGTGAAAGTTCTTTGCGTGAGGTTCAACTTGTAAATAATTGATTTGGAGAGCTTTGGTAGTCATTTTTCTGGCAAACCAAAGTTATCTTAGTGTGAGCTGTTCAGTGACACAATAGGTATATGTCTAAGCTGTATAGATGTTTTCATTTTCTATTATGATACACAGTGAAACAGTAAAGGATGTCACTGATAATTTCTTTAGGTTTTGTGGACTGCATGGGTAATGTTTTTTATAAGTCTTAAAAATTCCTTTAGGTTGTAGTTATTGTCGTTTTACAGATGAGAAGAATTATTGGCTAATATGCATTTGTTTGCAAAAGAAATTAAAATTGCAGTTTTATTTTTAGTGCTTGAATGGAGGGCTTGGTCCTGTATATTAAATAGGTTCAGTGAATATTAGTTGCTGAATTTTTAGTAGGATATAAGCTGCGTAAGTGAGTAAAGCACATATTCATCAATTGCCAAATCCATGATCACTTTTTTTCTGCAGCACATAGGGAATGAGTAGTGCAGCGTCAGTTACTCTTACATAGAAAGTTTATCCTCTGGCCCAAGTTAGTATTTTAAAATCTTTTCTGTTTTGATCTTTGATGCCATTTTGTTAACTCCAAGTTCTCTGGCATCTCCGGGTTGCTCTAAGGATGCTGGAGTGAGTGGTGAACCTGCAGAGATCTAATCTCAGGGGGGATGGTGAAGCATGAGAGTTTACAGAATAAGAAACCTTGTGGTAGCATATTGCAGTGATAGAGTTAATATTCAGTTAAATAGAAGTGGAAGAGGAGCAATAGTGCGATAGAAGGAGTGAGAAATTAAGTGGTATCTTTTTAGAAGTCTGCCTTATTGCTGCCTGCATTGCTCCTCTGGGATTTTTCTATTAAATCCAAGAAAAACAGCAAGCTCTTCTTGAAAAAAAAGAAGATGAAATTACTGCCATATTTTTTTCTTTTTCTTTTTTCTTTTTTCTTTTTTTTTTTTTCATGGTGTAAAACCTTAATTTAGATGGGGAGGGTTTACTACTAGTCTTTTCCTGGCATGGTTAAGTTCAATTAATTTCAGATTACAAGCTCCAGGGTTTTCTTCCTCTGCTCCCTCACAGCTCCCTTTCCCAATGTGTGAAAAGTACAATTTGTTATTGGTTTGCCCTGGGCTCTGGAGACCTCATTAAGGGCACAAAAAGGGGGTTCTTTATCTAGTGTTGGACACTTTTCTGTTTTCAGTTGAACTGGGGCCATTTGCATTCTCATGTGGAAAGGAGTAAAAGGATGGAGGATGAAAACTGTTAGTTTTGTATTGCTTGCCTGTTGATAAAAGTTATGACACTAGATTAAAAAACAGCTGCTGTTTGGAGTCTAGCATTAGACTAAAATTTACAGTAGAGAAAGATTAGCTTGGAGATGGGAATGTAAGCAGGAAATCTAAAGTCATTTTTGTTCTTACAGTTTATATGCAGAATGTCCATTTGTTTGATGGTAAGGAAAGATGCCAGCAAAATCCTACAGTTAGTCACAGCGCTGAGACATCATTCTAACACTTCAAATACCTATTCTTATCAAAATACTGTAAGACTGCTTCTTGGAAACAAGAGATTGGGCTTTTTAGTCTGCATAGTAGTTCTAGACACTATATTGCAGCAGTAAGCATATAAAACTATCATATATGTACAGTGTATTTTCATAGCAAAAACCAATATGCCTGTCAATTTACATTTCATGTTAAACCTTAAAATTAGTGTACACAATCGCATCTTACTTTGATTAGCAATAAAACTGTGTCTTAAGTATTTAACACAACGTATGGTAGCAAATTCTAATTTAAAGCCTTACTGTCATAAAATAAAATAGGAGTTCAAAAAAATCTGATTTTCTTCTATAAACAGTTGAATCCTTTATTGTTTTCTCTGGTGTTGTCTTATAAAATAAAGTGTAGCAAATGTAGATTCGATTGTGCCTATAGTATTTTCACATTCCACAGCGTTTTCAGTGGCTGTGTAAATCACCTACATGCACATGCACACACATTTATGTATCTATATATGCAGGAAGACAACATATAAACCTATATAGAAGGATATTAAAGACTTCTCTCAGGAAAATTAAATAAAGGTATTTTATGTATAAAATCAATCCTTGTTTTCCATTCACATTGTATGCTAGTGTAATACTCAGTTTATACATATAATACAGCATATAATTCAAAAAGGGGGTTACAGTTAAGTTAAAAGTGGGAATATCGAATGTCTACTTACTAGATACCACATGCAGAAATATTTTTTAAAAAATGCATTTATAATACAAGACTTCTTAAAATTGATCTATCTAGAAGGCTATATATGAAGAACTAGAATTTGTTCATTAAATAAGAAGTTAGAATAAAGTGCTGAAACTTAATTTTCTTCTGAAAACAGCTGCATGGTTGCTGTTATGCAATTCTTTGAATTAATTGTAAGATCAGAAGTGCTTCAGAAAATATTTTAATTGAATAAATTTATGACAGCCTGAAATAAGAATATTTTCTATGAAATCTTAAAAAGGGTTAATGTAGATTTTTATGGCATTAAAAAAACAACTTTGACTTTTTTTTGCAGTAAGATCCTCCAATGTGTAGTTGTTACTCTGTTGAAAATGAAAACTAAATAAATAATAAATAAACAAAAGTTTAGGAACTAGCATTAAACTAGTCACCAAACAAGCCACTAAGAGTGGCTTGTTCCGTTTCAAACACAGTGAAGTTTTAGATGAATGTATTTAATGAATATGGAAATGAGTCGGTCTTGCATTTGGAAAATGATACAAAGTTTTCTGCTTACATTACAAATACAGTGGGAAATATGCACCGTGGACAATTGAAAATGTTCTGTTAGAAGAAGAGGTAGGGAGTGAACTGATAGGAAGACCAATAAATTCCTCTGCACTTGCAGAAACCAACCACATTTCTTTGTTCCCAGGTCACAGGTGGCTAAATTTGTGTTGATATGTGCAATGCTAATATTTATCTTAAAATAAAATTACTTACTCTAAAAAAATAGAACATAAAATATCATAGTTCACATCATTTATATGCAGGTTAATGGAAAGAGGTAATCTTTATATAGATTAGGCACGATTTACTATATATAAGATATAACTTGGTTACATGTGTGGGTATCTAGTCCCCATTCATAACCTGTGTGTCACTTATCTCATGGAAATGTATTTCAGAAAGAGGTACACATGTGGATTGTAGAAAATGTTTTCAAGCAGTTCATAGTGGTTTTGTACTTAGGGACTATGCTTGAGGTCAGAGAATGTAAATGGATGCAAATTATGCAAATGCTTTCTGTTTTGTTTGTGGAATGTCCTACAAAGATACAAATTAAAATGAATATTTTAAAGAAAGTTTGAAATGTTATTAGATTCAGCATCAGTAGTCTTCAGAAAGATGATATTGGAAAAATTGCCAATACAATACTAACAAAAGTCACCATAAAGCCAAGCACCTTTCCCAATAACCATATCTTCTTCTCCAAAGTAAGGAACATAGGTGTATATTAAGTAATTTAAAATTATATTATAGTTTTAATAATAAATTCTTTAGTCACGTAGCATTGTTCCAAAGACTTAGTTGACCAGAACACCTTTTGCCACTAGAGAGTGCTATGCAATAACTAAATTTTTTCTCTCCAGAAAAAACCCAATCCCCAGTTGCAGATTGCATCTTCACATTAAACAGATAAATGATTTATATTCTTCAAATGGCAAATTAATTTATACTTAACATGTGGACTTTAACTGTAGAAACTTGTTTGACAGTAATGGTTTCACTGCAGGTTGTTTAAATTTTTGAGGTTATACTTTACTCAGGCACACAAATCCTTATTTGACTAGATGGAAAAAAAATGCTGCTGACATTGTATTGGCATTAATTTAATTATATATGTAAAAAAACAAACCAGAACCCTAAAACCACCAAAAAAACCCAGCCACCAAGAAAAGCAGCCCAGACACCTAAAATAAGATTTTTCAAATTCTTATTTTGCAGTCAGGTCCATGAGAAGTTACTTGGGAAGAAAGTATGAAAATAAATATAGTTTTTATTTTCTTTTTCGAAATTAGTATTTTCTCAATGTGTCTGTTATTTTCTTCCTTCTTTTCAGTTTTATAGATCTTTGTAATTCTTCCTGTTTCTTTTCTAGTGGATTTATAGACAACATTTGAAGCAAGTGCTGATTCGATGTAGATGCTGTTTCTACCAGATCTTGATTTTTGCAGACCAATTGTATAGGCTTTTTTAAAATATATGATTCTATTTCTGAGCAGAAGTGAATGTTGTGTTTGCTGAAATAGCAAAATCAGTGTAGTGGCCAAACAAAGGATTAAATGTTGGCTTAGCTGATTGTGGTATTACTTGAATTCCTGTCTCACGTTGCTGAAGTTAAAACCTCAGCATTCAAGCTGAGACATCTCAACAGGAATATTTTTGCTACTTGATATAGATTCAGCTAATAAAGGTGTCCAAAAGCGCTTTATTGTGTGGTTCTTAAAGGTTTGAATTTACTGAAATTAGAAAAATGCTAGAATGCCGTAAGAATATTGACTGCTTTTCTTATTTGTAATTCAATAGCTTACATTGTGTGAGCGTTAACCACTACAGTGTTTTGTTATCAGGGGCCTGTAGCTATAGCAGTTGAAAAAAAACAAACCCAAAAACCCAAAAATACTACTCCCCAACCTCACTATCAGCAATGAACATACAGTCAAAAAAAAATTGGTAATTTATTTTCTTGGGAAGGGGCAGAGGAGACAAATCACAGCGTGTTTAGTCACTACAGTTTGGGCAGCCTTAGAATGCCTCATCTTGGGGTGCCCAGGAATAAAAATTAAAACTAGCTACCTGGTTTACTGAAATGAAAGTTTGATACGTGTTCTTAAAACTACAGTATGTCAGCCAAAACTCCCTCTAATCTCCTCAGTTTAAGCATTTCCTGGACACCATGTGTCCTTTTCAGTCTCCTAGCCACTTCAGCCAGATCATCACACTGACCTTAATCATCGTTATTCTGTTCTGCTTGCTAATAGTAAGTTGTTGGTATAAGCCTTTACATGAGGTCTATTATTTTGATTTAAATTACCTTTAAAATTTCGGTAATCAGGATTCTTTCAAATCTCCCTTTACTGAAGTTCCCTTTAGAGTCATCACTAACAATCTTTAGCCTGTGAAGAGCAGCAGTGATGGTCCAGCCTTCTGGTCCAATTTTTCAGGTGCTCAGGGCACTTCAACATGCCTCTGTTTTTCTTGTGCATATGGAAACAGTATTTAAGAAAGCCTAAGACAGAACGAGCAATGAAAGTAAGAGGGAATGTTGCCATATGTCTTCCCATAAACAGGTACATCATATAAAGCTCGGTATAACCCATTACGATTATGTATTGAATGCATTTCTTACTGAACCGTGGACTTCCTTAATTTTACAATAATCTCTAACAACTGTGAAGTTATTTTAGGGTGAGTTTTCATACACAGTAATAGACAGCATACAGGTGGTTTGATAAGGAATGCAGTGTTATCACAGCTTGACAGATAAGCTGTAAATTGTGCCGTAATATAGTCTTAACATTTTCTAAAGAGATTTTGTATTTTAATCAGACATGAAATGTCAAAGCATGAATAAGAACAGTTGTGTCTCCAGGAGAAAACTAGTGAGTATTGCTACTAAATTTTTGGCAAAGGATAATTTTCTTATATTACTAAAGACACTTATAACTCTTTTAGTGTTATGTATATGATCCATTGCTTCAGGTACATTTATATTGCAATTTCTCTAATATTCATATTTCAGCAAATTTGGAAGGAAATTCCTACTTTGTTCCCTTTCTAAAGAAAAGGAAAAGCACATATAAAACGTATCTGAAAAGCAATGCTTGTTTCTATGATTCTGGTGCTTAATTGGATTTTAAAAACTCATAAATGATTTTACTAAGTTTCATTAATTGGGCTTATGTGTGTTTAACTTAAAGAGCATGTAGAAATAGCTAGGGTATTTTAAATACTGGAAAGCATGTAATGTGCACGTGATGCTCCATTTAGATGGGTTGTTCTCCCTTTGCCTTCATATTAATTAGAAAGATGCCGGATTATTCTCCCTGAAGTACTAACATGGGAGTTAAATGTTTGGGTGCCATTTTCTACTTTGCTGTAGTGCCTTTTACCACATGAATGCTGCTCATGCCCATCTTCAAAGCAATTAGTGATGAGCCAACAGCATCTCCCTGCTTTATCTCCTGAGGTGCTCCACTGTTACAGTAATTCTTTGCAGTGGTGAGGAAATGTTTGTTTACTATTACTTTGAAGCAATTGAGGAGACTAAATGGTTCATAAGCCAGTTTAGTTGTATGTGCAAGTACAATCCTTAGCTGGATATTAGAGAGGTTGAAAAGGATGGTAGGTCTTTTTCTCCATTCTTGAGGGAACTTTGTCACCTCTCTCCATTGCGCTGGCTCTGGTGTGTGTCTGGCCTCTTCATGAACAGCTTCAACTCACTGATCCGTGACAGGGTGATTGTCTACTTCCTAATGAATTGAGTTGATTAAATGAATAAGCACTGTCTGATAAGAAACAGAAGTGTTGAAAGGGAAGAGGTTGAACTCCATGGGTAGAAGCAGAAGAGAGTAGTGGGAAGCTTGAAATAATAAAATAGAAATTAAAGTGAGATCTCTCCTTTTGGATGGTAGAGCAGTTAGATCAACTCAGCTGTTTTTAGCAATTTTATTTTGAGGCTAGCAGATGAGAATTGATGACAGGAATTACCAGGTTAATTCAGAAAGTCAGCAGTAGACAATTTAGTTATCTGATTGTGGGATAACACAGAGTCACATGAGAATTTGAATGTAGGGAAAAGAAAATATCTAGAATTCTAACATGATTGGTTCAGTTTGGTCTTCAGCAAGTTCACAAACTTTTCTGTGAAATATTTCTGCAACATTGTTCTGAAAATGAGCATATTTTGACGTTACACTCATTAGTGTCCAGTAGAAGAGAATCCACACTTCTGCACTGCAACTATGGGTCCCTGTCACTATACTTTGTATTGAACTACTTTATTCTATCTCTATCAGACGATTAGACTGCTGTATTAATTCCATCTTTGAATTGGATTTCTTTTCCCAAACTGAACAGTAGAACTCTTTGAGTCATGTAAATTATTTAGGAAAAGGTCTGTCAAGTTCTTATATGTCATCCTGGGAAACACAAACTCCTTGAATTTAAGGCCCTCCCACCTCAAACACCTGGCAGGTCTACTTCACTTATTTTATTTTTTTCTCTTCGTTTTCATTAAGTGATTGGCAAGGACTACAGAAGTGTCACATACAGATTTTTGGAAGTTAAGGTTCCAGTGCACATCTAAAAGGCATTTCCCTTGACCAGTTTCATGGGATTGACTCCACGACAGGATCTAGCATTACTGCCTTTTGTTTTTTAAAGAAGATAGCAGTTCTGCTGATTAGCTTCTATGTAATATTGTACGTTGTCGCAAACCAGGACAGCTGAGAAACTGGTGGAGGACTTTTCATTAACCATACTCTCCTCCTTATTTATCTCCTTTGTCATCTTGCAGTGCAATATAACTTCATAATAATGGCAATAATAAAAACTTTTCTCTGGAACAAGCTTCTGAAGCATTCAGAATAGGAAGTCATGGGTATTTCTAGCCTGCCCATCTGTTCTGTTTGCTGTGCTGTTTGTAAGGGAAGTGCAACTTCTTTTGGGTTGTATAGTCTGGGTTTGTGTCGTGAGCCTGCCATAGCATAACTATGTTCTGAGCTGGCATTATTGCTAATGAATTCATCTGTTTATATAAAAACATAAGAGTTAACATTGCACCAGCATTGCCAAAGAAGAATTGAGTCAATTGCTGCATAATGTAATGGAAATAGTTTATGTGGGAAGTCAGTCAGGCTAGTGTTTGTTTTTTTCTTTATGAATACTAGAATGCTGCTTCTTAGGTTATATATTGCATCCTTGAACCCCCTGAAATAAGGGGGAAAACATTTTAAATCCTTGTGACTTGAGTGATTGATAACAAGGGAAATTCTGCTTACTACATGTTACTTGGTTCAGCCTGAAACTTGCTTCTCTTTCTTCATCTCCCTTCTCTCTTGTTTTTTGTTGTTTTGGCTAATGCCCTAAGTAATAGTTGCCTGACTTCTTGTTCATTCCAGATTGCTACAGAGCTGGAGGATCTGCTTTCTTTTTCCCAGGATGTGTTGACCTGTTTTAATGGATGATAGAGAGGAAGGGATGGGAGAAAGGCTTTGGAAATGTATTTTCCCCAAAGTTTTTCTTTTTAGGAACAAATGTGTCCAATCAAAATGCTGTTTAACTGTAACTTGTAGGCAATTCGCTGTATTGGCTTCATTTTGCCCTCCCTTTCTTTACTCTTCTGGCAAAACTGTGAGGAATGAGTTACTTGACTTTTACAGGGTTTTGTACTTGTTTTTGCAGGACAATCTGAGGAACCAGGCAATAGCCTGTCTCTGAGTAGTGGATTGGAAATTATGTATCAGGAGGTAACACAGAAATTACACACTGTATTTAGCTGTGCAATAATGTACTGAGAGGGTTTTTTCCTGTTGTCGTGTAGAGGTCAAAATACGCATCGATGTGTAAACAACACTTAGGCTTTTGCATTTTGTTAAGATGTCTAGAAACCATTATATCTGATATTGGTAGCATGAACTTACTGTATATCAGATTTACTTGTCTTAAAATATTTTACCTTTCAGCTGTACTGACTTCTTTTGTCTGTGAATGAAACTTTGCATAAAGATGTACTTTTTAATCCAATTGGTTCTACAGTTTATTATCATTCACTATTCTGATTCTTATTAATTCATAGGCCTAATAATAGAATATGCAAGTATAATGAGTTAAAATATCAACGTATTAAGTATGAAGTTGGGATCTTTGTATTTCAGTGGTGGTGATATTTTTCTACCTTTATTTTGCAGTGTAAAATTAGCAACACAGATAATGTGTATCTTATTCTTAAGTGGTTTCACGGTAAATATCCTGATGACATCTTTCCAAGCTTGTCTGTTTTTTTTGAAATACAGGAGGATTATTAACACAAAGCAAACTTAAACAATCAACTAACAAACCTCACCTTCCCAAATCTTAAATGTATATTAGCATAAGTAAATAAGGAAAAAGCAAATTCAAAACCAGAACTGTTAATTGTGCCATGCTTCTATTTGTAATAACACCTTCTGAAATCTTTAATAGTCAAGTAAGGTGCCAGTTTGGAAAAGGTTGGGTACCAGTACCATGCAACTTTCCCCTATTATTTCCTTTGGTCTTATTCTTCTTTTACTCTGTTCTTTTTGTCCTCAGTACTAATGGAGTAGGTGCCCTGCAGTCAGTCTTATGCGTTTTTAATGTACAAGCTGGACTGTCTCAGTTCTGACTGTATGCATACATCATCTGCAGACTTCTATAGCATTTTTCTGTGAGGAACCAGGGAGTGTACATCACATTCTGACAAATGGACGACCTTCTTCTTACCTAACCTACCAGGCTCAAAATCAAACCGCAAGCATCAAGTTATACCTTCTAGCGAGGGAAAAATCTATCTTTTTGTAGCATCAAATGCATTAGTCTTAACTGTTTTCTAAGGATTGTCCAATTCTAAAAATATATTGAAATTAAAGCATAGCTGAAAATGTGATATTTACTGATTATTGTTTGTGTGTATATGTCTAATGCTGTGACTCTCCAAAGCTTTATGGAATATTTTGATAGAACAAGATGAAGAGTGTATATAAAGGAAATTAGTTACTGTTACTAAGCGGATTCTAAATTTAATACTCATGACTTCATTCAGTTAAAACTACAACTTTAACATTTTTTTAGTATTTTAGGTATTTTGCTAGATATTTTATTTTGCACAGATGCCGTATGGGTTTTTAAACCCTACAATTGATGTGTGATTGCCTTTTAACCACACAAGGCACTTAGTCAAAGGGATAAAACCCTGCTGTAAATGTTTCCCAAGTTTCGGTAGGACTGAGAGGTGTAATTTTCTTTTTCTTCTTGTTGTAAGGCATCTCTAAAAAATTAGCAGAACAAATTGTAGACATGTTTTCTGATTTACTGCTTTGTTCATTGCATATTGAAGCAACAGCAATGAATCATGTAACTAAACATGACTTTAATGTCTTTTCACTGTGGATTTCAAATTGTTGCTCACTGACATTTTAACTGGTCTCATTGAGCTGAAGCTTTTCAGAAGAGCTATAAATGCTTTTAAAAAGTTAAATAAGTGAGGGAGAATCATACTGGCACAGTATGATGCTAATATTAATGTAGCTTTATGCTACTGGAGTTTTTCCTGGATTTTGAACCACTTATAATTCCTTATTGGATTTTTCTGTGAAACTTTGTACACGAGTTGGGACAACAGCTAATACCCTATGCTCTAGGTGATGATCTAGAACGTTCCTACCATCTAGCTTTTACATCAAAGACCCTAAATTTCATATATGTGTATGTATAGACACGTGGTCTCCTACTGTTTCTAAACATGAATGAACATCAGTAAATGCAGGGAAAAGATGGGGATAAACTCAGAGCGCTGTCATTTGGAGTACTGCATTACCTGTCTTAGCATAGAATTGAGTGGTTGAAGCGTGTGTCTTAAAAAGAACAGGGGTATTGAGGAGAAGTGGAAGCACTTGAGTCTCCATGGAGGAAGGTGAATGAGTAAGTTGGTATGGCAGGAGTGGGGAATTGGGCTGTATGGAGCCGCAGGCTAGAAGAAGCTGCAAATAAAATGACATAACACTGCTGATACCTGTGGTTTTCATTACTTAAATGTCAATATGAATGACAAGCAAATTTGAGCAGTGTGGTACAAATCGAAGGTTTTGCTGTTGCCAAGACTTTTGTGCAAGAGAAGAGGAAAAGAGTGTCAGTCTGCTGGAAAATTACCAGAATTTAAGTGACAGGTAGATATTGGTATTAAATATAATAGGGAAAGAGAAAACATTTGCTTTCAGGAATCTAGCCAAATTTCTACACTTTTTTTTTTTTTAGCCTTTTTTTCCCCCTGTTGGAAGCTTAGCAGTACCAGTCTCCTGTAGTGTGTACCTTGTAAGCAGCGTTTTCTCTTTCAGTTTTATATGCTGTAACAAATACATAGTTTGTGGGATGTGGTGTAGTAAGGTAACATTTATGAAGGGTGTAAAAAACTCCTGCTCGGGCTGCCCAGACGTGGGCATGCAGTCTCAGGAGGACTGCAGTGTGAACCCACGTAAGTGTGAGAGAGTCTTATCTATTAGTTAAGGATCTTAAATCACTGCGATGATTTTGTCATGCAGAAGTCAAGCAGCATTTGATTGTTCTTGCTTAACCCTAAAAGTAAATTTTAATGGCTTATTTGGGTCTTTTAAGAGTTTGCGATATAAATACCACTAGCAAACCTTTGTAAAGGAGGTATTGTGTTCCTGATATGTATTATATTCATTTCCTAATAATATTTTGCTGGTGCAGTTATACCCGTTCTGTGGTTTTTCACTGATGTAGACGCGTTGGTCAGAAGTGTAATTCGGGTTTGATTTTATTTTTTTCTGTTTATTTAAATAGCTATGCAAAAGATTTATTCTTAAGTATTATCATGCTGGTCAGGCTAATGTGATAGCAAAGAATACTCCGTTCCCTTTCAGAAGATTAATTCTCCTAAATTCCTTGTGAATGCAAAACTTCTACTGTATAGTTTCATAAGAAGTATTTTTCATTGGAAATTTTTGTCAGCAATGTGAATAATGATGCCATTTTAACACATTTTTAAGCTTTACGTGTTGAATAATAAAAATTTGGTTTATTGTATAGCTGACATTAAGACCAAAAATGTAGATATGTATAAAGTAATTTGTGATGTGGTGAATTTGGGATTTATTTTTTTTTTTTCTATTGTGGACTATTGCTGTATGTTCTGTAGTGACCAATTCTTTCAGAAAAAGAGAAAACTGTTTGACAAGGTTCTGCCTTTTTTTTCTGAAAGACAGGTTTATTGGGTTTTCTTTTGGGTTTTAATTGGCATTGATACTTCCAAAACCAAATAAATTCTAGAAAAATATTCTTTCCATGTGATATTCCTGGTTTTGAAGCAGTGTGGTGAATAGAGAAATGTAATTCAAAATTGACTTTATATCTTACCAAAAGGTAACTTTAAGGTAGCTTAAAAATAAAACTGATTTAGATACAGTTGCAAAGGTAAGCATTTACACTTAGTGCGCAGGTTTTGCAGCTCTCTTGTTTAGAGATGTCTTGTAGTGATGCTAGTGTGTTCTTTTCATCTTGTTTTTTAACCTTTATCTTCTTTCTCTGAGAGGCCAATGTATTTCAGTCATTGCCATTCCTTGCTAAGTCAATAGTGTCTGAGGCTGTTAACAGCATCGTCTTTTATGTCTGCACCGAAATTGACCCCCAGCTGAGGACAGTTTGATAAGAATAGTGACGTATTTGAGGTGATTACTCTGAATTCTTATCTCTTGGAGCTAAAATAACCCTATTGAAAGTCGGAATGATAATGTGCCGTTGAATGAGTTTGGAAACCGTGTTTTGTTGGATCTGGAAGTACATTAAACATGTGAAGGGTCTTACTGAAGGACAAGTTTGATTGGAAGAATTTGCCTGCCCACCTGCTTCTTTCCTACTGTCTCAGGGGAAAAAAGAAATGTTGGAAATGGTATCTGTGGTGATGAAGTACTGTGACTGGAAGCTGCAGAATGAGCTTTATTAGCTCTGATTTTACTCTTGCATCCATGTAATCAGGAAGATAGTATTTGAATGGGCAGAATAGAATAATCTTTGAGATAGGCAGGGGTTGAACAGATTGTTACATAGTATGTTACCGTATCAAAACCAGAGTCTGTTACAAACAAGAAGGCAGTATTATAACCAGCAAAAGGATACTGAATCTGCTGCTACTGTCTTTTCTGCTACCTTTTGAAGGTGGATGCATGGAAGCACCAGCAAAGAACATCTTAGAAATATACTCAATAGAGTGGTAAAATAAATATAACTAGTTCTTACTTTGTGGAGTTCTAATATTTTTTTAAAGGGAAACCTGTTGATGTTGCTTGAAATTATGAAGTTACAGATAGTGTTCCTGAAAATTCTTTGTGTCAAGCAGCATATATAAAAATGTCTCTCAGGTGTTA
This sequence comes from Thinocorus orbignyianus, assembly GCA_013400375.1. Classification (NCBI taxonomy): domain Eukaryota; kingdom Metazoa; phylum Chordata; class Aves; order Ciconiiformes; family Thinocoridae; genus Thinocorus; species Thinocorus orbignyianus. Next base: position 761,735 of record VXBW01001032.1, on the reverse strand, counting down.
ATTTCTTGTTTGAAATTACCTTTTTTTTATTTCCAAATATGCTTTATTAGGTGTATTTTGCATATTTTGATTGAGTGAAAAGGAGGTGATGCTGACTTTGAAATGAAAGATTTTTTTTTTTGAAAATTGAAAGTGTATGTTGGATTGTCATTTCTTGTTCACCCATAAAACAAAAATGTCAAAGAAGTAGAAAAAAAGAAAAAATTATAGATGGATTTTCACAGCATGCTTTTATTCTTATAATTTTTGTAATGATAGCTTTCTTTTGGTGTCCTTTTTTTTTTTTTTTTTTTTTCTTAATTAAGGTCAGCAAAGAAGTTAGAGTCACTGAAGCTTTGGTAGTTGGGACCCTTCTGTAATATCCACAGTGCACTGAATATCTCAAAGTTTGATGGCTTTACTCTAGACAGTCTCTTGCATTTTAACTCTGTTGGCTGAATTGTCAACTGGTAAACATGCTCAAAGGCAAGAGCTCATCTTTATTTCATAGGGAAGCAGCAAGCTACTGGCAGAAAACATGTATGTATTAAAAATAGAAAATGAATTATTAGCAGAATAAGATAAGTAGATGCATGTTACTGTTTCAGTTGAATTAGTTTAATTTAGTTGCATAGTAAAGAGACAGCCTACAAAAGAAAGTTTGATCCCAGGGTGAAAATTAACTATGCAACAGTTTCTTGACTTTCATTTAAGTGTTCTTCTCCATAATGACACGATAAATAGATGCCATAAATTCCATGATGGGATACAGTTATTTTCAGTATTTGACATTCTAGTACTAAACTTTATTAACAGTCTGTCTGAAATCAAGGAAGATAAAACCTTGAAGCTAGAAAACTGTTACTGTAACTTTACAGTTTGAAGAACCTGTTGACAAAAGAAAGATGTTATGTTTAACAACATGCAGACTTTATTTCTTACAGTGAAGTAAAGTATATTTGTACAGAGAAAGAGAGAGACGTTGGGTTTTGATTTGGGAGTTCAAATATACCTTCATCTTGGCTTAAAATTACAGTGCAGTTATCGGTTAGGAAAATGAGGGTGCCAGTAATACCATGGATAACATTCTTAGTGCCTGTTTTTTAATCTGCTTTTGCTGCAAAATTCAATAGAGACGTCTCCAAGATGTATATTTGGGAGCTGCTCAGAGGCAGGGTGGATTATTGGCACCGTCTCAGCCCCTCTAGAGGCTCAGTTTGCTGCCTGCAGACCTGCTAGAAGCCTCTGCCTCTGTTCCTTCCTACTCCAGATGATCAGGTAGAGAGCAGTCCCAACTCCTGCTGTGCAGTCACGTTCCTTTTTCTGTTTTTCTTTGTTTATAATGCATATACCAGTGTTGTGCTTATTCCAGTACAATGAACTTGGGTGGGAGATGGTTGAGCAGCCCTGCAGAAGTTAGCCTGGATGTGGGCTGAACAGTCTTCATGGACTTTTGAGTTTAATCGATGTGGAAGTACTGCTCTTCCCACACCAGTGTAGAACTGGCTGTGGGACTTTTATTTGGGACTCAGTATCAGGAAGATGCAATCATATGCAAACAGTCTGGTAACGTCTATGTGATGGGGTACTTGAGCTGAACGAACTGTGTTAGACTCAGTGTGCTGCACATAAAGCTGGCTAGTAGTGCTGAAGTCTGTAGTATGGCGTGTCTGCTTGGTGGAAGAGAGGGAACAGAAGTTACTAAGAATTGAGTACTGCTTCTGTTTTGTATTCTTTTTACTTCGTTTCTTTTGATTAAATTTGTGTCATTCTTTTAGCAATAGCGTTATTCAGTGTGGTTCTTGATCTGTTTAGTAGTGTTGGGTTTTGGAACAGGTTTTGCAAACAGTTGGTCTTTAGTACAAGTGCCACCTGGGTTGGCCCCCAGAATATCTGTTGATCATTTTCCACTGTGGTGTTCTTGTGAGTACAGTATATACTACTGCTTTTGATTATAGGATATATGTTTGGAATCTTGTTTTGGGATACAATGGGTGCTACTTTAAACAGCAAATAGCTGCTACAAGCAAAATTTTCAAGTTAAGGGAGTGATGCCAAAAAAATAGAACGGGAATTAAAGTAATATAAGATACTGATATCTGTGTCTTTCTTATCTTCTCTAAAAAAAAATGCTGAAAGAGATATAAATTATACAAGTACTTAAAGAATAGACCTTTTCTCTGTAGTAAGGATACCACTAGTCTTTCAATAATGTAAACTATGATTTCCAAACACTACAGTCAGTTCTTCCACCTGAAGTTTTAGCTGGGAATTTTCCTGATCCTTCTTGACCATGTTTGCCAAGGTACTGGAAGAGTAGATGGAGAACAGAATGTGTATAGATAAGTTGTATTCCATATAATTTGTATTTCTTGATTTATCTAATCCATTTTTTGATGTAGTTCAATTTAGTAGTAACAGAGAAGATGTTTAGTATTTCATTATTTTTCTGATACCTGGGCATTTATACTCCTAAGTGTGGCTGGTTTTGAGGGATTTGATATTCAAAAACTAAGACTTAATTGTGCTTGAAGATTTTGTTTGTTTGAAGACTTAGCTTAATACTTGCTCAGTGTGATGCACAGTTATCAGTACATAATTTCATTTATATACAATATATTTATTGAAATTTGAGATTATGCACTTCGTTTGAGTGGAACAGGAAACTATTCCTCTTCCTATTGTCATGTTTGAAAACTTACACTACCATTCTGCTACTGTCTCTCACCTAACATTCTTCCTCATTAGGAGGACTAGAATACCTCAAGAAAAAAAAAAATCCAAGCAATGTCTCTGTGGCAGGCCCGTCACTCAGTGTCAAGAGGAAAACTTTGAGGTATCTTTGAGGTCATGAGATCAGAAGATAGAAATCTTGCTACAATTCTGACTTAATCTATTTTCTGCATTCTGTTTCTTTAGACTGACAATTTTTGAAATAATATTTTTAAATCATGGTATGTTTTATTGGTTTCTTTTAAGATTTGTGTATCATATGGAGGAAAAGGGAATGCAAAATAAGAGCTTTAAATAAAGAAGAGCTCATAATTAATCTATCTTGTGGAATACTGCTTGTTCTCCTTTTTACCTGATTGTGGTCATCAAAGGATGATGTAATATTTTTGAAAATTATACTTACTAAAGTACTCAGCTTTTATTCTGAGGTGTCTTAGTGGATTTTATCTAACCTCTTGCTTTTTGTGAGGCTGCCTTTGTCGGGAAATATGTTGTATGTCTAAAGGAGCAAACATAGCTTTTTTTTTTTCACGCTTATATATTAAACAAATATATGTACATTCAGGTTTCCTTATCTAACTAGCTTCTGAACATTGCCTTGTTTGCTGCTTCCTCTGGTAGAGCGTAGGTGTCTCTACTGGGATGCAGTGGATGTGTACTGTGTCCCTTGCAATGCAAGGGAAAATGGCTTCATATGGAGAGCCTGTAACTTCTGGCTGGGGGACAGTAACTTCAGCTGCCTCAGTGGGTTTGTAAGTGTCTAATCAGAGTATAGATTTTCAGGAATACCAAGATAAGGGATAAGATAAGAAATTTATCTCACAGGTTTCTGAGTTTTGTTCTTTTATCAAAAGATTGCTGCATCTAAATAATCTAATAAGGTCAATATGAAATACGTTGATCAGTAACACCACAGGCTGGTGTTACTGAAGCGGTTGCCTCTTCTAAACATTTTTTTACACTTATTTAAAGTGGGAATGCAACTCTCAGTTCTCTTGCAAAGCATATGAGTTGTTACTGACACAGCTGAATTTCTTTTTACTCACTTAACTGGGGCCCCTGAATTTTGAAATAGCGGTATAACTAACATGCAGATATTTGCATGAAACAAACAAATATGATAAATTATCCCATTTAGCCGTATTATAAAATAGTTATTTCAAATAGACAAAAACAAGCTCCACATCGTTTTACTTCAGCATTATTACTTTATGTACAGTGGAAGAACAAGACAGAGCTAACAAGGAAGAAGGAGAGGTATCTAAGTTCTTTCTGTAGGAAGGTTAGATTAGAATATGACAGTCTCTCACATAAGGTCTTTCCTCCTCCTCTGCCTTCCAGTGGAGATCCTCAGTGGTGGATCATTAAGGACACTATTGCACCGTGTTACGTTAGAGAACAGAGCTATTTGCATCTATAGCTCATGTTCACTTTTTACCACTACAGCTGGATATTGTGACAGAAAGGCCCTAGTGTTTCCAAATGATTAAAAAAGAATAAAAGGGATAAAACAGTAATGTCACTATGTTTACCTCTTTTGGTGTATGTTCTTCATTTACATTCCTTAAAGAATATTTCATAGGAAGGCATAATTTTCCTCTTGTGTTTACTTTTATACTGTACATAATTTCATGACATGAATTCCAAAATTCCCTATTTATTTCACCATGAAATTGTAAGGTGCAATAATCATCTTAGGGAAGGGGAAGTTCTTGTTTTACCATTCATAAAATTTTATGCAAATGGAGAAATATAAACTAAACTATCAGATGCTGTCCTTGAAAATTTATAATATGTAAGCCCCCTATTTCTTGGCAGTAATTAGCTGCATTTACTATTTAGGAATTGTAGAACCAGAGATAAAGTTGTTCTGCTGGTACTATTCTAATTGCCATTTTATTTTTATAAATTTATAACTTGCTTTCTAATCCCTAAAACCTAGCTTTGGAACTAGTAGTTGTAACTTACTGGCTTGAAAAAGTTACTAATTTTATGAACTCATGGAAAATAGGTAATGGGCACCAAGTTTGGGTTTTTTTTCCCCATTTTTTAAAAGCACCTTAAAAAAGGAGCTGAGGAATTGCCATACAGCACAGCTTCAGTTTCCAGAAAAATATTGGAGCAAGTAATTGAACCAAATTATTTGTAGGCACTAGAAGGTAAAGAAATTACTGTCAACTAAACTGGATTTGTCAAAAACAGACAGTCAATTTAGTTTCCTTCTGAGGCAGAAAAACAGGGCATAGATAAGAAATAAATCAGTATTTGTTAAATTCTGTCTTTAGAAAAGCTTTTGACAGTAACACAGTATTTCAGTCTCCAAGCAAGGGGAACGTAGTCTAAGTGAAAATATAGTAAAGTGGATGTAAAACTGGAACAGTGCCTGTTATAATCATAGTTAAATGGAAATGCAAAATGGAAAGATACAAGAAATGAGGTTTTTGTGAGGTGTTTTCTGTGTTCCATACTGCTAAGCTGGACATGGGACTGCAGTATCAGCTCTTTCAAAAAATGGTATTTGAACATATGAACAGGAGTATTGCTTGTAATACAAATCAGCACCGTCTATTCAACTCCGTCCTATCTTAATTGCTAAGTGTGGACCCTTGAGGAAGTTATCATTTCATACTTCAAAAAGTGTGGGAAGAGTCTGGAAGCGAACACCAAGAACCAGCACTGTTTGACCTGTAAGAAAAGATGGACAAACTTGTAACTGGTTCAGAGAAGAGGCATAAAAAAACCTCTCTAGAGGTAAAAAAACTTGTAGAAAACAAGAGATTAATTCAGTTTTCATCTTCAGAAGGAATAAGACGAGAAGTAATAGGCATTAATTATAGGTTGAATTTGGCACTAAGAACCACTGTCACACTGGGTAAATAAAGGTTGTCTGTGAAGGCTGTGAAAGCTTCCTAAGTGGAGAATTTTAACAAGGGGCTAGATATTTATCTGTCTGTAGTGTAATAAATGTGATTTGGTCTTTCTTTGTGACAGTGTGTCAGCAGAGAGACTAAATCACATCTTAAATTCTCTTTTAAGCCTTTTTTGCTATGCCTTCTGGACTGATGTCTAGATTATGTGAGACTCAAATTTGTAGTTCAAGTAAAAGCAGCATGATGACTGTAGGGTCAACACGGTGTTGTTTCTTAAAAGCTGATGTTTCGTCTGTGTTCTGGTGTCAGCATGTGTATCATGAGTTGAAAGTGATCCATGGGATAATCTAGCTCCATGGTATATAAACTATGATTTGTTGATTACTGTTTGTGAGGACATAGCATGGTGAAGTGCATTTCTTTTATGGTGTATGTACCTGATTACATAAAGAAATGAAATCTATGCAGACAGACAACAAATGCAGGAAAGAGATTTTGGTAATGCCTTTACTGGAAAAAGGCCTAAATATTATCAGACATCATAGGATATGCCTTCAGAAGAGGATCAGACAGAGACAGCAGAAGTCTTTATACAAATACCCTAGTTTTGAAGAAACCAATTTGGAATTTGCACGTCTCAAAAGCAATTAAATCTGTGATGCACATCAGAAGAAAACCAGACTTCTTTTATTGTTGTACTCATAAGATTATTTTTTTAGTAAGTTTGACAGAGTTTCCAGAGGTCTGAGAAACTTGGAGGATTGCCACTATCATCTTGTTGGAAGAGTTCAGAAATCTTTTATTTAACTTATTTTTAAAATGCCAAAGGAGAAATGGTCCTACTATTATTTTCTGCAGTAGTATGTCAGATTTCTAATTTATTTTTTTAAAAATAGGGTCGCCACAGAGCTATTGGAATGTAATTTTACCATTAGAAGATAATTTCTGACTGTTTGTGGGAAAAGATCAGTTAAGTTCCCTCATCATACAGACTTTAAAATAGTTGTTGAGTATGTTCATATATGTCTTGCGACATCTGTGTGACTATTTACTTGTTTCCAAATAGGCACAGCAGGTGTAATCATCCAGTTTCTGTCCAAGTTAGATGCCTACTCATGAATGTATGTGTGTGAGATGTTAACAAAAGATAGCCCAGCCAGACCTGAGGAACTTGAATCATCCTCTGGAGCTCAGGTAGAATCCAAGTTGCTAACTTGGATCAAGTGAATAGCCCTTTATATCGTGTACTGTATTGGTAAATTGATTTGTTTCCCAGGAGACTGTGTTACTGGATAGCAGTATCATATTTTTAGAAATCGTGGCCTTTGAATGATACACAGGATGGTTGCTTCAAAGGTTTTTAAAAAAGAAAGGCAAAACAAATTAGAGCGAAGGGGTTCTGTTGCAGTTGTGTGGGCAAATAAAGTGTGAGGCTTGACAGGAAAGGGACTATTAGGAAAAACTGATGAGAAATGGTTGGAACTACAAAGTGTTCAAGTTTTGATAATGTTGGAAGTAGGAATGATGTGTAAAGATGTAGGATGAACATTCATTGGCATTTTGAGTTTGTTCAGCTGAATACATGAAGTTCAAGAGAGAATGAGCTGGGAGCAGGGCTGTCTGCACTCTTTCTCCCAGCTGTGGTCTTTCTCTCTATCCGTCAAAGATCTTCACAATAAAGAACATTGAAAATTAGGTACTCTACACCACAGATTCTTGTCTGCAAACAACCAACAGATATATTATTTTGGATTTGAGGTTTAGACTAGAACTATATAGGAGTGTAAGGTTTCGATTTTCCTTTCTCTTGGATGTCAATTTAAAAACCGTATGAGCTCTAAAGGTTCTAAAGATAGATACCTCAAATATTCTTTACTTTAGTGACCTGTTAAAACCATTCCATGTCAGAAGTGATAAATAGTTTTTGTGGGTTCTGAGCAGGTTCCTGATCGATTGGTTGCTAGTTATCTTAGGAGAAGGGCAAGAGAAGCTGAAGTCCAGCTGGCTGTAGGAGAGCACACCTGCCTTTCCTCTTTACTTCATTTTCTCTGTAATGAAGGAACCAATTGGTTTAGAGCGATCAGTGCTGACCTATTAGGATCAGGCAGTGTTCTGGTATTGCCAAGGCAATTACATTCAGCAGAGCAAGGATTATAAAGAAGGGGGGGGGGAAATCAGCTGAGACTTTGAATTGAATAAGAGCTACATTGATATTTTAAGGTTGACAAAGACTCTCAGCCCAATAAAGTCAAAAGGAATTAAATTATTATTATGTTCTCTTTTGTGTGAGATTGAGAATGACAAGATCGTTGTCATTTATTCTTTAAATTAGATAATCCCTGGTTCTGCTTCTGTGATGGGGGATTTCTGCACAATGTAAAGTATGTTTTTGGAGGAGGCAGTTTTCTTTGAGATTTCATATTCATCTTGAAAACATCCCACTGTTGTCTGTTGTATTCTGCAGTATTAAACTTGTAATCTGTGTACTTTCATAAAATGATTCATTCCAGTTGAGGGGGATAAAAAAAAGTCCAAACCCTTAGGAAATAATTGTAATACGTAGTTTTTGTCAGGTGGTAAGTTTTGAAAGTTTGTCATATATCTTAAGATTTAAATAAGGTGAAGTTTTTGTAATTCTGGCAAATCTTTTGTTGCCTTGTGTGGATGTCCTTAAAAGGGGATGAATTGGTTTCCTGTAAGAGTTTTGGCCTTGTCAAAACCAATATATTTAGCAAGTTTGATTTAACTTGCATCAAATGTTAGCTATTTGCCCCATACTTTAACTAATAAATTCGTTGAATGTGGACATGAAATGGCAGTAGCATTGATACTAAATTAAATGCCAAGATGTCCCTTTTGTGCATTTTTCCTGCTTGAAAGATGGTAATACATTGTTTTGTAAACTTCATCCATTCTGAGTCAAGAGATTTCTTTTAAAAAACACACACACACACACACACACACACCCCCCCAAAAAAAAAAAAAAAAAAAAAAAAAAAAAAACAAAAAAAAANNNCCAAACAAAAAATCCCAGACAAGCCCAAAACTGAAAACCAAGCCAACAAACCAGAACCCTGCAGGCATACCCAAATATGATTTATCTTTGTATCTGATGCTCTGTTTACTTAATAGACCCACGTTTCTGTGGAAGTTAAACTTCCTCTCTTTCCACTTCTAAAATATCAGAGAGCCTGAGTATGTAAGGTTCCTTTAATCATCAATTGCATGTTGTCATTTTAACCTTCATCACATGAGCATCCTTCAGTTGATGCTTGCCCTTGAGTAGATGAGGTCCATAATCCTATTCTTTCAAGTTTTAAAAGCAATTTTCCTTGGATCTTTGTAATCGAGTGCTATGTTAAATCAACTTCTTATTTTTAAATCTGAAGTTCATGAGCTAGTATGTCGAGTCCGTTCTAGCTTTTAACTGTGGCTTTGTGTTGACTTCTTTAGTGATTTTAGCTGTATGTCTATATATTTACATATATACATGTGTAGATATATGTACGCATTTTTTGTATTTTTATATATGTATACACACACACCATTTAATTTGCATTAGTGAATCCCAGAGAATATGACTGCATATTCTGTAACAGGTGGTAGGAGTGGAAATTTTTATGATGCTAGTATTCAATGTGTTAGTTTTTTGACATAAATGTTCCCCCCTTGGGGAGTCTCCACCAGTTAGTTTTCAGATACAGTTGTAGAAACTCTTTATGTTTGAATGTGTTGATTATGGAGTAAATGTTCTACTTTGAAAGAAGTATCAAATGTGAAATAGCAACAAATGTAATGAAATATCAAGTGTAACTTCAAAGGTGGTTGTTAGAAGTGATGCAGTTCTACCCCCTGCATAGAGAGCATGCTAATGATGGCTAGTGATAATGTCCAGAATGTATCCTCTTTTAGGGTGTATCATCATTCTGTTCCCCACTGGTACAGAATGATTGTGCTTGCTTCCCCCCCCGCCTTTTTGAAAGATTGTTTGTTTTGCATGGGGCAGGTTTAATGTTAATTTTCAGGCTGAATTTATTATAGAGTAAGAACACTGAGTGTAAGCCTGTATTGGTTATCAATAATATAGTGAACTCTCTATGTTGTGGAGAATACTGATGTTAAACGCGTCTTGAACAGACAGCTTTTAAAAAAGAAGAGTCAAAGAGTGTTAAGCAATTGACAGCAGGCTTACTGATCCTTTCTTCTGATGCAGAGCTTAATTGCGATCCTATGGCACTAACTATGTGTTTAAGCATAGAAGGAAAATTGGTAACAAAATATTTCAAGTAATCTTTCTCTTTTAAAAGGAAGGGGGTACATAAGCTATGTATGAACTTACTCTCAGAAATGAGGAGTTTGAACGGTATGTTTCTTGTGGAATTGTGGCTGCTTTTTCAAGGCCAAAGGATTCACGAAGTTGTCAGTCTCAACCTTTTATTTGACTAAAGTTTGGTCTATAGTTCAAACCTTTTATTGAAGTGCGGGTCTGGAATGTCTCTTTCTGGGAAGTGACATCACAGCATAAATTTTTTGTAATATCTCTAAAAATGTATTTTTGATGATGATGGTTTAATATTTTAGAAGTCATGAAGATTTAACTTTGAGTCCTGGTTTAAATGTGTCTCAGGCCTTCAGCATTAGTATTTATGAGAATGTGAGTCATTTTGAGGTTGAACTTTTTGGTGTAGAATAGGCTTGTTCATCAACTTCACTAATGCAAAACAGTCGTGGCTAGAGTCATAGTACAGATGCAGCTACAGTGCTTTCCATTTGCAGTGTAATAGAACATACTTTTGTATTTTATTTGTTTAATTAATTCTGTTTATGTATGTGCAGCATTATTGCTTTGAAACGGGTGGAAAACCAAAGCTGTAGGTGTGGAACTAAAAGCATATGCACAGGGTTTGCCTTTTAGAATACTGATGTTCTCTATGCTTTCCATATTGGCTTAATGGGGCACAGATGGATCCCAACCAGGCGAGTTCAGACATTTGGCCCTTGTGCTAAGGGGGATTCTGCTGAAAGAGCCACTTTTTTTTTTTTTTTCCCCTCTGCAAGACATGGTCAATATTTTAAAATCTGAAACTAAATATGTTAAGAGGCATCACAGAAAAATCATATCTCATTTGTATGGGGAAATAATTTTTTTTGGTATTTTTTGCTCTGAGGCTAAGTATTACTTTAAAAACAAGTTCTTTGAAAAGATGTGCTGTAGTGAGATATGGATAGAATAATATGCAACTGCCTGTTTATTAATTTTCACTGAAGTTACGCTTTTATTTTTTTCATGGGATCATAGAATGGTTTGTGTTAAAAGGGATCTAAAAGATCATCAATTCTCACTCTTCCTACTATTTCCACTCTTTCCTTAGTTATAGTCATGCTTTGGGATTGTTTGGGGTGGTTGTTGTTGTTTTGGTTTTGATTTGTTTTTTTGTTTTTTTGTAGTTCTATCTTTTCTTGTGCTTAAATACATCTCCTGAAACAGAAGTAGATACTAAGTCACTTATGCTGGTTTGTCTCTTAGTGCTATACATTTTGTTATTATTTTGTTGCCCGAATTGCTTGACATGTACAGACGTGCATCTTTAAATAATATCTATAATTGTATTGTTTTCACACAGTGGTTAATATATGAACTTGATCATTATATACAGAAGATGGAATCAGACAAATTATTCTTAGTATTTCAGCTATATAAAATTATTAGAGCTGAATCTTGTTCACGTCCAATCACTATATTTTTGTTTTATTTTTGGAAAATCAGCAAATATAGTAGAATCTCTGAGTATAAAAGATCATTTTAAATGCAGTTTGATTCATGTAGAAAGTCTATTTCTACTGTATGTGCGTATAACAAAATGAAAATGTGATCCTAACATGAGTTAGGTATGCACATTTCAATCTAGATGGTGTTGATAATAACAACAGGTAAGTTGTAGGGATGGAGTTTTCAGCTACTGAGATTCTGAGGGGTCTTTGTAAGACTTGTGTGTGCTTTAATCCACAGTGTAGGATGTGACGTTAAAGTTAGCCTGACTTTGTTTCCCTGTCTTCAGTCACTTCTGCTAAGTAAGACTGACTGCCCTGAAACCAGTTCAAAAAGTTTCTATAAACCAATGTTTCACTAATATTTTGCCACTATTGAACTCTTTTGGCTTATCCATCCTTTTCCAGAGTGGATGTTAAGAATCTGAACGCGAGAGTCAGCTGTGTGTATTTAGGTAGAAACACTGGCCTTCTCTGGAGTAATATAAAAAAAAAGGCAATATAAAATAATATTAAAAAAATTATCAGGAAGTTTGAGTTTGGGATTGATATAGTTGAGCCACTGGGAGTTGTAGAAAGTTAAAAAAGCATTTCAATTAGATATGAAATAGATGGATAGGATATATGTGGAAGGACATGCATTACATAAATCAATATCACAATTACCTGCTAAATACGGAGGCGGTAGGGTTCTTAAACATTTTATGGTGAAAAGGACACAGGTTAGTTATTGACTTCAACTAAAATTTGAAGTCTGTATTCTACGTATATCAAGATTCATTCTGAATGTATCAAATATATCATCTATTTCAGGATACGTGACCTAGTAGGGAAATGGGAAACACTAACACTAAGTGAGTTGCTCCTGTGAAGGAAGGTGGGCATTAGCTGAGAGGAGGAGATGTAGCAAGAGATGAAGTGTGAAAATTTGACTTTGGGTATAGTTAAGGAAGGCTAGAAGAGTGTGTGACAGGGGAACCTTAGTTCTAAAGTTCAGAGGTTCCACTCTGTGAAGGACATAAATAAGTCACAGTCCTGTATTCCCTGTAAATTTCTAGTTAATGAAAACACAGCAATAAATAATATTGATTGCTTCTATTTCCAAGAAGAGATTTATGTCATTTTACTGAGAATAATAATATTATGGAGGAAAAGATAGTATTAGACTGATAATAGCCTCCTAGTCATAACTGACATCAATTACATCTAGGAATAAAGCATTGAAGTATAATGAAGAGCTGCCTCCTCAAACATATTTTCACTACATTAATATATAAGAATAAAATACATAACTTCTCTTTTAGCTGCATATCAAAACAATGCAGTGCTGAGTTCAAATCATCAGGTTAATAAAGTGAAGTGGGTAGTTTATAAGGTAACAGGCCACATTCAGGTAAATTGAATTGATATGCTAATGAAGATTATGTCTATAGGATCAAAATTCACGTAACTGTCTGCTAAGATTCCTTTGAAAGATACTCTACCACAGAGCACTGCTGTCACTTATGAGGCAGGAGATGTGTTATTTAGAGGTGTCCTGGTTTGGAGTAAAACAAACAATTTTATTTTGAAGAACTTTATTTTCTATTACACTTAAAATAAAAGAAATAAGGTTTAAATGAAAAGTCTTAGTTTATTTTTCTGGTAACTTTTTATTCTGTTTTTCCGTTCCCTCCAAATTGATTTTAGGATTTATGATTTATTTAAATCTAATGATTTAAAACAGTTGATTATTTTTTAGGTGTTTTATCATATGGAGGGAACTGTATGAATGGTTATTAAATCGAATTGTTCTTTAGTAAAGGAACTAGTTGAAGAGACTTGAATTCAGTAGCTCTGTACGTGTATTTCTGTATTCTGCAGGTTTGCTTACGTGCTCACAAGTTTTAGTGGAGTAGTCCATAGACATGTCAAACAAATTATTTTCATATCGTAGGAGATCAAGNGGATTCTGGCACTCTGTGTACCACTCCAGCCTGACAGCAGTGTTTCATTGAGCAAATATCCATTGTAATTAGTTGAACTGGTGTGATGTTGCAATGTACTGTTCTGAATTAATCCAGCAGTTCTCCTGATTGCATATTAAATCAGCAAGAGAAATATGATAAATGTGATTCTATTCTACAGCTAAAACAAATAACAAAAGGGGAAAAAAAGTGGAAAAAGGGCAAAACAGCAAGAACAAGGAATACATTTAAGTAATTGCCTATCTTAAATACTCTGTCTGTAAAATAACCATAATTCAGCTCTTCTCGCAGGAAACTTGAGTTTCTATAAATTTTGTTCTCTGTATACAGATATTGGAAGTCACTGTCCTTCTTTTCCAACCATATCATTGCTGCTGTGCTGTGTAGGAATGTTTGTGCAGGTTAATATAGACCTGCTTGTAATTTTGTAATCCAAATTTATGATCTTTCACCATGTATCTGTTATTTCCATTTTGATTCAAAAATAACTAGATCTATGAAGCTTAAGAGATTGAATCTGCTGCATTGTCCATATCTGATGAACAATCCCATAAATAATAGTTCTTTTGTCGTCTATGTTATAGCTTGATTCAGGCCAGCAGTAGTTAGCAGTTAGGTCTTGAATATGCTGGGTAGTGTAGGCAATGCAGATTAGAGAGATTAATTAACTGAGTTAGGAACCATATATACGTGCAACAGATGATACTACTAATTGATACCATGTCAGATTATTTTTTTTCCCCATAAAATGCAGAACTTAAGTGAATTTAGAAATAAATGCCTTCACTGATCTGTCTCACGTCAGACATTTGTTTCATCAATACGAAAAACATGTCTTACAATTTCCTATGAGGCTTCTCTTCCATTTCGTAGTGTCTGATATTTTCACGTGAATTTCAGTCCTCACTAAATAATTTCTAAAATGTGTCTAAAGTTTGATCATAGTTAAGAGTTTGGTTAAGCTGGGTGTTGTCAGGAGCAGAGCAGGTGTTGCACACTTTAATTATATTAAAAAGGAACACCATAGCAAGCGGAACTGACAGTCAGCTAGTTTAACTAGGGCACTACTTGTGATATTTTTCATTTTCTTTGTAAAGATTTTGCTCCTACAAACATTGTTCCTACTGTTGAAGAATTTAAGTTGATGTTTCTTGTAAGTGACATAGTTGCTGTTGGCATGACATCTGTAAATCACTGGGTTTTAATAACTGTATGATCATATCTTTAGTTAAAGAATCAATTAACAATGTCATCCTTGCCTCAAATCTAAACCACCCAAATATTAGCACTAAATTCTTTCTCATAGATGTTTTAAGACAAACTTAGCTTCATGAATTACCCTTCACGTCAGCATTCCAAAATTGTTTGTGCAGCAAATTGCAAATTGAGCCAGCAACACTTTGCATTGATTTTTCTAACCATCTCCAACTACAAGAAATTTTATCCATAGGTACAATTTTCAAATCATAAAAATATTGATGAAAAAGATGTAGCCAGTCATTTTTATGTTAATAGTGCTTGGATTATTCCACTAGAGTATTGCTTAGTACTTTGGTATAATTTTAACATAGCAAATGGCAAGGATCCTTGCATATATGCTTGGATATATTTCTCAGTAGGCAAGAAGCTATATTTTTCTTTGGTTTGTTGGTTTGCTTTATTTATTTATTTAAACATTTCATTCTGTATGAGCGTTTATGGCCCCCTTTTGAGAGCACTGGCGTTCTTCTCTTGTTCTCTTCTGCTTATGTGTGTAAATACCTAGAGTTTCTGAACAGATGCCTGTCCGTATCTGGACAGATTCTGGGAAACAGAAGTGTTCTGAATTGAGATCTGACCTGAAACAAAACCTTGAAGAGGCAAGTTCATATTTGAGAAGTTAAGTGGAATTAGAGATGTACACGATGTGAAGATTCAGATTCAAGCAAGCTGACTTCGAATTTGGGGGGTTTTATTTAAAATAAAATACACCCTGGAAAGCAGTAATGAAAAAACTACCATTGTGCAATCTTACTGTTCTTAGGTATGGCATGCAAAACACATTATCACATCATGAAAATGCTACTATGTACCCATGCCCATCAATGTTATTTGGTTAAATGTGTTCAAAAACATTTGTTGCTTGATTGATATGCTGCTTATATGTAGTAGACAAACAATTACGTATCTTTGTGATTATTTTATATTGGTATTTTTAGTCACTCAAATACTGCGGCATAAAATATCTGGACACATTTTAGCATATTACAGAAAGAAACGTGTTTACGAACTGCTTACACTGTTTCTTGTAATTGCTTCAATTGGTAGGTAAGGTGAAAATGTTACTGTACAGGTTTTGCAGCTGTTAAGTGTGCTTTTCCTACTAGAGTTCAGTGATTTTATCTTGTGTGAGAGACAAGACACTGTTGTCTTCCATATTTGCAGCAGGGATTTCGTTAGGTATAAAATAGACTCTATCAGACTTTCTCATCTAAGTGCAGGAAAACTTGTCTCCTGTCAAAAGGCAGAAATGCTTTCCACGTTTGTTCTGGCTTACTTCTTTATTTATTTATGTCCGCTGTTTTTCCATGCGATTTAATTCTGGCACTAGATTTTTCCTCCTTGCTTTTTTTATACTCCTGTTGATTCAGCTGTGTGAGTCTGAAGGATTATACATTTTACGGAATTGTCAATAAATGGGGTTTATATGGCAGTGAATAGCACTGTTTCCTTTTCCACTAGAAGACAAACAGAATGTCTTCTAATGCCCTTGTGTGCTGGGCTGCATCTCATGCATCTCTGTGGCAGTGATCGGAATGTGAATGTTAGCAGTTTCTAAGCAGTTAGAGGAGATACAAAGTATGTAGGACTAGTGCTGGTGTTTCATACCAAATATCCCATGAAGGAAAATGAAATGCCAAGTTCTTAAAAGCTCATTTTGTGCAGATTGGATTTAGTTCTTTGTTTTACTTCACTATTGCTGTTCTGGGTTGCTTTGGTATTAATTTAGAGTGGTTATCACTGCAAAATACCTATTAATTTCCCTTACCTGTCTTTACTTAGTCTGTCTCAATATTCTCAGGAGATTAGAATCTATGCTTAATATATTCCAGAGTTTTTCTGTGCCTTACTGGTGTTATTATAATGAAGGATTACAACAGATCCTAGAGTATGCATATTTTTACACTTTGACACGTACATCCTAAGTACTGTTATGATGGAGGCAGCTGAGCTTTGGTGTTAGTAGTCCTCCAGGGTATCCACAGCTGAATCATTGGTATCCACAGCAGCAGCTGTTATTCAAATTAAATGTGTCAGCTGCATAAATGTAAAGAGCAGAAGTAAAACATAGTGTAGCTGTTCAGAAATGTGAGTATTTGTAGTCACGGCAGAGTGCCCGAGTTGTAGTTTCATGTAAAGATGAGTAATTGCTCAGGGAAAAATTGGGAATGGATGAGGGCATTGCCATGCGAGTGCCTAATTAATCAACCCAGGTAGTTAACTTAAATTTTTAATAGTTTAAGATTCAACGAATATCTAGTAGAACATCCCATTTCCTTTTAATTAAAGTAATTGTCTTGTGAATGGGGGAGTGGGAGAAATGAAGAAGAATACAGGTTTTCCTGGTATTCCCACTGGGAATCTCAGAGCCAAGTGTACTATGACTAACTGTGACTATAGAAGTCTGTGACATGAGGATGAAGCTCTTAAAGCACTTAAATACTATCAATATACGTTATTCTCAAACAGGACCAGAAAACTCAGTAAAATGCCTTCTAAAGGGGTGGGCAAAATTCTCGTGCTTCACTCCTGTTCATCTGCCAAAGAAGTACTTTTAAACCCCCTAAAGCAATCGAGGTTTGGTTTTTTTAAAGAATGATTCAGTTCTTTTTTGTCTTCCCACCAGTCTATAAGTTGAGTCTAAAGTCCACTGAGAGAGAAGCTAGTTTAGCCCTTGAGTTGTGGTTCTTTTAACTCTCCTATCACACAAAGATTTATAGATAACTTTGTGTCGTATAAAGCTGCTTTGTTCCTGACAGGAAAGTGAACAAATTCTAATTTAACTGGAAAAACTGCCTGTAGTGTTTTTAATGTCTGGCCTACTTGTTTTTTGTCTGCCATGTCTCTTTCTGAGTGAGCAATATGATTAAAATTCATAGTTTGGCACCAGGATTTTGATTATACAGTTAATTCTTCATCATTCCTGTGTCTCGGCTTAATCAGGTTTGCCCAAGCTTGTGTCACCCACTGACAAAGTGCTCTGAAGTTTTTTCTTCTGCTCATTTAGAGTTTGGGCTTTCTCCTGTTTGTCCGCCTCCTCCATCTTGTGGTAATCAAAGCTTTTAAATTATCTTGTAGTTCAGCATACACAAGTAACTTTGGTCGGTGGTCCTTTTTAATTAATAAGATGCTTGCCAAGCACTTTTTTAAAAATTACTCTCTGTGGTTATCAAAAATAATTACTATATGCATTTATGTCTATTTAATCAACGTAAAAGATACCTGTATTGTATTTCTGGAAATGTTAACTGTTAAAAATGTGATCTTTAGGTTGCTTCCTCTGTTTTTTCTAATTCAGAGGATTACAACAGTTGCAAGTGTGTAGCGTTGGAGGTGGAAAAATCCCGTATTTGTTCTCACTGCTTGAATGCTGAAAAATAATTGCAAAGTTCTGCAAATCTGACCTCTTGACTGTGCAAGTTTGACCTTATTAAGTATCTAAAAGAATCAAGATCAAATCAAATGTCTTATTATGCCATTGAAGGTTTTAGTTTATTTCCATATGAGTTGATTGTTGTTTGTAGTGTACACCAGCATGTCCAGTCCCACAACTGGTTGTATTTTATTCCCTTAGTTGCAAGGAAGAAAATAGTAAGTTAACCAAGGTTCATTTGTTTTCTTATGGGTTGTATTTTTTGTATAAAAATGTACATGGAAAGCAAGTGTTAAGGCAGCTAAACTTCCAAAGTTGGATTCTGAAAGATATAGGTTGCTGAAATTGTTCACTCTTGCAGTCTTAAGTGTCCTTTGATGGGTACTGATGGATGAGAATAATGTCTTGCAGTCATTTCAAGATGAGCTTTTGGAGGCAGGAGGGTGTTCAACCTGTCACTTTTTCAGTGTGTAGGACCTGAACTGTGGTTCTGGAGTGAGGAGCTGTTGGACACCTGGGTACTTTCTTCCTAGCTTGCTGTAGACAGTTGAACACAAAGCCTGCTTGCTCCAGGAACGCAGGTCTCAATCTCACATAACAGTTCCTTGGGAGAGTGAACACAGTCACTCCCAATGTCCTCCATTTCCTGTATGGAATATCCCTTTAGTCAGTTGGGGTCACCTGTCCTGTGCAACGCTGCTCACCAGTAACTTAAAACATTCTGGTGTTATCAACAATGTTTTCATCAGCACAAATACAAACCAGCACCATAAAAATTACTGTGAAGAAATTTAACTCTGTCCCAGCTTAAACCACTACAGCATGTTTTAAAAACATAGTGAGAGATCATATAAAACATGTGCTGAAAAATTGTTCATATTAATTTTGTTACCTGTACTCTTATAGTCCAGCTAACAAATCACTCCAGGAAAATGGTGAGATGGTACACATAGCCTAATTGCCTTAAGGGATGCTTTTGTTTTTAATTATGACTCGGTTGCATTTCCATCAAGCAGGAAACTGCTTGGGAAACTGTACAAATTTTCAAGCACATCATGAGCTATCATGGGTATTTTACATTTCTGGAGTCTGTATGCTTTGAATTAAGACTCCATTGCTCGCTTGAACTTGTCCACATTGCAGTTTTTCCTCACTATTGTATTTCTGAGCCGACTTCTTGTTTTCAGCTCATTGTTCATTGTTCTCATTAAGATGTACTGCTTCAGTATTTACAATGCCTTTATCTGATTCATCTGAAACAGGTTGTGTACCTTCACTATTACTCTTCGTTGGTGATATTTGAAATTCAGATACAGCTTGTTTACCTGATGCTACTGGGCATTCCTAATAAATTCTGCCTTATTTGAAGGAAGATTATCTTTTCAGTCCCAGGCTATGGTGGCTTTAGTATCTTGCATCAAGTGGAATAATAAGCTACAATTTTTGTGCAAAATCTGAGAATGTGATTTTAGAAGTTAGGGTGTTTAAAGTAATTTTGAATATTGCATTATTTTAATTTCCACCAAGTAGAAGAGTGCAGGATTCAGACAGGAAATAATGTTGATGATTTACCTTGAGAGAGATAAGGAAAGAATAAAATATACTTATTGTACTGCGGAGAAAGGAAGGGGATTGTCATAACCTTATGTTCTACCTTGCAATAATATTACAAAATCAAAATAATATACCTTATAAGACTAATATTTACATGATTATTTGGATGGATGGGATTTTGTTTTACATGACCATGAAATTTTAGCTTTCCAGCAATATGAAACATTGTCATCTGTCGTTTCAAGTAACAGATAGGCTATTTAGCATATATTGAGCAACCTGGTCTGGTGGGAGGTGTCCCTGCCCATGGCAGGGAGTTTGGGACTCAATGATCTTTAAAGTCCCTTCCAACCCAAACCATTCTGTGGTTCTGTATAAGAATAAACTTTGTTCCTTTATGCTTGTTGGCAGCGAACTTTGCAGACGAAGGGTTAATATGTTAATTAACTTAAGTTTGCAGTATGATAAAGATGTTGTTCCCACAGCAAACTCTTCAAGTCTTGTGTGTACCTTTCATCATCTTGATACATTAAAAAACCCCCACGATCAAATAACCGAAAAAACTCACCAAAGAAAAAAGCAAAAAACCAAAAAAAAAACCATAACCAATATAGAGTTTTGCTCTGGTGTTACAATTTCATAAT
>VXBW01001032.1:699479-741571 GCA_013400375.1 Thinocorus orbignyianus | reverse complement strand
AAAAAAAAAAAAAAAAATCCGAACAAACTAGCTTCTAAAACTAATTATGAAGTGTTTTCTCTTGTTACTACTAATATTGTTACTTTGTTTATTCTGTAAACTCTTTAAAGCAAGGAAGCATAACTGAAGTGTGTTGAAGTAGCACCATTAGTAACGCGCTGGTGACCAGCCTGGAACCTGTTTTGTCCAGGCAGCACAATGCAATCAATACCTCTTTTCTGAGAGAGATGAGGGAGTCTCTCTGGTGAACCAGCTGCCACATGCACTTATAAATGTCCCAAGCTTGTTCCCGTGCTTAGTCAAATTCTGCACTTCTAACACTGGATAGAGGGGGAGAGCATTTACTGTTGTCAGATCCTGGTCATTGCCCATCTCTTTAAGGTTGATGTTGTGCTTGTGAATTGACAAAAAGAAAATCTGAAAAGACTGGACTAAATACATCTGTGCCTGTAACTTCAAGGAGGAGGCATATCCTTAATGAAGGTGCCTACCAGGTCTCCCAAAGCTGAAAGATTATTTCAAATTTCAGGTTAACTTTCTCAGAACAGTAATCTGTTAGTCCCCTGAATAATTTGATTCTAATCTTTTCAGTGGGCCCTCAGTACTTCAGTGTCAGTTTTGCAGAAGGTCAGTTTTGTAAGTAGAAACCTTGAAGTCCCGCTCCTATGTGTCCACCATGCTTTTTGCTACAGCTGTGCGCCTGACTGCCCTGCTTGGAAAAGCACTGCAGATTGTCCTTGGCACATTAAGAAAAAGGGAGGCTGATACAGTTTTGCCTTTACAATATGAATCCCAAAATACAGCATTTCATGTGTCACCTTGCAGCAACAGACTGGTTCACATGAGCCAGTCTGGGGAAAGAACTGCTGTTTCCCTGACTGTTTCCCGAGATTCCTGCAATGCTCTTTACAGGCACTTGTCACAGTTACATACTGAGGGCTAAGTTCTGCTTTATTTTTAAAATGTAGGTTCACCTTCTTTATGAAAAATAAGTACTTTCACTTTTTCTACACAGAATGACTTGCAGAAAATTTGCTACTGTGATAGTTAATTGTGAGTTAATATTAATTAGGGAATAGCGTATTATTCTCTTTGTTTACGGTCATGATAATAAAAATAATTTTTAAATTGAAGTTTTGAGCATATTGTGTATCAGTTTTGTAATTTTGATCAAAATATGTACTAGTTGGTTTATTATATGAGGTATAAGAAACAAATCAAAACCTGGCAATTTTAGTGATGATACTCAGGTAACTTGTCTCTTGCAGCCGTTTACGTGTAATAGGTTTGGAATAGGAATTTTTAAAGTTTTTTTTTTAGACAATTTTTTTTGTGTATGATAAAGACAAACAATTATCAGTAATCATGGTCATTGAGGATTGCTTATTAGAGCTCTTTCATGAGGCGCTCAAGTCTAGAAGTGTAGGAGGAGGTTGAACATTAGTGCAGTAGGTGTAGCTATAAGGGATTTTATTGTTTAAAAAAATTTCTCAGGACTGAAAGCTGTGTATTTTTTTCAACTTGGTATGATGAAGAATACAAGCCAAAATGATGCTGTTGGTGAATATCCAATGTATTGGAGCTATAATTATAATACATAAGTGAAAGGTTGTTTTATACCTCAGTCTGAGGACATTGCTTAACTTTCGTACATTCTGATACTTAGTTGAAATGAATTCATTTAATACAAAGCTTTCTGCAATGTGGGTAATCCATTTTGTGGAGTAGAGGTATTTGTCTAGGTAGTTTTCTGTGTTGCTTCTTTGACATTTGTTGAGATTATGTACTGTATTCCATTTAGGATTTTTCAAAATTTTTAGTAAGAACTGTTGGGTCTCTTCAGAAAATGGGGGAATGGGGCTGAATGAAGGTTTATGGCTGTTAAGAGAAGGTAAAGTCTCTGGGGTAACACAGAAGGTGAATAGGTCACAGAGTTCAAGAACAGCTCTATTTGATTTTTCAATTAGAGCCTAAAAGTTTAAGTTATACAACTAGGAATGAAACCCAGAGATAACTTTGTTTCATAACATTTGGCTATTCAGATATTATTTTTTTTTGTTATTAATAAAATATACACCAACAAAGACATTGATGTCCTGTATATCCATTATTACAATTAGAAACAGAAGTATTAAAACATAATTAATTATTGGCTTCTGCAGAGGAATTTCACTGATTTGTTGGATTTAGCCTGGCTCTGTGAAATCCTTCACTGTGATGAAAAGTATAGTGGGTAAAGAGATTTTTTTTGTTATTATTAATATTTAAATTCTCCATGACTACACATTTGTACTAACAGACAATTTCTGAACCAGAAGCTCCTTCATTTTTCTTTTCTTGACAAATTAGTCCAGATAGATTTAACAGTTGTTTAAGTTTTATTTCTTTTTTTCTCAAATTGTCCTGGAATATCCTGAGTAGATGAAAGTTTGATGTGAAATTCATACTCTTTTTACTCATATTTATAGTTTAATTTTTTTCAACAGTTACTCAGTTCTTACAAGTCTGTTCACTATAATGCAACTGAATCATTTATATTTTAGCGCATACAAGTTTGTCATGCTTAACCTGTGCTACTTACCCTTTTTTTTTTTCTTCCCTATAGGTATATTCGAATTGTTGGGACCCACAACACAGTGAACAAAGTTTTCCATATTGTGGCATTTGAATGCATGTTCACAAACAAAACCTTTACTCTTGAGAAAGGCCTGATAGGTAAGAGAGAAAATAGTTTACTTGAACTGTTGTGAATGCTTGCCTTTTAAGACTGGCCACTCTTACTCTACTTCTGTTTCCACACAGACATCTCTAATTTGAGAAATTCCAATTTGATGGAATTTAACTAGTGATGATGCAGGAGTGCTAAAGTTCAAATTAAATCAACTGCTGCTGATAAAGCCACTGGCAGTTGAGTCACCCTGTGCTGCTAATCTCATTTTTTCATTGCATGTTATAGTATGGTTGTTCCAGCATCCTGCTAGGTTAGCCTGAATTTGTGGCGAGGATGGTAACCGGAGCTATTTATTGCAGCGAAAGATGGATTTAGGCATTTAGGGCCTCTTACACAGCCTGATTTTGACTGCTGAAAATAAACTGCCAGGTGCTGATTTTCCTCCAAAGAGTGACAGGCACGCTTAGCAATGGCAGAAAGTTATATTGGCTACCCCTATTCGCAGAGGACCACGTTGATGGAGTTCTATTACCTCTGGAGCTCCAGACAGCTTATATAATACTGTTTCAAATACCTCTACGTAGTACTGCATTGCTTAACGTAGAAATCCCCAACAGACCAACAATGTTGAATGACAAATTATGTCAGATTTTTATATACATTTTTTAAATAATTCAAACAGGATGATTTCTTTGCTTTCTTCTGTATAAATTCACACGAGTGAGATCCTGAAATTCATTGGGAAGAGTTTTTTAGAGTAGTGAATTGAAAGAGGAATGTGGATCAACTTCTGATAGTAAATGAGGTGGAAACAGTTGGATACATGACCATGCAGAATTTATGCTATCATCAAATGGTAGTATCAACAGCTTTGATCCAGCAAAGTGACTAAATTATATCCATGTAGTGGTTTGGTTTACATACCTGGGATGGTTACTGTCAGGTAGACTGCTACCTGGTTTCCTTGGTAAAGCAGACTGTCCCACTTCCATAAAACGAAATATCCGTGCGACTACCAATGGGTTAGTTGGCACAGATTTATTTTATTGCTCCAATGAGGATTTGTAATGCTTGTTTCTATTTCTGCAGTGACTGGATAGGGTAAATTGAACTAGAAGCAGTTAGGAAAGCTCCACAAAATATATGAAAGTGTGGTAATGAGAGTAGGGTGCTTTTAAGCTTGACTGAGTATAGAAACTTTCATCTTCAACTTAGGTAATACTGTTGGATTAATTGTTTATGCAGTATGGTATTAAATTAGGTTGGAACAAACACAGCTGTTTCTGTAACTTGTTTTATTAAGAAAATTAAATGTCAGTTGGCCCTTGAAGGCCATATGGTCCTTTCAGAAAGACTTTGTGACCCTTACTTCTACCAAAACAACACTGAGAATAACACACACAGAGTTCGTCATTTGAAACCTCATTCCAAAAAAATAAGGCCTCTGAGGTATTTGTTAGAGATCTTATGTGAAGATTTAAGAGTAATTATTTATTTAATCTTCATGAAACCTATTCAACTTGATCTGAAAACTGTGTGTACCAAGAGGGTAATTTATCAGATATATTACTCCTGATACGTAGTGTCTATGTAATGGCTGTCACTGTAAGGTGAAGATTGGAAGGCTGGTAAACAAATAATAAAAATGAAGCACTCTTTCATGATAACAGTAATTTTATGTTGCTGTGGTTTTGCATCCAAGATTTTAATGACAAATTATTAACTTGACATACTACATTCAGAAGTTAATATTGAAGATGGTTTACACAGTTACTTTATGCAATACTGGATGCAATGCTGGCATGATCCGTGGTAGATAAGTAGTAGTTTTGGACTAAAAGTAGGAGGAAATTCTCTTTCTAGCACTGTCTGGTGTTTTAGTGTTGGTTTACGCTTTGCCGTCTTGTGAAATGAGGTAAGTGACAGAAATTAATTCAATCATACAAAATTATTCCCTAACACAGATGTTAGGGTTGAGATGCGATTTTCCTTGCGACATAGGATTATCTCTAAATGTGTAAGTTAGTTAACGGTTCTGCATATTAGACTCATGACATTGACATAACTGTTTCATTTAGCAGAGTTATAAATATTTTCTAAATTTCAGAAGCATAACGTTTGCTTTTAATGAACTTCTGCTTCTGACATTTTGAATGGCCTTTAGTTATTATATTTAATCTAGAATCAAAAGGAAGTTAAAATTTTTGCAAGCACAGGATAACATACTCCTTTGGAGGCAGAAGCAGTACCTGATGTGAAGTTTTGCAATAGCTTCTACTCTGTCCAGTGGCAAGAAGCTGCAACAGTGGGTATAGGGTTGCTTCTCTGCACTGCCTTTTTTGGTGTAGTGTGGTTTTCCCCCATCTAAATATAGGAACCAGTTCCTCCTTTCTGCCTCAAAGGAAAAAAAATTATAACTTCGCTTGGTGTTTTTACTGAGTCCAGTCCCCAGTGCTGAAGGGCAGTCAAGGACTATGCAGACATGTGGATTTGACCAGTCTACTGTCCTGATTTGAGCCTGGTAAAGGTCATAGGGAGTGCAATGAGGAAGGCTTTTATATGAAGTTGTGTTTATCTGTAGTCTGTCTCAGTCTATCAGACTATCTTGTAACTTGTGTGTTACACACGAAAGGGAGAGCAGTGAATAATGACTGAAGAGCAGGAGATGGATATAAAATACTGGAATGTCCTTGGTCACCCTCTGGGGATTGCTGTTCGGTACTTATGAATCATTGTGAACCTTCATTTGTGTGCTGTTCAATGCCTTAGGGTAACTTTTTTAAAAAGGGGAAAAATGAAGTGAATAAATAATCATTCATTTCTCTTTTACTCACTGGCACTTATTATAAAAAAAAAATAATAAATGTGTAACAGAGAAACAAGTCATATCAGTTTCCTGGTGTGTCGTTCAGCTTTGTAAATGATTGCTCTATCTCTCTCCAAGGAAGCTGTGAGAGATGCTATTTTTGTATCTAGTTTAAAGTTGACTCCACACAAAGCTGTAGTATTTGATTTCTTCTGTTTTTTAAAAGTTAGTATTATTTCAAAATCGTGCAGATTTACCCAGCAACATAAGTCAGTTCTGCTGAAAGCATAGCTTTAGGAAATTATGAAAATTTGAAGACCATCTAAATACTACAGGGATTTTTTTTCTCTTTCTACAGGAAGGGACAGCCACATGGTCAGCTTAGTTACTGCTACCCATTCTTCAACAGAGATCTGTTCATATAGTTCCAGTTACTTTTTCCTATTTTATTTTCTTCTGATTTCCGGTGGTTCCTCGGGCTCTCCTGAAACAACTGCCCTTCCTGAAAGCCTTTTTCAGGCAGAATGTTTGATGAAAGAGTCCTGTAGCCAGCCAGTTGTTTGGCAATTAAAATTATGGCCAGTTCTAATGACTTGAATGCTTTTGTTCTAATTTATTGGATTGGAATTCACAAGCTGTAGCAAATACCACCACTGAAAAATCACTCTTCTGAAGTTATTCTAATCCAAACTGACCATTGGACATAGATAAATATTAGTGGAGTTTTATTCTCCAACTAAATATGGTTTGCAGAAAGCTTTTCACTGAAACAGACGGAAATGCTGTTGATATTTGATTGAAGTTGATCATAGAATCATAGAGTTTTCTATGTTGGAAGGGACCTTTTTAGATCTAACCATCAACCTAACACTGACAAAAAACATCGCTAAACCATTTTAAGCATCACATCTACCCATCTTTCAAATACCTCCAGGGATGATGATTCCACCACTTTTGCTGAGAACCTTTGACTGACTGTTGCGTGAAGTGCAGTATAAATACATTCAACAGTCCATAGTACTTAACTACTGCCTTCCTATGAAGTAAGACTACTTCGTAGATCTGCTGTCTCTCTGTGTGTTTATATTAGTAAGTGAACTAAGGTTTGTTAATGTCTGTTTCTGTGAGCTGGTGCAGGAGCCCACTCCATTCTGTTCCTTCCTGTCTTGCAAAGAGTTGAGGATTTTCTGACTTTTTTTTCCCCCCGTGTTGGCCAATTGATTGTGGTGAAGTTACAGCGGATGGGCCGAAAGTAAAATTTGGCCTATCCAGACTGTGAGCTTACAGAGTGATAAATAAATATGACTACCACACATTCTTGGTACATTTTTCTCCTGAGGCATCTCTAAGAAGAGTTGAATAACATATCTATCTTGTCTTTAAATATCGCCAGTATAGATTGCCCTTAGGCCATGCCTTCAAAATGACAATCCTTTATAAAAAATACTAGTACTAGATTTAAGTATACTGCCAAGCAGTTCATCGCCCTATATTGCAGCATAAGACCAGGAGACAAAAAAGTGTGTTTTAATAAATGTTTTGATGCTGCTGTCCTGTATCATCTTCTCCTTTTGTTTGCTCACAGAATGCGTCTGCTTTGTTAAATGCACATCTTCTCTGTTCCCTAAAAGCAACTCAGATTTCCAACAAAAACGGAAACAAGACTGTTGGTTTTGGCAGTATGTTTTTGTAAATAAGTGACCTAAATTGATGCAGAAATTCCAATGGGAAAAAGGATGAGAACCAAAAGACTTGAAAGTACAGCACAGAGCAGAGTCCCCACCAGATGGTATTTTTAATAAATTTATCAAGCGGATATAAAAGATGATAATGAACATTCAAAATAGGGAGTGGCAGACCCCCCTAGAGAGAAGGAGCAGTATGGCACCTTCTGCACACCGCAATTAGTTAGAAACACTTTCTAATTAACTGTTGTAGGGAGTACCGTAAAATTATATTAAAAACACACTAAGGCAGTTTCTGTGTAGTTGTTAAGGAGTTTGACTAATCAGGGTAACATCGTCTTAGGAGGTCACAGTTTAGTGCAGAAATCTAGATGTGAGAAGGAGCGGGATGATGCTCAGAAGGCATGCAGGTGAAATATTGGATGAACTGAGCTGTAGTGTTTTCAATTAATGCCTTACATAGCTCAGAGGGTGTCTGGAATATGCCATAGAGCCTCAGTGTGATCATTAATTTTGACACTTCATCTTTCACTGTTTTTTTTTTTTTAACCAAGATTTCGGTAGCTTCCTCTTCCTACAATATATAGATGCTTCGATGCCTATATAAAATGGTTACTCAAATAAGTTCCCTTACTGCCAGGGAAGAGGGGAAGAAAACAAAGCCAAGGCAAACCTTATTTCAGTGCCAGTCCTCTTAGTTTGCATTGTTAGTCTTTGTTTTATTCACATTGTTCCACCTGCTCACCTGCTCCCCCATAAGAATCTGGGAATTTCTGAATATCTCTTTTCAGAAATAGGGAATCGGGAGATTTCTAGAATAATTATATGGTGGATCTAGTGAATTTTTATGAGCAAACAAGTTATAGTACATCTAATAGTGCAGTAGATTTTTCAAAAACTGTTGCTTTTCCACTGCTTGAATTTTTACTTGGCAAAAAGCTTGCACTTTTTTCTCCTGTGGGTATTGTGGTGTTTTGGTTGGTTGATGTTTCTCTTAAGATAGTCCATCTGATACAACTAGCACACTTAAAGCACAGAACCCTAGCTCTTCATGGAAAATTATCTTTTTTTGTGGGTGCTGGAGATTCTTACAATTCACTCTGAAATTTCACATAGCTATATTTCAGCCATTTTCAGATATTGTAGGATATTAAATACATATTTTTACAGACAGGTATTGAAAGTGATTAAGTTATTAGTGTGCAGTGGGCTTAAAATGGTACACTTGCATCTGTAGTATACATCATTTGGTTTTTTGAACCAAATATTTGAATATTTGAAAATTCAAATATTGTCACTTTTATTTCTATATTTCTGAGTATTTTTTTGTGCCATTCTTGTTTTGCCTTATTTGTTCTTTTTAGTATTGTTTTTAGTGTTATGTTCTTTTTTAGTATTGTTCTTTGTTTAGTATGAGATTAGTGAATTTGGAAATTTTGTGAAATTGATCATTACCATTTAGATAATCTTTGGTAAAAATTCTTCCTCTCTCTTTTAAATCACATTACCACACAGATTGGTTGTCCTTTATCAGAGGCTGACACGTATTTTTTTTTTAATACAGCCTGTGCTGAAAGAATTTTTGTTATGATTTAGATAAAACAATCAGTACTTTTAACATTTTCTCAAAAAAAACCAAAAAACAAAAACTCAACAGGCAACCTTGATTTTTTCATATTCAGAGAAATAATAATTTTTTGATTGAGGGAGAGAATAGAGTGTTTGAAAAGTTGAGGAGGCAAGGGAAAAACAGCTTTTTAGGAAAGTACTGGGCCTGACTAGGGTGTCTTAAATATCCTTTCTTTTCTTTTTTTTTTCTTTTTTAATGTTCGTCTGTCATTTTACTGGAAGGTGACTTTCAGAAAGCTTGGGATTCTCTCTGAATTACAGACAGAACGGAAGTACTATACTTGATTAAATGCTAACAAAGAGAAATAATGGGTGATTCCAAAAATAATTGTTGAAACACTTGTAAAACAGTGCTGGAGAAGTACTCTGTGCACCTCCTTATAGCATCCTCCTGCAGGAGCTGCTCTCATCTTGCTCTTTGATGAAATCACTGAAATTATGTGAGCTTCTAACTATATTATGAATTCTGTGTGATTTGAAAGGAAGGGAGGAACTACTTAGCATTGGATTTAAATCAAGTTAAGCAGGACAAAGTAAGTTCAAGAAGAGAATTCCTCTCCTTGGAAAGTTTTCTAGAAACCAACACTAAAGTTACATCCTTTGCTAAAGAATAGCAACTCCTAACACTACACTTCTTTTTATAACTGAGTACGTAATGTTCCCCTGCTTCATTATCCTTTATCTACTTTGGTTTATAACAGCAGTTTTCAAGCTGGAGTGTTCAGTTTTGGATGTATAAGGAGAAGGAAGAACTGAAGTTAGATGATGCTGATGCTTGGACTGTAGTAGTGAACATGTCCTCTGATTGTAAGAGGGGCTTGTAGAGGTGAAGGAGAGTTCATTATAAATGTTGCAGCACAAGGTAGCAGTTTAGCACTGTCCTATGCAATTAGAATAGTAGTCTTAAATTTTTTTACTGAAACTCTCTTCCTTTTGTCACAATTTTCCCAGGAATGCTATTGCTAATTTGAAAATTCTTTGGGTTCCCTAACTTGCTCATTTTCCCTGTATTATTCAAATAACTGCATATAAGGTGAATGAAAGAAGGCAAATTTGATATTCTTCAGTAATATGTTAGACTTTTTTTGGCATAGCAGGCTACTGCATGCTGGCATTTTTCATGGCTACGTATGGGATAGGAAAAAGAATTATACAGCAAAGGATAAAATTAATGTGGCGTGGGGGAGAGACAAGTACTATGTAAGTTCTTCACTGTCTCCTGGAGGAAAAATCATTATCCTGGGCTTTGGTGTTACTTTTTTTAAGAGGATGGGATTCTAAGTAGTTTCTTTCCTTTTGCTGTTGGGACATTATGATTTCTCTTTTGTGGTATTCACTTGTACCTTTTTGCTTTTTCTTGACTGAATGAAAAATATTTCTGTGCCCACTGTTTCATTTGTATAGCAAACCTAGTGGTCTCTCCTTCCCTTTTGTAGTCCAATACTTGTATTGAAGGATTTTGTAAGTATTAAAAAGTGTTTTCATTTTCTAAATTGTGGGGTGCAATTTCTGATAACAGTCAGAGAGACCAACAGGTGTATGTTGAAAATAGTCTGCTGAGCTGTGAGACTTCAAACTCTGGTTTCGAAGACTTTGAGTCCTGATTTCCCACAGTCCAGATCAGTGCTTTAAACTGTCACCCATTTACTTTTTCTCTCTCTCTTTTATTTTCTTCTTCCTATTTTTTTTTGGGGGGGAGGGGAGGAATGGGAGGTAGGTTTCATCATGAAAACAGGAAGAAATTGTTTGCAAATTTCAAAAGTTTTGCTGAACAAGGTTTTTTTCTTTTTCCCTAGTTGTATTAAGGGTGCTTTTGGATAAAAATTATCTGTACCACTTGGTTCTGCTTCATAGTTCATGTTAAATGAGAGTTAATTTCCTTGTGTTTTTAATTTTTTCTCAATTCTTTGCCAGAATTCAAGATCATTGGTATCTGAACTGTTTTCTGACTGCATGTCTTTTGTCTTTGTGGTTTTAATTCACAGTTCCCACTGAAAACGTTGCAACAATTGCAGATTGCGCCAGTGTGATTGAGGGCGTAAGTCGCAGTCGCAATGCCTTGTTGAATGGAGACACAAAGAACTATGACTGGGATTCTGGGTACACATGCCATCAGCTTGGGAGCGGAGCTATTGTAGTACAGCTAGCACAGCCCTACATGATTGGATCAATACGGTAAGGGGGGTTTATTTTTCTCTAATTTAAGAGCAACAGTGAAATTTTTGCTGAGCACAGTTATTTTCTTTAGAATATATGACATTTGGAAACAATGTTAATTAGGAGGCTAGGTTAATAGTTGACATTTGGCTTCTTCAGTATAATGGGCATGTTAAAAATTAAACGTGTAAATTATATGTCGAGAAAGCAGCAGTGTGATTCTAGTAAATATTACATTTCAGGGGCATAATAGTAGTAACAGTCAAGTTGTAAGATTAAAGGTATATACTTGTATTAGATTAGAACTTTAACTGCAACCTCCCTTATGTTCAAAGTGCGTGCGTTTCCTCATATGCACCTCATTGTGGAAACAGAAACATTTATTGAAGAAAGACATCATTTTGAGTCAGCCACATTTCCTTTTTGCTATGCAATTAGTAGCGTTTCTTACTTGATCATGAAGTATATAATAAGGGTACAATAACCTGAATATTGTTGGATTAATGAATTTGTTTAGATCTGAAGTTCATTGGGCTATTTCTACAGTGAATGTCTGTATGCATATGAAAAGCAAACTTTTGACTAATGTAGAAACTTTGGAAATAGATTGGAGAGCGGATTGTTCACAGACAAAAATATTGTTGCCAACTTCAGATTGACTGTAGACTTTTTTTTTTCTTTTTATAAAAGTGGACATTAAAAAAAAAAGCCAAACTTGTCTTAATGGCTTCCCATTCTTTGTAAATTTAGAATAAGTTCTCAGGGATTTAAATGTTACAGAGAATACAAATTGAGGAAAAAAGGAGAAAGATTTCTGAAGTTAGAGTGTCAGTGAGCAAAGACTCAAACCCCAGGTGAGGTACTGGCTTGCAACAGAGACTGTGCACGTAGGTCCACATTGGTAGGGACTAGGTCATCCATCTCCACTGGTTCGAGTCGCCTCTTCAAACTGACTGATGGGCAGTTGAGACTCAAAAATTATTTTACAACTGCCGATTTCTGTTTTATGTTTTGGCTTTGGCTTGTGGCATTGTTATGATGATTATAACTCTTTGAAGATGAAATTTAAAATCAGACAAGCAGGCACATCTCTAACCTACTAAGAGTTCTATTTTGTCTGTATACAAGCTATATATGTTATGCATAATGCAAATCCAGCATTGTTCTCAATGTGTGAAACAAGTTCAGTAAATATAGTTGGCAGATTTCCACACTCAACGTTTTATGTTTTTGAGTTTGGTGTTTTTAGTGTTCAGTTAAGTATTGCATCTTAAGTAGAAAATCAGGAATACGCAGTACTCATATTTCTTAAGAGGTAATTGAAAACATAATTACATTGTTTTCATGCCACTTTAAACCTAAATTTAAGTAGCAGCAGAAGCTTTGGCCGTGTAAAGCAGTAAGAGAAGAACATGTTAGCTAAATGTGTAGTTCCTTAGTTTGTAGCCTCTGTCTTCCTATCTCACCATTCCCTACTATTTTTCAGTTGGTGAATCACACCAATTTTCAAGTTGTTGCAAAACATTGACTTTCCTATATTAAATGCTGTACTAGTGGTTATTCCTGAGCAGATGAGTTTTAATACGTCTTTTTATTAAATAGTGCTAGGTGAACTAGACTGTTCGGTTGCCAATAAATGATAGTTGTGTAATCAGCAAGCGTGTAGAGCAGATTAAAAAGAAAACCCAAGTATTTCATAATTCAAAACTAATAAACACAATGATTTATGTCGTATTGCATTGTATCGATTATAGGGTCAGAATCTCAACTTTCATTGTCAGTTTTCCTGCATGTGTAGTACAAATAAGATGAACAGCTTGCCTTAGAAGAAAACAATAATAACATCATCTTTTAGGGTACCTTCAAACAGAGGAGACTACCTGCATTGCCTAAAGACAAAAATACTAGCACTGTGTCATCTTTCTTTTTTGTGTTCTACCTAGAAGAACAAATGTTTTCAGTTGCAGCCGTGTCTGTTGCAGATAATAACCAGCCAAGAGAAAGATGCCCCTTTGAGTGGGGAACTGAGGTTTCACGATGTGGCAGCTACAGCTTTGGCAAGCAGTGGTCGAGAACATGTCCTGTACTGTGCAATGCTGAAGAGAGTGACAGTGGTCTCTTTATTTAGCACCAGGAAATCTGTGACTGGTACAGAAATCAAATTACAAATGCACATAGATTACAGCAAAAACTCTTAATATTTCATCTTAATGGAAGCAATAGATGTTTTTGAACAGAACATCATCCACAACTAATTGAACGGTATTAATTGCCTGATTTCCTGCTGTTTGCTGCTTGAAAACTCTTGATCTCACTCTCCCACATAACAGAAAAAAAATTTCCAGGAGTATTTTCTTTAGTCTTGTTGTATACTGTGACTGCAGAATGACATGAATTGCTCTACCCACAGAAACCAAGTCATTAGACCTTGGGTTTGGATTCTAAATGAATAATTAGGAATTAAAGTACATGTCTTTTAAGTTCAGAGACATGAATGTGCCATTGAATATATTTGTAACAGAGAGAGTAAATATAAAAGGGTAGTAGCTACTTTTAGTCTACAGGAATCAGAATACTACTGGAAAGAGCCTCTGAGTCAGAATGTGTTACCATGGCAACTAAATTCTGAGTATTGAAAGAAGCAGAACTTCTCTTGGTACTCAAACGTGCGTTAGAAATGCATGGAGAGCTTAGCGTTTCAGGAGGCTATCTTGTATGCATGCTTTCTGCAAAAGGCATTCCATTGTCTTAGAATCTTAGAACCATTCAGATTGGTAGGGACTTGAGGAATACATCTAGCCCAACTTGTTCCTCAAAGGAGGATCAGCTATGAAGAAAGACCGTGCTACTCAAAGCTTTATGCAGTCAGATCTTGAATACCTCCAAGGAAGGAAATTCCACAGTTTCTCCAGGTAGTCTGATCTAATGTTTAATTTTCCTCACAGTGTAGGTTTTTTTCTTCATTTTAATGCAGTTCCTGTTTTGCTATGCCTCTAGTCCATCTGGAATGTACTGGTTGTTCCAGACTCTTATATTTTCTTGTTTCCCTTTTGCACGTCAGTAAAGAGCCTGGCTCAGTCTTTTTGATAACCTCAGGTGCTGAAAAGTGCTGTTGGGTTCCTCCCTGACCTTCTTAGGCTAAAACAACACAATTTTCTTATCCTCTTGCACAGTGTGTGCTCC
Source organism: Thinocorus orbignyianus (assembly GCA_013400375.1). Classification (NCBI taxonomy): domain Eukaryota; kingdom Metazoa; phylum Chordata; class Aves; order Ciconiiformes; family Thinocoridae; genus Thinocorus; species Thinocorus orbignyianus. Next base: position 727,440 of record VXBW01001032.1, on the reverse strand, counting down.
AACCTCCCAACCATCTTGATGATCCTCTGCTGGACTTGCTCAGATTTGTATTTGTCAGTGCTGTATTTGGGTCCAATGTGGGATGCAGTATGCCAAGTGTGATCTAACAAGTGTCAAGTAAAGGGGAATAACCCCTTGTGCTGCTCACTCAGTTCCTGTTGCCACAGCTGAGTTACTGAGAAGGCACACAGGCAACTAATGACATCTTCTGTTCAATATGACTCCCATGTCTCTTTTAGCACAGCAAGTCAGACTTGTACCATTTACTACTGCAGTGGATTAGTCAGTATGAGCATTTTGCTTTTGATCTTGTTGAATTTCATGAGAGGTTTTTTTTTGGCTGTGTCGTTAGTATTCCCAGAGGCTGGCAAACAGTCCTCTTGAATGGCAGTGTACTCTCAAGTGTACTGATTGCATCCCACAGCGTCCTGTCATCCACAAGCTTGATGAGTGCTCAGTCCAGGTCAATGATAGAGATATTAAACAGGATAGGTCACAGGACAGAGTGAAGGAACTCTTCTTGCATATAGTGGTTAACAGCTTGTTATGTACACAGAGACTACCTGTTGAACTAAGCCATCTGGCTGATTCTTACCCATGTTGTAGTTTACCCATGTAAAGTGTAACACCCCAACTTGGAAACAATGGTGCTATGGGAAACCATGTTGAAACCTTGTTGTTATCAAATACTACTTCCGGTATTTGTGTATAAATTTGGAACTCGTTAATTCAAAATTTACTCAGAAATTCTGAAACAGTTGTAACGATAGTCTGTGCTCGATAGTATTTTCTACTAGAAAAGACCTAGAAAACATTTTCTTTCAAAATAATTTTAACTAAATATTGCCTTTTAGATTGTAGAAAATAAAACATTTTTTTCAGTAAGAGGTTTATTCTTCTATTAAGACTTGTTATACAGTTTACAAGATGTTTGGAATAGTTAACAGAGAAAATGTGTTACTTTGTGTGTCTTTTCCACAGTGTTGCCTGTCTAGACAGACAATAACCTTGCTGGTTTTCCTCTCTGAAAAGCCCTTATCAATGAAAGAAAAAATATTATATTTAACTAGGAACAGAAAGACAGCAATTGATATACTTAACATAGTAAACATAATTTAACTTTTAAATAGGTAAAACTTTCATATTGAAAAGACTAACATATAACATTAACTCTCTGCCTAACTTTCCCCGCATTTATCTGGAATATAAATATAATTCTATTATGCTACAATCCTTGGCCGATAACTTCATAGTTGGGGTTTTTTTTTCTGTGAATTTCCAAAAAAGAAAGAAAACAAAAAAAGAACAAGATTTGTTGTATTGTATGTAGTGGAGGGAGGCAGAATTCTTTTGTACCATAGTGAGTTTCAGGTTAAAATAAATAGTAATGTTTTGCTTCTTTGTAAAAGTAGATTAACCATTTATCTCAGTTTAATCTATTTGAAGACTTTATTGCTAATATGAATAGGTGATAGGTTTTGCTTTTCATATTCAGAGTAATTCTTAAATTAACACACAGTATCAGTTAGCTTTAATGTGTTTTTTCCTTGCTTATACCACCATCATATATATCTCTTACGCTTTCTAATTTTCAATACCACTTCTGCTTATGAAGGTTTTCTTTCTTTGCTGTTCATTTTCTGTACTTGCCTAATTTGAGAATGAAATCATAACTCAAAATAAGTGATCGTATAAGCACACAGCAAGTATGTAGGAATTTTGTCTCCTTTGTAGGATTCTGAAGAAAGATTGATTTCTTGCTGCAAGATAAATACCGAAACATAAATATATGCAGAAATGAAAGGGCATTTAGACAACCAGAGGCAAAAATGCAAAGACAATTGTATAAAAATACTCTTTTCATGCAGTTTTGGATTTTCCCTGTCCATCAACAGGTGTTGCTACCTAATGTTTTAATTTCTGTCTTTTGGGTTTCTACTAAGTATGCAAGTAGTTTCTGAACACAGTAGCATAATCTATAATGTATGTGGTAACTACCGACTTTGTAGTATTCAGGAGGTGGGTGTCATCCTGTCAGGTGCACAACTACTATTGTATAGTATTCTGTTAACAACTTGAGTAGATGTAGTTTTGATTCAGACTGAACTAAACAGTGACAATCTCATTTACAGAAATCTAGGAATAAGAGCAAGTAGAGACAGTACCAAGTGCTTGTATAAATGCAGAACAATCAGTCATAGGCAAACACATGACATTTAGGGAAATCCTGTTTAAATGAAGTACTGCAGCATATTTTGATGTAAGACATAGACGATGTCATCAGGTTGTCATGCCTGGAAGGAGAAATTTATTCATATTTGAAAAGCTTTTATTTTATAAAATGAGGTATTTTCAACATGTGATGCAAACAACAGTACCGTATTAAGTGATTAATTGGCTTAGAGTTTAGATACCCAGAGAAGTGGCATATGATAAATATGTTTAAATCTCACAGTGTTGCAGGGAGTGAACTGGATAAAATTTTGGTTTGCTTTTCCTTTTTAATCTTGAGGGTAAGATTTACAAACAAGCTAATTTAGCTTTTTATTCTAATATGGAAAGTCCTAGGAATGTGGGCAATTTCGTTATAAACAGACGCATTGCTTCTGACTTTTTAAGGGGAATATTCTTGCTTCTGTCGTTTAATATCTATCTTAGCAAAACATAGCCTCTCTACAAAAGTTTAGCCAGGTAGTTTGCCTGGAGCGTGTTTCAAAGATTACTGTACCTGGCATAAAAGTGGCCTTTGTGCCCAGGTGCACTAGTAAATATTCATGTAATCACCTGAAAGTTTTTCACTGCATATCGAGAAAGGCATTTCATGCAGAATAAATTCCAAATAGGTTCTGTTGTCAGTTTCCCTCCCCAACTTCTCCTAAAAGAGCTACTGCAACCAGGTGAAGAAATAACTTATTTTCTTTCACAAGTCCCAAAGAAACAAAAATCTACATTTAGCATTCATGCTAAGTCACTTTGGGAAAGATTCTGCCAACTTTAATTCACTCATTGTTTGGTTTGTAATAATTCCATGCCATATGCTTTTTAAAACTTATTTAACTTTGGCTAGGTTGCTTTGGGAGACAGCAATTATACACAGTCTTAAAAGGAATACATATGTCCTGTTAGCCTTTTGCTCTAAAGTCGAGCCAGTTGTGTTTTAATCACAATATTGTTAGTTGAAATTACAGTCACCAGTCTGCTTCTGATACTGAAACTCTTGATCATAGCTTTGAAAACGCAGATCAAGGAAACAACACTGAGCACCCATGATGAAAAGGATCCTATTGAAAAGCATAATTAACAACATTTTAATAACCTTTTAAAAGGAAAAGAAATTTACATGTGGTTTTTTTTTCCCCTCTTTTTATTCTTTAGAAGACTTGGTTTAAATATAGATGTTAAATCAGTTCAGGATCTGTTGGTTATTAGTAGTTACCAAATCCAGGATTTTAATCCATAAACTTATTTTCATTTTGCTTTTTTTTTTTCAACAAAAAATGCATTTCTTCATTATTTTGAGACCTTCAAACTATATAAAAGCAGAATGGGGAGAATCTGATGAAGCAGGGGGAGAGGATTTGGAGCTGGGTGGTTTTATTTTGGTATGTAGGGTTTTTATAATTCTCTCATCATGCCCCAGGCAACTGTTTTTATTTTTCACTAAGTCAGGTCTGAATTTTTTTACTTTGCAAATAATCAGTATTAATATGTGCTAAAAACGCTTCTGTTATAAGTTGTATTTGAACTTCTTAAAGCTATTTTGATAGCTTATTATTTTTGATAATATTAATGAGCTGGCTTCAACTGAGAGCACCTAGGGAGTTTATTTTTAATCTCCTTGTCCAGTAGACCCAATTCTATTTTGAATGCTGGGTTTCCAAAGCAGGAAATAAAGAGCTAAGCTAGAATGTTTTAAAAATAAGGTAATAGCACTGTTTGTTTAGGGCAAAGATACAGACACATGTGTCCTTAATAACCAAATTTGGAAGACAGACTGTTTTCTGCTTGGGACAGCATGTCTCTGTAAAGGGAAGGTTTCTGCATTCAGCATCTGGCTAGGTCATTTTCCCCCTCTAGTAGTATTGTTTTTTTAAATGTTAAAAGTGAGCAATAATTTTTGCAGTTGTATTCCTCCCAGCAGAGGTGATAGCTGAAAGCAAAAAAAACCCCAACTTTCTGAACCAGAAGAAAGGAATTTCTAATATAAAACTTGGGCACTCTTCTGAAAGATGATTAAAGAGAAACAGCTTGGGAAAGTCTATAGTGTGGCACAGGTTCCTTTTCTACTTACATATGTCTCGGCTATTTCTTTCACAATTAATGGATCCTTATCTATTGCACTTTGAAAAACGTGAATCTGTGGAAATGCTTCCTCACAGCTGGAGGAAAAACCCAGGTTAGCTGTATTACTTAGCTTTCACAATTCTCTGGATGTATCACTGTAGCAATTCTCATATAGGATAGAATGTTTCAGTTGGAGGAGACCTACAACAATCATCTAGGTCCCTGTTGCAGTTACAGCTATTTTGGGTAGCTAACTGCTTTGGTTATTTGACTACAGCAGGTTCATTTGCTTCTGTAATGAGTAGTCAGATTTAAGCAGTAATCCTGGTAAGTGTTAGCTAACTTTGACAAGAAACTGAGGGTTGAGAGACAGCAGCGGTTGGTAACAGCCAATATATTGCAGCAGAGTATTTATTTTCCATTGGTGTATTGAGTAAATGTTCAGGGAACAGGACAAAAACAAGATCAGCAAAACAGAATTTTCCTTGATAGACATAGTGTGGATTGTTCACTTATAATGTTGCTATTCAAAAATTGCCTCCAGTCACATCAAACTCAAATAGAAAATATTTTTGAAATTTTGCTTTTGACATCCCATTTGCCATTGAGTTTAAACAAAAAAAGTACCAACAGCAGTTAATTCTTCTGAACTGTACCCTGCTAATCAGTGGAATGACACCAGCCAATGGTTTTATGTAAAATGTAGACAAACCCACATCTATTAATTGAAATATGGTCAGCGTTTAACTACTTCTAAAGAAGAAATTGCAGGAGTGTCTGCCTCTGGCCAGTCCATTGCCCCTTTAATTTGTGTAAATACCCTCTTGTATTTGTGGATGCTTCATTGGAAAAAAGGATGCTCAGTGTGGGTTCACAAACATGCTGGATAGATTTTGTGTGTGTGTGGTTTTTGCTAACAGAAACAGTCTGTGCTGGCTATTTTTCTTAAGTACACATGTCTCAACCCCATCCAATGAGGGGGAGAGGAGAAGAGGGGCAAGGTTCTTGGCTGTGGTTAATCCATATCCTTAAAAATTAAATTAAATTGAGGAATGATGTCTGTGTTTCAAATATCTTGTACAAGAAGAAGATAATCCCCATCTAAAGAGAAGGAGTAGAAAGGATACAATGTTTGCCAGATGTTTTTAGAGAATGAGTGTGGAATTTTTTTGTTCTCTCCTTTTGGCAATTTGGTCAGCAATTCAGCGCCTTTTTTCTCATATTATAATGAACTAGAACTGGTAATTCCCGTTTCCCTACTTGCTTATTTAAAACANGTTTATTTAAAAAATTTCTTATATATTTACAAAAAAAAAAAAAAAAAATAAAAAAAATTTACAGCTAAGAAGGTAATACAATCCTTTTAGTCACCAGAATCTTTTTTTCTTTCTCCTCTTAAACTGACCTTTCTAAACAGATCTTTGATTCAAGTTTAAAGCAGGCAATGCCACATGCCAAATTTATTAGTTCATTTATTGACTTTTAAATAAATTAAAAGTAATTGGACAAGTGTAGTAGATTAATGTTAGTAAGATGGTTATTGTAAGTCAGTAGGTCTATTTCTTGATCTAGAATAGTGAGAGTAGAGACTCACAAGTCTGAGATGACAGAAGCGGTAAAGATCTTGTTCAGTGTTAGAGGCACAAAGAGTTAAATTTAAAAACAATTAAAAGGAAGAAATGAAGGACTATAAAAATTAAACAACTTGGTTTAATGTTTATTTTACTTATCAGTCAACAACTTCTTCATTCTTAGGTTGCTACTTTGGGACTGTGATGACCGGAGCTACAGCTACTACATTGAGGTTTCAACAAATCAGCAGCAGTGGACTATGGTGGCTGATCGCACAAAGATTTCCTGCAAGTGAGTTGAATTTTTTCCACTTATTTTCGCAGTCAGAAATGGAAAACTTTTTTTTAATCCTTTTGTTCAGTACTTACATGGGTAACTTCTTGACTGTGAAAAAATTGATCATTACATAACCTGTGGATTACTAACTCTTGTCCCTTGTAAATGCAACTTCAAGTGGTAACAGCTTCTAGTGTGACTTAATGTCTAGACTTTCAAAGCAGAATCAAGTTCTGAAGATCCACATCAGTACTGGATCTTGAAACAATCAGAAGCAACCTGCCTACCATACCCTTGGTTTTGTGATTGCCGAAAGTTAAACCATGTTTCTCTGGAGTTCATGTGTTTATTGTAACTGATGTCAAATCACGTAAAAGCATTGTATTGTATCTGAAGGGAATGGAGATAGTGAGAGTGGGGACCAAACCATAACAGATCAACCTAAGCTTGACTTTGTTTAGAAGTAGAGTACCTTATGTGCAGTGACTGCTGTGCTTTTAACAGGATGCTTCCATAGAAAAAACATGTTTCTTAAAAAGAGATTAAAAAAAGAGAGAAAAAAACTGTTTCATTTCTATTTGTATCCTTTAGTCAGGAGTCATGAATACTCTCCACTTGCATATTCTCCATGGGCTCTGTTATTACTGGATCTGCTGATAAAATGCATTTTTCTAGTATGGAAGAGTAATTCAGTGTTGATAGCCTTCTTAAACCATTTCATGGTTGTAATTCCAAGCAAAGAATGATCCAGATACTTATCATAGGACTGAAAATATAGGCTGCAAATTTATGTATTATGTATCCAGAAGCCAGGTATGCTCAGCATTCAGTGAATAATGATAGGATATGATCTCCTGACTGATCCCTGGGGAAGCTCAAGCTCAGACTTATAAAAATGTTATTTTACTCTTTTTCCCCAAGTCAGTTTTCCATAAGATATTGTTTCTTTCCTGGGACGAAATTGAAGTCATGAGCTCATGTGGGGACAACCAGCCTGTATTTGTGTCAACCAAAACAAAATTGATTTTACAAATTCAGAGCTATATCTCGGTCTGTCACATCAGGCAAGAGAGTTACTCAGTACTTACTAGCAACACTGCAGATACACATTTTTCTAAAGTTTATATTCCATCTCTTACCAAACAGTGCAATTCAAACATGCTACAATATGGTCTAGACGTGTTGGTGAAGGAAAACTTGGCACATCCTTTCATTGTCTGTAAGGACAGGGGATTGATGGGCAGAACCTGTTCTACTTGCAGATCTGGAGAAAGGAGATTTACTCATTCTCAAAGGCATCTCAGCATAATAGATAAAATTCATCTTTTTATCTGCCTCCAGTAGTAGGAGCACTAAAAGGCTGAAGCCACAAAAAAGAGAGACTCAGAATCAGAATCTTTTTGCCCTTTGTGTTGTACATTTTGATACTAATAGCCTGTAACAGTCAAAATGAGCACTTACTTAAGTATGCACAGTGCAGGTGAAACTGCTGGTTGACTGCTCCATTCAAATATCTACTCACAGTGTTCAAACCGTGCTTGTCTGTGTTTTTTTATAAAACCTTAACCTCGGACAAGTATAGGTGCATCACTGAAATAAAGATAGCTGCCTTCTCATGTTATACTTCAAGATCTTAAACTGGGCATGTTTAGTTTGGAGAAGAGGAGGCTGAGGGGAGACCTCATTGCCCTCCACAGCTACCTGAAAGGAGGCCATAGAGAAGTGGGTGTTGGCCTCTTCTCCCAAGTCAGTAATGACAGGAGCAGAGGAAATGGTCTGAAGTTGCAACAGGGGAGGTTTAGATTAGATATTAGGAAGAATTACTTCACTGAGAGGGTGGTCGGGCACTGGAATGGCCTGCCCATTGAGGTGGTTGAGTCACCATCCCTGGAGATACTTAGGAAACGTGTAGATGTGGCACTTCGGGGCGTGCTCTAGTGGCTGAGATTGCGGGGTGTGGGTTTTGTTTTTGTGTATAGTTGGACTCTGTGATCTCGGAGGTCCTTTCCAACCGTGACAATTCTGTGATCTCGATTCAAAACTTAGGTACTCTGGAAATTCTCAAAGCTGTGGCTGCAGTAACTATTTTCATGTGGAATAGAGAAATGTATTTTGCCTCACTTCTTGCTCTGAAAGACATGCATCCAGCCAGCAAAATCCCAGTATTTAGTCTTGAAACCTACATACTTACAGTATCCAAGCACTGTCTACAACTGTCTGCTCTAAATAAATAGAACAACCTAGTCCTGAAGATTACAGCTACAAAAGCTCAGCACACTCCAGAACAATTCAATTTAACAAGGACTAGAAAGTTGTAAACAAAAAACATTAATTTGCAAGATCTTAATTCCCTCTGAAAGTTTTCTGTCCTCTGCAGTTACATGTAAATACAGTATGATCTGTAACTGAGATAAGTTGAAAGGTTTATGACCCCCCAGAATTTTCTAGCAATTTTCAGGTGGTTTCCTTGTGTTTGACGGATTTTTTTCATTTCAGTTTGAATTTCTTACCCTTTATGATCAGCAAATCAGGCAGGTTTGTTTTGTTTTTTTCACAAAACCACAGAAAAGAAAGCCCTTTAAATATGTTTAATTTCCTTTTCAAGTAGGAATTGCAGAAATAGTGAAGTGACTTCTGCTTAAAAATTACTGTGATCGCAATGGCACGTTGATAACTCTTAAGTACTACATCTCATGTATGCATATACCCAAAAAAATTACGATTTTATATATATATGTTTATATATTTTATATGCCTATATGTTAACATGTAAAATAAATATATGAAGTACTGTTTCAGTACCAAATGCTACAAATGTTAGTGCAGGTCTGTAAATACAGAGGATCATAAATGCATACAGTCACAGCTGGACCTCTGTGAAATACTGATAAGTGATACTGTGACCTAAAAAGCCATACTCTGTGCTGAAAACCCAATGATTGTAGAACGGAATACACATCACCATTCAGTGACTCACTCACTCAATGAAGGACCTCATTTAAAATTGTTGGGCAAGAATTCAATATGGTGATGGTGAAGTCTTAATAGGGAAAAGAAAATTGAACCACTCACTGGTAGGAATACGTGAAGAACTGACTTTTTTGGTCTAGTTTCTATAAGTTAAAAGGGAAAAATAAATCTCAAAACAAATTGAAAACGTGGAAATTTTTTTGCCATGAAAACACTTTATGTAATTTTAACAGCAAACAGGGGATGAATAGTTGGATTTTAACCAAAATTAGCAGATGGTATAGTAAAGCGGAGGTGATACAGTTTGTCTGGTTTACTGTCATAGTATAACAGTAAAGATACTCCTGCAGGATGCAAGAGACACTTAATTCACCCCCATCCCCTGTGTCTGTTCTTCCCCTTAGCAGGAATACATTGGTATTTTATACAAACAGCACAGCTCCAACAGAGAGAAATCTGTCTCTAAATGCATTTTTTTTGAGTGATTCAGGCACTCCCCAAGGAAAAGCAAGAATCAAACTCATGCACTGTGCCTGGGTTTGGCTCATCATCAGGTTCAGGCAGACAGTTAAGGATTGCCACGTTTACCAATTTGCCTTTACCAGACTTCAGAGTAACAGTTTGAAAGCAACAGTAGCCTCATCTCTTTGTTCTCCATGTGTTTATGAATGCCTGCACCCCTCTCTTGCGTGGAAGAAACTAAACAAATCTTTTGCTAACATGGTCAAAATTTATAATGATTCTTTTGTCTCAGCCAAATCCTAATGTTTTTGATGAAAACTTGTACATCTGAGCCCTAAAAATCCTAATCCTGTATTGGTATAAAAATTGTCATCACTTAGGCTTACGTATCTTTGTCTAAGAAAATGAGAAGTAGATTTCCTTGAAGCAGATGTCCTTGCATAGGACTGCAGTCACCTGTTTGACTGCAAGCACCTCTCAGAGTAACAGTCAACTAAGAATCATTATATATGTATTTGTGTGAGGCTGAAATATGAATTATTTCCAGAAAGCATACTCCAAATTATGTCTGTTTGTCTTGGAAATTTTCAAGATGAGTGCAGTCTAGGTATTGATAAGGTCTTTAAATCCTGGGTTTGCCCTTTCTGGCTTTAGTTCTGTGTTTAATATTCTGCAGTAGACTCCAGAAAAGTGACTCGATTGCTTTTCTGTGTATGATATGCTGCCTTGGCAAATGAAAGTGGGTGGAGTTAAAACTTGGGAAGATTTCACAGAGGCTCACCTTCCAAGAGACAAAATACTTGCAGTGAGAAAATCTGCTTTGGTGGTAATTCTCTCTGTTCACTTTCCTGTCTTAAAACCATACGAATAAGAGTTGTTTCCTTTGCTGTTTGTTGCCTGGCTTTCTGTCTACCCAGTCTTTCAATCCACTGTGAAAGTCATTAGCGTGCTGTCTTGTAAGTGTCTTGTGGGGTCTCCAAATTGTGTTGCTGAATCTCTGGCACAAGAGGTGGGATGAACCATAAAGGTAGCATAGACCTCAACAGTCACCTTTGATGACCAGTAAGTGGCAAGCAAAACAGTAACAAAGAAAATTAAATTATGTTTGAATAGCATATATTAGTTTTGGCAGTCTACTGAAGCATGAATTTCCCCCTTAAACTATCAATATGCTGCTTTGAGTTGTTTTAATGGTATTTTTAATGTAGTATTTTGTATAAATTAATAATTCAATGCTCAAAGCCAGGAACTGACAGGCTACTGCTAACCTCCTCTTCTCCTGGTTTTAAAAGGCTGAAGACACAAACTGGATATCTGTTGTCTTCACAGAAGAAGCTTGCATAGTTTCCCTAAGTGGAAGGCAATTAATGCATACTGGTTGTGTAATTGTCAATTTTCACATGCTCTGTGGAGACTCTTCTTTTTTCTTTTCCACAATAAGCTGTTTTTCTCTACACAGTGTGACAGTAATGAAAAACAATCATGTCCTGTTCTATTTTTTTAAATGTTTATGATAAGTGGGCTTGAGCATGTTAGTGTTGAACCTGCACTAGTTAGAAGAATTTGCTGACACAGAGTCTGAAAGTCAAATGAAGAACAGAAAATACCAAAGGTCAGTTGGAGTCAGACCTCAGAGTTAATGATGCTTTTGATAAAATAAACTCTGTAAAGACAAATATGAAACAGGCTATCATGAAAATTATCAATTCAGTAGCATTCTTTAAAGTTCTCTTGTGTAGTTTTTGTGAAATTATCTAATCCATTGGCAGCAGACATACCATGTTCAATTCCCCTGTAGGAAAAAAGGGATCTAATTCTCTGATTGATAGAATTTGAGAGACAGTGAATATTGTTTACTGATGGACAGTTCTAAGACAATTGGTATCAGCTGTCTATATGGCTGGTTTGGGACAGTTTTATGATTTTCTTGTAAGGGGTATGACTTCATTTTCAGAAGTTTTATAAAGTATTATGTTGCGTATTTTTTCTCCTTTTTTTCCCTCCTCTTTCTGGACTATTTATTGTTCGTTATTCAGAGTATACTGCTACGATAAATGTTTAAAAACTTCCCAACTTATTTTCACATTACCATTGCTTATTATCTTTTTAATATATAATAGGTATTAACTTTCAGGTTTACTGCTCTTCTGCAGTGTTCCATGTTTCTATCTTGTGATGTACTGTGTGCATTTCCAGTTTTCAGGTACTGCTGTATTTCCTTTGATGATAAATCACAGGTGAAGAACACCTGGAGAGATCTTGGTCATGCACTTAATAGTTCTAAAATACTTTTTAGATGTACAGAGGAGTGCCTTACATGTTGTCTAAGGTCTTCAAGTGAGAAAATATTTCTGCTTTACAAAATCTTAGTGGAAAACTAAATTTTGGGTTATTTTTTTGTGAAATTGGGCTAATCTCTATTATGATCTGATTATTTCTTTCGCTATAGAGATAATACTTGAAGTGTGTGAATACCTTTCCTTATAACTGCAGATGGCACGTTACATCCTATATGTGTAGTTTCTTATGATTAGCCACAAAGATTATTTTTTTTTCTCCTATCCTCATCTAGTTCCTCTACTCTGTGGTCCCATTTCTAGAATTTCTTTGCATCCCTTTTCATTCATCATTCTTCTCATTAGCCTCTTCTGTAAAACTGTTTTCTCTCATAGTAAACCATCTTGAACATTTCTCAGCCCTCTTTTTTTTTCTTTTTTCTAATTGCCTGAATGCTCACATAGCATTTTCTGTTGCTTCTCATCAGTATTGTATGCATCTCCTATCCTGTCATACCTAGAATAAGGAAATATTATTTTTCCTAATTTTTATATAATGTGGGCTGGAACAGGATAAAGGGAAGTGCTCCTTGTACCTGTTGTGTCAAACAGGGTGTTTTGACCATAGTTCATCCTATTTTACATGAAGTTGATTTCACAGCAAAACTGTTCTTGTCCCTCTTCTGTCAAACAGAGTATATTGCGTCCACGATTCATCCTGTTTTACATGAAGCAAATTTCACAGCAACTCTCTGAAATCCAAATCTCTCCTTCAGAGTTGCCAAACTCAGCATAGCCACATTCATACAATACAACGATGAAATGTATTTAAGGGAGATGCCTGGGAAATTGCCACATTGTTAAGCTCGATTTCAAGTCTTACTTCACAAAAATAAACTGAGGGTTCTCATTAGTCTGTTCATTATGCCGCTAATAACTCCTACTGGAGCAAGTCAGACAGATATAAAGGGTCATTTTTTTTGTAATTATTGAGCTTAAAAGCCCTGAACGATAGAGGCATTGAAGTATATATTTTGCCTTGTGTTCATATGCTCACATTTCGAAGGATTCTAATACAGCAAAAGAAGAAAGAGGCCCAGCTTCACAGGCCTGCCTTATTAAGCATGAAGAATTAAGATTTCACAGAGAGAAACCAGAGTTGTATTCCATTTCAGAGCGTTAGGAACCTCTCAGAAGTGTGAAAACTCTGCATCTAACATTTCATTTGCTAGCTTTTATTTTAGCTCAGTCTAGTTAGATTGAAAAAAGATCTAGCTCCTTTTAAGTTATGTTTCTTAGCAGCGATTCATGATCACAAGAAGGTTTTCAAATTGTTAATTTGTCTTTTTTTTTCCCCCCTACTTCTGCCCATCAGTTCCATGTGGTTGCTTTTCAGCCACAAATATGCATGGATCTTTTGAATAAGCCTTGAACGGAGCAGCAAGGAGTTGCAAACTGCAGTGTTTTAGTCTGCCTTGAATGATTTGCTGTACAATTATTGCAGTTCTGCGTGTGCCGTATGCATTGAAGTTTTGCTTTGCTCTGCTTTGCCTTGTGACTGGCATGTTCTCAGCTCCTCTTCATGCACATTACTGTGAGGAGAGTGAAGGAAACGCCCCAGTAACTCTGACATCAATGTAGATGCTGACTCAGTTCTGCCTCAGAGAAAATAAGCAATACCACGTAATACCCATCGTACCACTATCTTTTTCTTTTAGGTATTGGATTTTTCTCCCATGCCATCAAGGACTTGAACGTCTCTTTGGAGGCCTGTAAAAATTGTCAAGCTAACAATATAAATAGATGTGTGTTTTATTCCTTTGTAATATATCATCTGGAAAAAGTACATTTTGGTGGTGGTAGATTGAAGCCTGGAGAGGAAATTTGAAATAATAAGTATCTTGAAGTTGATCATTAATATACACAAATAGCTTTATAAAAGAAAAACTCTATGAAGGATCAGGCTGTGGTGATGAAACTGAATTATATTTGTTCTTTTCTGGTTTGGAGGAAATATGCAGAGAGGGGAATGTAAACTCCTAGCCATCAAAAATTAAATCCTAGGAAGTTCTCCAAATCCATAGCGTTTTCTAGGATTGGATGTCATTGAATCTCTTTTCACTTTAGCTGTTTTTTTGGGTTGCTGTTTTGAAGTATTTCAAACAATAACATAAATCCTGAAGAAATGAATATACCTTATTCTTGCAGGAGTGAATAATTGACTTCTGTGAATAATTGACATCAACCATTTTATAGGGGTTTTGTTTGTTTGTTTGTTTTCTTGTCCCGTATGCCAGAGACACAGGATTGCTTAGCAGGTGAAATATTTATTGAGGGATGGGAGGGAAGAACACAATAGAATACAAGGTAATATTACTTATTCTGATATTGTCTTTACTGCTTGTGGTTAGGATAAGATTTATACACTGAAATTTGACACAGAGTTGGATTTCCCTGATACTAGTGACCGGATTATAGAAGTATTCGGACTTTGTGGTCCTTAAAATGGAACACAGGGAACAGGTTCTAAAACACCTTTATCCTTATCTTCACTTGATTGTCTTCTGCATTTACTTGACTGTTTTCCCCATATGCCACCAAAACAGCTCAATACATTTCACCAGGGTTAAGGAATTAGATTTTGTAGAACCGGTATTAAGTTGATATCCATGGTGTGTAATTGTAGGTAGGGAGACACTCCTGGATACTGAAGCTCCAAGACCCTATCAACAACTTCTTATTCCTGAGATTAATCATAAAACTTTGTTCTCTCCTCCTTGTACCATTTCTTCTTGACCTAATCTGTCATCTCTGCGGGTCTAAAAAAGAAAACAGAATGTATAAAAACTGTGATTTTTAGTGAAAGGTGAAACCTTTATGCTTTTTGGAAAGTTTAAGGGTGCTGAAAACGTTCAGCAAAAGAAGATAAGTAATCATAAAGAAATGCTTGCTGACACTGTAATAAGAATGTTGGCTGTTGCTCTGTCTTAAATCCAACACCATTGTTTTCAGTAGTCAGTCTCACTTAAATATACAACCCGTTAGACCTTCTATTATTTGCTATGGAGAAGCTCTTTGGTAGTGTATCTTGCCCTTCTCAGGTATTTGCAAATTCTACTGTCCTCTTTCTGTGATTATTGCTTATAGAGGCTAAGATTACTTAAGTATTCCACACACTCCCCCATAAAGATTTGGGTCCCAGTTTGACTTCGAACATTAAGCAATTCTGGAAAAGCCTGTCATCTTAAGAGGTCTTTGCCAACTGTTGCCAAGTCTGCTCAATGTAAGAGTAATCCTAATTCTCCTTCTAGGAGGAGAATACTACTCCTCTCTTGCATCCTGTTAAGCAGAGTTGGGTGGGTTGTTTTTTTCCAATCAGGACGGGAACAAATTTGAAGCTACTGGGTAGGGGCTCAACAATGCATATAACTACTTTCTTATTATGGAATAATCCTATGAGAGTGCATTGGATTACCTTCATAGAGTCGTAATATTCTTTCTCTTGAAAATGTCTGTGCATGCATGCCGGCACCTACACACGTGCACACTCTCAGCACCTTTATAAATACATACTACTACAAAAAGGTTATTAAAAATATAAATGTCTTCAATGAAACCACCCCATTCATCTGCCTGAGATCAGAAAGAAATGCCTAATACCTGAACTGGGGTTATTGTGGTTATGTTTGTTTACTTTGAAATTCATTGCTGAGTAAGATGATCTCATAACCTGGTGAACAGGAGATGACCAGATGTTCATGAAGTGGATGGGAAGTTACTATTTTCTCTGTAGCCCTTTCTTACAGGCAAAGCCATTAAATATAACAACTGTTGAACTCTCCTTCTTTAGTCAGGAGGCCACTCAGGTGTTAATGCATCAAATCTAGAGAATTGCTCTAATTAGATTGTTGGTATTCAGGATTTGATTTCATTAAACTCTGGAAAGTACACATTTGCTTATGCTGGCCAAAATAGGTATGGTCTTTAGAGTTACAAATATCCTGCATTGAGATATAAGCAGTATTAAGCCATTGATTTATTCACAGTAATGTTTTTACTGGGATAGATTGTATCCATGAATCACAAAATGGAAGATTTATTATATCTTCAGGTTTATTCTTTGAGGATTTCTTCACTACTTGATGTGTTGCGCATTTTTTTACAATAATTCTCCATCGGTTTGTTTCGTACACTTGAAGGGATGGTGCTTCCCTTCTGCCCTTTGCTTTTCTATCACACCAAGTTCCCACAATAAGAAAAGTTTTCTCAAGAACAGTATTGAACATCGTATTACCTAATTTCATTCCATTATTTTCTGGTATCCCTGTAAACCAATTTTTCTTTCTAATGGGTTTCATACACTTTACCTTCATATTTCTAAAGTCATTCTGCCTTTTTCCTGTTACCTTGATTGCTTCAAGGAGTTTTGCCTTACTTTTTTGTGCTCTTTCATCATGAGTCAAGTTTCCCCTGTTTCTGAAATGGTATACATATGAATTTTACCCAGATCTCTCCACTTTGTCTATATAATTTAAGTACAGCGTTCTGAATTGGATCCTTAAATTTAGTTTATCAGAAACTAGTGGGAGGAGGGCTACATTTTCTCTGTTCTATAACATGGTAACACAAGCAAAAGTTGTATTTGTTCTTTCTGTCTGTCTTAGTTTGCTTTAGTCTCATGTCTGAAATTACTGCATTCATGAATGTGGGCTCAGATATTTTTTTCTAGACAAGTTTCAGTCTGGGGTCACAAGGCTGCTTTTTTTTTTTTTTCCCCCCTGACCTTGAGGTTAATAGGTAATTCACTGTGGTAGTAGAAAGGGTTACAGTTTTCCTCCCTTCCATTAGCAAAGTCAGTGCGTTTGTATTGCTATTACAACGCGGCACATGCTGATTTACTTTTTTTACTGTTTCATTCTTCTGAGAGGCTGTGGTTTAATTTACTGCATTCCTTGGAGGTTTGACATGTCAATTAGATGCTATCGACAGTAATAGAAGGGTGGTTGCTGTAAATGTGAGGTTTTTACGAGTGGGCCATAGAATCACACCCAAGGCAATCTCAGAGAGAAATGTGATAAATACAGTGTTAGTCTATATGCTGCAGAAGAGCTGATTAATAGGGAACATGCTTCTGTCACACAGCTCTACAAATATTGTTTATATATTTGCTGTTAATCAGCTATTCTCTTTGTATGGAAAATTATAGAATAAGAATACCTTACAATCTGATGTAGGATTATGGGCAGAAGTCTTCAAAGTTAAAACAACTCCTGTTTGTGTCAGTGGGTATATTAATGCATTGAGTGGCTTTTCTGTCTTTGCTCTCTACGTGAACATCAGGAGCAGTAACTATTGGTAATCAGTAAGCACAACAAAGCTAATTCAGCCTCTAGAATTGTTCATGTTTGTCTTCTGCTTGTATGTTCTGGTGTACACATAAGAGTGTAAGATGAACTCATAGATCGAGTTACCCAAGTTCACAGCACCACTGCCATCCCCCAAGGATTTGACTCACGGCATTCTGTCAGACGTTTGCCAGCAAATTGCTAATAATTTCTTTTTGTGTAAGATTTTTAAATATATTTTTAAATACAAACTTTATTTCTGAAAGCACAAAAAAACAGCCTGTTGAAAGTGAAAAAATATGTGTGAGGTAAATTATGCAATACAAAAATGCTACTGGATGCCTACATTGGCATGTGGATGTATTTGAAAATTGATTTCTGCACTTAAAAAAAAATATTACATTTAGTTTGACTAGTGCTCAATTTGACTATATTTTAACCTTTTCTTTATGTAATATCTTCCTCTAAAACAGTAAAAATGTCAGCACTGAAGCTGTGAAAGCAGGGGTTACTATAAGGACTCTTTTTATACTAGAAGCTTTGTGAAGATGTTAGAAAGTTGGTATAGACTTCACAAGGGCTATTTTATGTTAGATTTTTTTATTCTAATAGGTCTGCTTTATCAAGCCCAGATTTGAGTTCTACAGTAAATCATATACCATGAAACATTTATAGCAGTTCAGGAAAGTGTTCTTACTTGTTTGGATTGGAGGGAGGAAACCAATCATAAGGCAGAAATAATTACAAATTTTAAGATGCTTTCAAAATTACATCTTACAAGTTTCCATAAAGGTAGGAATACATATTTTTACTTGTCAATATATAAACCCAGTATGTAACAAATACTATGACAAGTGATTTTCAGTATTTATTCTAGACTCTCATTATATTTCTCTTAACTATTTTATTACTTCTGCTATTAGTACTTAAGTCCTTTTAGGGTTTTTTTTCCTTATTAGGCTGGATAAAATATATTTCCCACCTCATCAATGGACTATAGCATACCTAAGATGCATTATTAAGTGAGTTTTGCCTCTGTCTCTGCAAGTTGTAGAGAGAAAGCAGATAGAAACACAGTTCTAGGTCTGAGTTTTTAGTTGAGGTAGATAAGGGGTAGAACTGCACTTAATTTTACTTTAGTTTATAAAACAAAATGTAAGTGACCTTTGATTCCTCACAGTACTTTGTTTCTTATGCTTTGTCGTCCCCCTCAGTGACTTAGGAGACAAAGGGAGAAGGGATGGCTGAGCCAGCCCCTCAGTTTGACTTCTGTGCTTTATGGCTCTGACACACTGAATTAGGATGTTAAATTACGGCTTTAACAAGAGAGGGAGTATTACTTCACTTTATTGTTTACTACTTTTACAGTGGAAAACATGCTTTTTATAGGCAATATATAAGGTAGCTGTAGACCTTTTTGGTATTTTATAAAGAGAAATGTCTGTATAACGATAACTGTTACAGCATTTTTAGTGCACGCTTCTGTGTTTATTTTGTAGGGGCTCCATAGCAGAGGTTAGTACGGTGTTCATTAATAAAGCGAGGGGTATAACGCATGTCATGCAGAACATACTGTGGTACTTCTCGAGTCTCAGTTGGCTTACTTATGTGTGCACACAATTTTATATTTGGCAGCATCACGTTCTAGTTACTTACTGTCTTGTTTACATCAGTACGGTCATCAGAGTGATGTATGGAAAGACAACATAAGTCTCCTTTTCCTCTCATCTGCTTTTACAATATCTCCTCTCTATCATAATTAATGCAGTGTTTAATTTTTTTAAAAAAAGGCATTTGAAAAAGTCCACATACATTGCTGTGGAACAAGGCATATGGGAACAAGCATTAGGAAGTGAAATGGAGGTTACTTGCTGGTAATTGATATTTTTAAGTGTGGTGTTCATTTCCATGTTTGCTTCCAATTGCTTTGCTTTTCTTCTTGGAGTGAGGCACAAAAAATGAAGGTTGTGTGTCACCTTGGAAAGTGAGGAGGCACAATGTGCACACACAAAATGTACTTGCTTAGCCTAAAGCAAGCCATGATATGAATATGATACAGTTATTACAGCCTGATGAATGTTAGGTACTTGTAACAACCTTCTCTTTCATCTAACGTCTTTGGCCTGAACTTGATTTCAGCTATAATCAACGCTGCTCTGGTGATCCCACAGTGGGATAGTGTCCTGTAGTGCCAGTGGCTCATTAGAAAACCTCAATAAAAGATAAAGTGTCACTTCTTCCTTAATTTGTTCTTTCTGGAAGAGAAGGAAATATCAGGGAAGGGTCACTATTTATATCCCATTATATGTAATAAATCTTTAGAAAGATAGCAGCTTTTCATAGAAATAACTAGGCAAGGATTCTAAGTGCTGAGAAAAGCCATTAAATTTTTGAAGAGGTGAATTGCTATTTTGGAGCTATAGACAGCTTAAGCAATAGCAAGCTATTGTTATAATTTACCTGGACATCACCATTTCTTGCATTCTTCTTGCTGTAGTCTAATAAAGACAGGAAGAAACATGAAAGTGGAGGGGTTTCTAATGATTTTCTTCTTCCTCTGAATAGAATATGGTGAAGAGATCCTGGGATGCACAAAGCTATTGAGTTTTTAGTGACAGCTGTTGCTGTTGGAGAGATGAAAGCACTTGGCGCAAGAGTCTGTTTATATGTTTGAGCAGAGAAAGTGATTTTCATTGCAAGGAGTTCTAAGTGAGACAGGCATAGTCAGAGAATAAGAGAGCAAAAGATAATTATCTAAATTATGTTCAGGCTATTATAGAAGACGAATATAGTTAAAATGTAATTAAATATGACAGGCTTACAGGATGCAAGCATGGCTTTGGAATGCTAATCATCAATTACGGCATCTCCATAGGGGAGTTGGGCAGAACGAGAGAGTTAGAAGTCAGGTGGCTGAGGTGAGATGTGGAGTGTTAAATAAAACACTGTAGGACTGTAACAAGGCTAATTTCTTTTGGAAAATGGAGCTGTGGTATCAGGGGATCTTTGCTAACCAAACAAGTTGTAGTGCTGAATTTCAGCTTGAGGACCCTGGTACAAATTTGCTAGTCTCAAGTCTTCTCTTGGAAATACAAACCTCAGCTTGAGGTAGTGATTATTCCTGTTGTGAAAGCAATGACCAGGACTGCTGTAGGTTGAGGAGAAAATCTGAAATGAAACAACTGGCAAGACAGATGTGAAAGCAGAAAAACAGATCAACACTTCCTTCATATTTAAAAATATTTTAAAAAGCTAAACCTTGAAAAATTAATTTATTACAGGGTGATTAATAAAGAGATACAGAATGTCCAAAGACGACTATGTCAGTTTGTGGGAGAAGTAAGTTCTGATAACTTCATTGCGACCATGTCCTAACTAAAGAATGTGAAAGTATCGTCACCAGCTTAAAAGTTTTGTTTGCTTGGCATATGGGGAGTAAAGGTGAAGAGATTATATCTATTACACAGAAGTATCAAATCCCAGACCAAATAACAGGTGCTTATGATAGGTTTTAGTGCTGCTGTTCCTGGAATACAATAATTTATGTATGAAATCAATACCAGAGCTACGGATAAAGTTTAGAGGATAATTTTGTACAGACCATCAAAAAAGATTTTGAGGATAGAAAGACAAGCTCTTGTGAGAAAAGTATGTAACAAGCACATGCAAGTGGCGTGACTATACAAATGGCTTGACGGCAAAATAATGTACAAATAATTGCAGTTAGTACCAGAAGAGAAAACTAGTAGTAAAAGGAGAAGAACAAAATGAAACTGAAGGCTTACCTGTGATGTCTTTAATCGAGGAACATCATTGGACAATTGATATGACGTGATGCACCAAATTCAGTAAGACTTCTGTGTACCAGCAAAAAATACAAAAGAAGGGCAGATATGCCTTGATAATGTTTCGTAATTAATCACTCTTCGCATATGGGTATAGTTACGCTGCATAAATTATCTCTGCTGCATAATTATATCTGTACGGGAGATGTATTGTTTTGTATATATTGATGTTTTCCAATGTACTGCTACAGTCAAAAATCAGTGCAACTTTCTAGTGGAGGTTTGCCTTGCTTATTTCAAAAGTAACTTTTTCCAAATTTATTTTGGTTGTTTTCTGCTTTGTTTTTTTCTTTTTTTGAAGAAAATAAACCAAGAGACCTAATTTTCTCATTATCCCATCAAGTACTAATTCTCAAGTGGCAATATTCTTGAATGTTAATAGCTTGAATTTTAATAACTCTTCTACAAATTGCCTATAATTTTGACTTACATTTTCCAATGGGAAAGGACTAAAATGGATACATTCCATACCAGTAAATATTTGTAGGACCAAATTTATTGAAAATCCTACCTCCCTTCAAATCTCATATCCTCAGACTTTTGGTATTTGCTCCCATGTTTTAATATTATTAAAAGAGTAATATAATCCAATCCTAGTAACAGCTTTGTAGCAGAAAGTAAGGACTTCTAATGCAGTGGGAAGTAGAAGAACTTAGGAACTTCCTGGAGGAGCTGGTCTAGAAGTATTGTCAAAAGGATCTTCAGAAGCCTTTTCCTCAACCTCTCTTAATATCTGCCCTTCAGCTCTATTCCCAAATCAATCCATCAGCTTCCTTGTCACGTCATGCAACAGACAATGGCATTTGCTGCCGTATTTGGGAAGTCTGCACTGAACTCTTGCAGTGTGTATCTGACCAGTGCTCACAAGTACTATAAATAAATACAGACCTATTTATATTCTATTCAATGATCCCTAATTAACCTATTTTCTTGTCACAGAACACGAACTGTAAGGCATAGGCGGTTCTTAACAGCTTCTTCAGGATTTTAAGCTCTTTTGTTTAGAATGGCTCTAGAATATTTTCCAAATCACCAAGTAAGGAAATCTAATTTTTATATCATCACTCTCCTTGCATAAAGTGCATGTGTGTAAATGTGAAAGCATATGCATAATCCAAACTATGGTGATACTTTGTAAGGAGAAGTAGCATTGCAATCATCCGATTGTCCCAGCCATTCATCTTTGGGACTCTACACTTGAAGGTGACAAGTGATGTTTTGGCTAGGAAGTTAACTGACTGGCTGTATTGGAGTAATCTGAGAAGGAAACTCAAGAAGACTTCTTCTCCAGTTTAAGGGGAAAAAATGTTTAAATCATAGCAATCTTTCAGATCTTGAGACAGTCAACAAAATGGTCCATTCTCATTTTATTTTTTATTCAGAGCTTGAAGAAACAGCCTGAGGTTTAAAATAGGGACATAGCCACATAAGGGTTATAAATAAACTATGCCATTAGATAGATAAGTGCTTTACCTCTGAGGCCTGACACGGACCACACCTTTCTATTATGATGAGTAATTCTAATTACAGCCATTACTTCATGCAGCAGTACCGGTAAACTACTTGAAATTAGGTCTTGATT
The DNA here is from genome assembly GCA_013400375.1 of Thinocorus orbignyianus. Taxonomy (NCBI): domain Eukaryota; kingdom Metazoa; phylum Chordata; class Aves; order Ciconiiformes; family Thinocoridae; genus Thinocorus; species Thinocorus orbignyianus. The sequence continues at coordinate 704,828 of VXBW01001032.1, read as the reverse complement.
GGGTTCATAATCTTCCTTAGGCAAATATAACCTGACAGCAGTGATAAAAGTAATGGTTGATTAAATTTAACTTAGAATTGCGATGTTTGTGACGAAGAGGTTTTCCTACAACGGGAAAATTCAGGTGCCTGACAAATAGTCAGCAACCAAGCTGTTCATACTGCCAGGCTTTGGGGTAGTCTACTGGTGGTGAGTGGTGTTCCATTCCAGTTTTGCTTTGGTCCCTTATTTCTCACATAAGCACTTCTGAAGGTATTCCCAACATGTTCAGGAAAACTAGCCAGTGTTTTTCCTCTGTAGTGAGTTAATCAAGTTATACTTAACTACATTTAATTTCTGAAGCCTTCTGTGATGCTCTAGTTTTGCTAAAAAATTGATGATTTATCATGAGTAGATAACAGGTAGATGCATTTACTTTTATTTATCTGATTTTATATTTATCTGATTTTGTATTTATCTAATACAATCAGTGTTAGTCGGGGATTTTAGAATTTGGTTCAGGTATTTTTCTATTACCATTTTCTTAACTTTCACCAATAGTATAAAAATTACTCCAGCATACAAATTATAGCAGTATGAAGTATGTATGGAAACACATAAGCAGAGTCAAGGCAATTAAAAATAAAAATTAACAAGGACTGCTGGAAATTCAGGTGATGAAAAGTGTTTCTCTCTTTGCTGTATTACGTGGAAATGGTATGTCCTGTCACTTGAATGGATTCTCTGTATATTTAACTGCAAGTTGTTGTGACACTGTTTAATGTTTGTCTGTCTGTCTTGATGTTTCTGTAGATCCTGGCAAACGGTCACTTTCGATAAACAGCCTGCATCTTTTATCAGAATAGTTGGAACTCACAACACAGCTAATGAGGTAAGGACCTCATAAGATAAGCTAAATTCTTCATGAATTTACGACAGTATAGTTTTTCATGTCTCACAATGAATTGATAATGCCTTTTAAAATGTACTTTGTTGGGTTTTTTTTCTGGCAATCTAGCAAGATAATGAATACTTTTCTTATTTGAGTATTTGTGAACTGTGTTATTGTCTTTCCAGACTCTACAGAGTCGTTATCACAGTGGGGAATGTTTTGGGGCTTTTACAAAGTACAGTAAACTGTTCCTGTTTTTGACCTTTGCACAATGCCATCAAATGTTCCTATTGGGTTTGATTTTAAATTATTCCTTATTTTGAAGAATGATGAAAATACCAATTTAGTGCACTACAGAAAGAAGTATAGTTTCTGATTACTTGGTTTTAGCACCTTCATATTGTCTTTTGAGTGAATAAAATGTAAGAAGAATCTCATTCTTAATTAAAAAAATATTATTTACCCAAGATTCTCTTATGATTAATTTTCATACCTGGTAAATTGGTTAACCAATAGTGGCCAAAGAAATAGATTTCTTTCAATTCTTTTTATACAGAATAAATAAATTTTGCTCTAACTGTCCAAGTGCAGTATCATCCTCTTTTTGTTTACTTGTGCTTCTGTCTTTTGTCATTGTTTCGTGTGTGAGATGAAGCCCAGATTTTACAGTTGACTTCAGTGAAACAATTTATGATGTGTGAATTGAAGAATATATGCAAGTCTTTGTGAGATTAGGACCTTATATAGTGAGATGATGAGAGGCACCAAAAGCTGCTGCTTCAGTATTGTATACCTGCATGTCTATATCCCATGTGTGTAGCTCACAACAAGGCATTGCACTTTCCCGCTTTACAATGAAATTTCAATAGCACTATTATTTTTGCAGTAATTACAGTTTGTCAGTTCTAACGATATTAGAAGTCGGGATTTCTGGTTATATTTAACATATGGGGATGATGTTTTCTTAGTAGGGTGTTGAAAGAATTGTCAAATAGTATTGTTAATGTCCAATTTTAAAACCATTATTGCCAACATATGTACCACCAGATGTCAAGATTAGTTCTCAGAAGACAGATGGAAAGATGTTGACAAATAAACTGAACCAGGAATATCAATTAATTATTTTTTTTTATGAACACTATCTGTTGTGGTATATAGTTCAGTCTTAATGAGTGAGTTCTCAGAAATGCATAGTCAGAAGCTGCCTCCAGGGTAGTTGTACATGCATGAAGAAGTCCTTTTTTGTTACCAATCCATATAGACAGTCCTGTTTGCTCTCATGCCAGTGTCTCTAATTTCTCATTATTATTATAAAAGAATATGATGCATTACGCAAACTTGCAAAATCAACCTATAAGAAACGTTACCTCTGACTGTTATTTCTTAAGATTTATTTAAAGCTCTGAAGAATAACAGGCTTTTAAACTTAATTTTAATTTCAAATTGGTTGCCATTTGCAAGGAGTTTAATATCCTGTGTAGTTATCTGGAGCACTACATAACTATAGTGAAGATCAGTACGTGCAAAGGGAGGTTACAGCTATTCATGTAGTGCCTGAGTAGACTTATAAATGTGCTCTGCTGTCACAGGTCTTTTCCCTTTTTTGTCTTCAAAATCTGTACCCACACTATTTATTTATTTTTTTGAAACAATTTATTTTTCGTAAAGATTACAGAGGAGGAAAATTATTAACATGCCCATATTACTAAACTGCATTATTTTGATATAAATTAAACAGATGATCTATTACATTTTGTCATAAATTTTCATTTCCCAAAGAATGCAGCAAGGTGTTTTTCATACTTCCCATTTAAATAATAACAGTGTAACCAAAGTCTGTCTTTGTCCTGGAGTTGATAGGTTCACTAGTCTATTCAGTAAGAATGCAAGCGGTTCTAGAATTATTTACCTGCAGGTGGTTGTATTTTATGTCAAACCATTTTCATTTTAGACAAAGCATGCTAATGGCAGCATGTTCTTATCAAGGAGTTTCTGTAAAAGATACAAAAGTCCTCCATGATTGTTCTACCAACATATACCTTTGAATTTTGAAAGCACAGTGTGCATACTTTCCAAAATGATGAACTGATTCTTGGAGTTGCAAAAAAAATCCAATAATATTTCTCCATTTTGTGAATGCTTTAATCTTTTAAACTCATATTTGTCATGTTTATGTTGGAAGACATAATGTTCACAGAGGTTTTTTTTGACCTGCTACTGGAATTTTTTTGGTGCATTAGAACATGATAGATGTGTAACTTTGTTTTCATGAGCTTCCAGATATCCTACTTTTAGAAATTAAAGGATTATTTTTCCTTAGTCCTTGTCATCATTTGTTTGTCAGACAGGTCACCTGATTCTCTAACTGTGTGAGTTTTATCTTGTTATTCCCCTCGAATATTACTGACCTGGAAAGGGCACCTAGTTGCTAATGTGAGAGCTGTATTTTACAAATTACTGCACCGACGTATGTGTACTTGGCCGTCCTGCTTTGTGTGTCTGACCTTCCTTAAAATATCCCTGCAAAGTATAATGTGCTGTTGGTCAGAGGATGATGCTGAACTGTCATCTCTGCCTTTTGAGAGAAACACACTCAGGACCATCTGTTTTAATAACACTGTTCTGAAATACGTCATTCCGATATCGAATGAAGCAGATGAGCTCGATAGTGCTTCTCTGTCCTCTGCTTCTTTCACAAGCTGCAGTTTGTATATGTTGAAGCAACTGAGTAACTGAAAATAATGTTGTAGTTTCCCAGGGCTGTTAAAGCTGAGGTAAGCATTAAGGATTTAGTGTGAAAGAATCAGTAAACTTACATGAAAGTTACAATTTAAGAATTGGGTACTTCAGACTTTGTAGGCTAATAGCTAAATTTCAGTGGAAATAATATTATATTTTTAATAAGCATGTATCACTGGATAAAGCTTTAAATGAGAAACAGTATTGGTATGGGATACAGCAGAAATACAGAATCTTCTGAGACCCCCATTCATTAGACTGTGCTGCCTTCCAAGGAAAGCAGCATCTTACAGAGGTGCACTGATGAGATAATGCTCGTTTCTGCAAATCTTGATGCTGATAAGCACAGCTGGAAAAATGACAATAACTGTTATTTTATAAACATGGAAGCACAGTGAGTTTATACAGGTCTTGTCAAGAAGTGTAGCTGAATGCAAAAATTGGCTTTTCAAGAACTGTAGCAGATGGAGGGAATTCTTGCCACTGTAGAAATTAGTTTGGCTTTAGGAAAAAACCCACCAGAAAAAAAGCAGACAAAACCCATTTTGTGCACACATGTGCACCTGTGGGTATGGGTGTAGATTTGTAATCTGTTCATATGTGTATATATAAAGGCGTTAGCAATACGTCTTTATGTGAGCATGTGTGTATATATAGAAATATAAACATGCATTGTTAGGTATCTGTATAAAAATGAAGTGCAAGAATTCTTACACTAAGGGCAGAAGAAAATATAATGGGGGTAAAAAAAACCCCAGTGACTGTGAATAACTTTTTTTTTAATTCATTTCATGTGTGCTATTAGAATTTGAATTAACTAGCTACTCCTCAGAAAAGACCTAGGGGCTACTGCAGACATGTCATTGCAGACGTCTGCTCAATGTGCACTTCAACAGGGATGGTTGAAAAGAGTAATAGGATTTTCAACTCAATTGAAGAAAGGATAGAAAAATATAATATTCTGTAGTCTTGTTCGAATATGTAGTATATTCATGTGTTGTTTATGGTATTTGATTTTGCCCACATTAACTTGAAAGGGCCTGGGAAAGGGCAGTTAAGATTATAAGAGATTACCTTTGTTTGTGAAGACGTGATCTACCGGCAAGCAGACTGATAGAAGATGTCATAAAAGCATACAAAATTAAGTTAAAACAATAATTTTAAAATTGAGTTTCTAATATCCATCTAGGTTTAGCTAGAAAACTGCAATGCATGAGAAAATAGCAAATTTTACTTTTTTGCTTTTTGTGTGGCAAAGCTGTGCAATTCATAGCAACAAGAAGTCATGTGGGAAGAATCATAGAATGGTCAGAGTTGGAAGGGACCTTAAAGATCATCAAGTTCCAACCCCCCTGCCATGGGCAGGGACACCTCCCACTAGAGCAGGTTGCTCAAAGCCCCATCCAGCCTGGCCTTAAACACTTCCAGGGATGGGGCATCCACAACTTCTCTGGGCAACCTGTTCCAGTGCCTCACCGCCCTCACAGTAAATAATTTCTTCCTAATATCTAATCTAAATCTCCCCTCTTCCAATTTAAAACCATTACCCCTTGTCCTATCACTAAACTTCCTGACAAAGAGTCCCTCTCTAGCTCTCCTGTAGTTCCCTTCAGATACTGGAAGGCTGCTATCAGGTCTCCTCGAAGCCTTCTCTTCTCCAGGCTGAACAGCCCCAGCTCTCCCAGCCTGTCCTCATAGGAGAGGTGCTCCATCCCTCTAATCATCTTGGTGGCCCTGAT